>JAQQAC010012171.1:15182368-15620893 GCA_029783875.1 Phataginus tricuspis | reverse complement strand
GGGGGCTTAGAGTTGGTGAATTACGAGTTATGAGGGAGCATCCTGAACTGTGCCATCAGGAGGTCACCAGTAATATCTGCAAGTCCATTGTAGTTGACATCTGGCGAGGGAATCAAAAGAGGATATGAATGGTGGGTATAGACAGGGTTTTTGTGTCACAGAACACGATTTCAACAGTGACGTTTGATCTTACTTGCTTCCAAATTTACTTACCCACTGGGCTGTAAACTTCCTGAAAGCAAGTGTTAATTGTAATTCTGTGTGGAAGGATGGAAGGACCCCCAGTGTGATTTGCCCATATTAGACATCTAATATATATGTTTCAACATGTGAAAATCATGAAATGAAAAAAAAGTAGGAGAAGTAATCAACGGGTTTCAAGGAACATTAGATTGCTGACTGCACAGGAAGCTGTTCTGAGCTTTCTTTAAAGTAAAGTAATTTTTGTTAAAATAATTTCATTCATATATCTATTTTGTAGTTTAGATATTGATAGTTCTGTCAGTGAATTTTTTTTCACTATTGCTGGAACTCAGGGATGAACACAGACCTTACATAACAATACTTCAGTAATATAGGACTTTTATTATCATATTGTGAATATGTCTTTTTTGTTTCCCAGCACACTCAGAATACAGGAATGGGGTTGAGAAGACAAAAATCTAGAAGGAATAGACTAGAAGCCTAAAACTTCTAAAAAATTAGCATAAATAGTAACTCATCAGAGATAATTTAAATATCATAATGTATTTCTTTCTTTCCCTATTATAGAAAAAAAACCCAAACACCATGAAAGCATGGTATTAATGCCAGTTCTTGCCAATCTAGCTATATTAGGAGAGAAGCAGCCACAGAGTAAACTAAGGAAAGTCTCTGACAGAATATTCTGTGTAATTCAGAGCAGTGTCTGTGACTGATAGGCTGTGAGTCTATGATCGTAGTTCTTTGTCAAAGGATAATTTTAAAACATGCAAGTTTGAAAGTATAAATATTCTGTAACTTCAGTTATTCAATCATTTTTCCTCTTCTACATGTAGCATTTTAAAGCTAAATTTAATAATGGTGAGAGTCAGCTGATACTAATTACGCTTTTTAAATGATGAACAGTTTTCTAAGATACTTTAGTGTCAGTCAGAAACCCAGCTTAAGAATTAGCTAATATTATATTCATAATAGTGGTTGCACCCCCATAAAAAGACATTTTACTCTGGCATGCATATATATGTCATATAAGGTTATTATAATGAAAAAGTGGGGCATATATTTTTAGTAAAATTTTTATGCTCCTTAGTAAAATCAGTACAGGATGGTTGTTTGACAGGGACATATTATCCATGCTGATTACCAGATGCTTTAGAGAACTTTAACATTCTGGTGAGTTCAGTAAATATGAGAAAAAAGTAATTGAAATATCTTACCCTGGATTTAAAAATTCATGTGACTCATCCACGTTAAAAAATATTTCTGTGTTGTATTTGCATTCAAATGGAAATATCCCAACATGGTATGGATAATACCGAAATCTCTTCATTCATAACATTTTAATATAATCTATCTCAAATTGATAATCCTTAATATTTATCAAGCTATCTGATTTTATAATTGACTAAAAAGATATTTTGATAAATAACTCCACGATAGGAGAGATATTAATAGAGAGGAGTGATCAATATTCATCAAAATAACTTTGGATAGTGGAGAACAGATCGAGCAGGGATAACTCACTCTTCTGCAGGGACAATTGAAACCTGAGTTTTGTTGGGAACTAAGATACGTGTGGTTGAGCACCTGGAAAGGCGGAGAGCTGGGAGGCGCCAGGCACTTTAGCCTGGACTGTGGGCCAGACGATGGGAAGAGAGTTTCAAACTATCCCACGGGGGGAATCTCAGTCCCACATCACACCACACTTGCGGGCCCCACTCCCCACAGCCAGACACCACCACTTTCTTTCTAGCATAAAGCTGGAGGTTTACTTTCTGGAGAGATTTTACCTTTCACTTTTAATTCTTTAATCATGTTGAAGTTGAAATGAATAGGAGGTAAGAGATAGGAATCCATTTTTATTTTTCCTGGGTTTCTCCACACTATTTATGAGTATATCTTCTCCTATTGAATTATGTCATCTTCAAGATATATTATTTTCATGTACACCTGGACCTGTCTCTGAGCTATCTTAGTTTGATTTTCTCTGAAATATCTGTTATATTCCATTATCTCTGTTGCAACGATAATATGCATTTTTAATGTCATAGCTTTAATTGTATTTTAAATCTGACAAGTCATGTTCCCTCTTTTTCACTGTCTTCCAGGTTACTTAGCTATGTGTGGATCTGCTATGTGTGTGTGTGTATATATACTGTAAATTCTATACATACACTGTACACACATATGTAAAGCCTGCTGAGATACTCAAAATATATTTAATTGAGATTGTATTTATAGATTAATTTTCCAAGAATTCACATTTCAAAATGACTACTGGAATTACTTCATGTATTCGTTTCCACTGCCATTTCCTTTATTGCACTTGAAAAGTCTTCTCTGTGGATCGCATCCATCTTCTTGGTTAATAACTTCCCAGACACTCTGTAAGTCTATTGCTCCACTAAGTGGTATCTTATGTTTTCTGAGCTAAAACTACCAATATACAAACATTTTTATAGCTAACGCAGTGGAAACATTTCTGACCTGACTAATCAGTTCGAAGAGGTTGTCTATTATTTCTTTTTTCCAATCAAAGTCATGTCACCTTGAACTGATGGTAGTTCAATCTCTTCTCCTCCAGGATGTTAACAACCCTTATTTGTTTTTCTTTATGACACTGTCCAGGAATTGCAGCACGCTGCTAAATAATAAAGGAGATAGGGACATCCTGCTATTATTGTTCCTAATTTTAAAGGGAATGCCCTTATTGGTTCCCTTCTAAGCAGACAATTATAGTTTTGGGATTTTTGTCTATTATCTATTTATTTATCATCTATTTATTTACATAATCTATCTGTATGTATCATTATCATCATAAAATCTATTCAAAGCTAAGGGATATCATTATCCATTCCTTGTGTAGTTTTTAATAAGGTATTGGACACAGTCAGATAATCAGATGGCTATTTTTGTTTTGCATTGATAGAAATAATTGTTTCTTTTAAAATAATGTGGTGAATTAAATTTCTGATGCTAAACCATCTTGGAATTCCTGGGATAAACACTATTAGATTACAATGCATTATATTTCATTTTCTGTGTATGTGGTTAGCTGCTATTTTATTTATGATTTTTGTATCTATATTCTATTTGAAATTATAATTATATTCTACTGTCATTACCCTTTTTTAGGTTACACTGTATTAAAACAATGGAAACTAGAGTTCTTTTCTACTGTATGTCTTGCATAAGATACAAATTTTTTTAATCAATAAGTTTTGCCTATTAATCACCAGGTAAGGAGAAGTTTTCAGTAACATTTCAATTTATTTTTATTGGCTTACTCAAGTTCTATAGGTGGCTTTGTGCCAGTGCTGACAATGTATACATTTCTAAAACTTACCCATGTTATCTAGGTTTTCAAATTTATTAATGTTCAGTTGTTGATAATATTGTCTTGTGGTTGATGCTCTTCTGTCTGTAATTATTTCCTCTTTTCATTCAGACATTCTCTTGGGTGTGTCACTTACCTCCATCCCTTCCTTATTCTTTCATTTTTTACTTTCCATGATCAAACTTGCTGGCACCAAGAATAACCTACTAATATAAGCAACAGCATGGGAGAATCTCAAAATCTATGTTGAGTAATAAAAGTCACACACAAAAATGTATATTTTCTATGATTCCATTTGTACAGAATTCTAGAAAATGCCAATAAATTTATGCTGACAAAAGGCAGATCTGTGGCTGTGTGGGACCAGCAGGAGTGATGGACGGTACAGGGACAGGAAGCGCCTTTCGGGATGATGGCAATGTTCTGTTCCTTCCTTTTGACAGTAGGTTAATGATTGCACACATTTGTTGAAACTCACTGAGTGGTACACTCTAAACAGATGTGGTTTATAGTATTTAACTCATAACCCATTACATTTTTCTAAGTGGTTACTAGAAAATTTATTTATTATTTTTATTTTTATTTATTTTACTTTGTATTGCAGTATAGTCGATATGCTATATTATATTGGCTTCAAGTATTCAACAGAGTGATTTGACAGTTACCTACATTATTAAATGCACATCCCAATAGTGTAGTTACTATCTGGCAACATAGAAAGATGCTACAGAATTATTGACTATATTCTCTATACTGTGCTTTCATCCCATGACTAGTTTATATTCATGAGTGAGATTTTGTGCCTCTTTATCCCCTTCACTTATTACACTCACCCTCCACCACCCCCATGATATCCACCAGTCATTTCTCAGTGTCTAGGAGCCTATTTCCATTTTGTTTTGTTTTGTTCAGATTCCACAATAAATAAATCCAGTAAAGTTGCAGGATACAAAATCAATATACAGATATCTGTTGCATTCCTATATACTAATAATGATCTAGCAGAAAGAGATATCAAGAAAATAATTCCATTTACAGTTGCATCAAAAGGAATAAAATGCCTAGGAATAAACAAAACCCATCAAATTTGATTTTTTAAAAAAGCACTCCATTATCTTCTAATCCTTATGCTAGTATTGAGACATTCAATGTTAATATGATTCTCTTCATTTTGTTGATGATCCATTCTTTCCCTACAGTGATTTTATATTTTTCTTTTTCTTTGTAATCATTAAATTTTATCATAGAGTATCTAGATTTTAATTTTCTTATGTCTCACATTTTAACACTCAATACAGTTTTTCAACTTGAGTGTTTTAATTTTTTAATTTAATTGAAAAACATTTTACTTATTGAAATACTTCCCATTTCCTGATTCTCTCTTTTTTTCTTCTTTAATTATGGGGTCTTATTACCTGTAGTTCGGCAACTTTTTTTCTATAATTTGTACTTTCTATCTTTATCCCTTTGTGATACCATTTAGGAGAATTCTGCAATATGATTTTCAGTTGTATTCAGCCTGTTGCTTTTCAAATCCATGTGCTATTTCCACCCTTAATATATTTCATTCTATTTAGGATAAATATATATATTCCAAACATATATATTATATATAAAATATATGTAGTATATATTTGTATTATTTATAAAATATATCTAATACGTATACATATATTATTTTCTTAACTCCTTAAATGTGTTCAGTATTTGTTTATACTATTCATTATTTGTTTAATAATCTTGTCTCAGACAGTTTGCTATATTTCTTTCAGATCCTGGTGATTGTGGCCTGTGAATGCACATTACCCCGTGGGCATCAAGGGTGGGCCTTAGCGTTCTGGGCATTATCTCCTAGAGAAGGGAGAGCATGACTTCAGGGCAGGAGTTCCAGGCAGCGTACATCACTGTGGGTCACCACTTACCACCAGTCCCCTACTGAAGCTTCTGCTAATGTTTTTCCCATGGAAAAGCAATTAGTTGAAAAAATAGTCTCTTAGTTTTTATTTCACCACCTGGGATTTTGGAAGGGGTGGGGGTAGAGGCAAAGATGAGAGGGTGTTCACCCACCAAGCAAGCTCACCCTCCTCCTCGCAGCAAGAGTCTGTGCGCTTCCCCCCACCAGCCCCAGGGCAGGCGATGTTGTCCAGACAATGCAGGACAGATCCCAGTGCATAACTTAAAAGACTTCCTATGCACTATCAACCATTATTATCAGCACTCAGCAGTTATTTCATTTAATATTTTTGTGCTTTATGGATCCTCGAATCTTTGCCATGTGGGGTAGGTACGTTTTTTGATTTACTCAACTTTGAAACTCCAGTCATGACACCAATAAGCATCATTAGGTGTCTAATGAATTATCAAAAATTATGTAAACCTTCTCTCTTTATATCTCTCGGCAAATGCTTTTTTTCTGAGATTACATGATCCCAGGAAATAAAACACAATGATACATTGTTTATTCTCACAGAAATTTGAATACATATCTGAGTTTTCAGTGAAACAAAGACATGATATAGATTGGAGCTGACACAGAACTGCAAAAATAATCTCAGCTAATTTAGAATTACCAGAAAACATGCAACATGCAGGAACACTGCTCACAATTTATATAATATGTTGATATACGGCATCCTGCACATAAGGCAGGAATAAATATATTGCATTCTCTTACAGTCTCAGAATGTAGTAGAATATTTAATATAACTGTGGCAGATATCTATTAATAATATGCTTAGATCAACCCACCAGTGAACTTAGATTATCAAGGCTATGTGTTGGCCCTAGTCAGGGCACAGGCTAACAAACAGATTTATGTACATATAACAGGTTACAGAAATTTGAAGTTTTGAGCTGTCAGCCTGAGAGTATTGAGCCACCGTGGGAAAGACCAGCCCATAGAGTATGCAGCATATGGGACCTAAAGAGAAAGCTGGCAAAAGATAAATTTTATGTTAATGATATGTATCAAGGACTTTAAGATGACTAATATTCAAACAACGCATCTTCCCTATTTCTCTTATCCTGTGATCGTTTTCTGTTACAACCAAATATTCAGAACAAGTCAGTTCATATGAGAGCCCTGTTGGGAATTCCTTCGTGAATGAAGGGAGAAGTATTGACCTGCACATGGGCGCAAGTGGTACCGGGACATCCAATGACACTGGGGGTCCTTCCAGGAGCGGGAGAAGGGGTGGAGGCGGCACCTCCGTTTGAAAATGTTCTAAAATATCAGGGAGGAAGTTGGCTTCTGAAAGTATATGGGATTTAAGATTACATATTTGTGAAAGTAATTAAAAGAGTAAAAATGAAAGGCAAGAAAAATTAAGTTGAGATATTTGTCATCTATGCAATATTATAACTTTTAAAAACTTAATAGGAAATGAACACATGTATACATATACAAATTTGTTTGTATAACAACATGAATGTATCTTTTTAAAAATGCACTTTGATAAATGTATGTAATCATCTCCATAACCTGTCACTTTTTCTGTGAGAAACAAACTGTAATGCTTTTTCTTGGATATATGTCCTTCATTTTTAAATCAATTCCTGTAAGTAGAATTACGGGGGAAGTGTAAGGCTTACTGCACATTTCCAAATGTCCCTCTAGATTAAGTGTGTCAGTTTATATTTCCCAATATAATGTGTTATATACCACAGCCTTGATAATGCTAGAGTTGGTGGAAAGTTGTGATAAAAATACTGCATAGATTAATTAGAAACAGGTATAACTCTTTAGCATTCAACTTCCCTTTTAACGTCTTATGATTTAACTCATTATCTGCTTCAGAAATTATTTTCCAATCATTACAATACTGACTGTTTTGTCAAAAAACAAAGTGTTTCTATTGCTTTAAGATGCCCATAAAGATGCACATTTCTTTTTCAATGTATTACCAGGAACTTTATATTTCTGTTGACCTTCTCAGGCTGCCAATTGTTCCATTATTATTTTTCAAGTCATGTTTGTTTCTGTTTGTGTTTGGTGCGTTAGCATCAGCTCTGCCTTTAGAAGAGTGGTAGGAGGGGTCTCCACGTCCAGAGCTCCAGAAACTCCCTCCCCAAGCTCCCCAACTCCCTCCCAGATGTCCTCCTGGTGTCCAGGGCTCAGAATTCCCTGTGTAGGGGCCTCTTCACACTTCTAGACTCCCAAAGGCAAATTCCTGAGGGATGGCTGCATGGACAGAGGGCCCATCCCCAGTGTGGACCAGGCTGCTCCCAGCTGTGCAGGAGGCCAGGGTCCGAGAGAACAGGCGGCCCCCGAGCACCTGCCCAAAGGGAAGGCCCTTCAGCCTAGAACTGACTTTATTCTACGTAAACAATCATCTGAGGGTCAAAAACCAGTAATGTTGTCAACAATATTTATACTGTTTTTCCCACAGCTCTAAAGGCTGTACATAAAAATGTAAGAATCCATATCTGGTACTGAGAAAACATGTGACTTTTTTTTTCCTTTCTCTTAAAAGATAGACTGAGAAACCCACATAAGATATAAAAATAGATCTTTGAGTTTAAAATGTGGGATGGATCATAATTTGCCTGGAAATGAAAAGAGAAATGACGTGACGAAGTCAATATTAATATGCAGCAAAGAAATATCCAAGGCAAAAGGAAATCTAAGTAGATGAAAAAGCTATTTTATATTGATAAGCTAGGGTCCACAATGAAACTGATTATCTTCAAATAGAATATTAAAACTTATAATACAACATCTCTCTTTATTACCTGGAAATACAGACTCAAATACCAATAATAATGTCAGATGTTAACATGCCTATGTCACCAGCAGATCATAAAAACAAAATACCAGATAAATTAATGATATTGGTTTACTAGCTATTTATCAAAAAATATATACTCTAAGCTGAGATATTAAATTTTATTTGAGTGCTCAAAAGGGTTACAAAACTAATTACGTCCCCAAAAAAACCATAAAATTCAAATATTCCAAACACAGACATATGCACTCAATATACCTAAACGCAATGAATACAAGTGGATGTTATTCCTATATAGATAAGAATATTTATCTGAAACTTTAAAAAATAATAATAAGGTAAAAAGATATGCTCTCCTAAATAATAACCCTTTGGTTAATGTTGGGACTAATGTGAGAACTATTAAGCATATATAGATGAGATTACTAATACATAAGTAAGTGGACTGTGTGCAAATAAATTATTACATTTGAGCAAGTATTTTACTCATTCAAACTTTTCTTCAGATGGGTGGGTGAGATTCCCTGTGTGTGGGTGACGGTGTCGGGGCCTCAATCTGATACTAAGAGCTGCAGCTCAACATGCCATGAGCTGCTGGAGGCCTCTCTGGGAATGCAGACTCCATGCACCTTGGCCTGCTGCCCATGACACTGTGGGGTGGTCTGTGCCTGGCCATCGCTCTACAACGCTGCTGTCACATAATTAAGGTTAAGTGGAACCCCCTTGGTTATATTAAAGCATTGTGATGCTAGTCATTTTCATGGAATCCAAA
Organism: Phataginus tricuspis; assembly: GCA_029783875.1. NCBI lineage: Eukaryota > Metazoa > Chordata > Mammalia > Pholidota > Manidae > Phataginus > Phataginus tricuspis. The sequence goes on along the minus strand of JAQQAC010012171.1, from coordinate 15,611,859 downwards.
GATTTGGACTGGTTCATGTCAGTTACAGGAAACAAGAGCAAATTCTAAGATATGTCACATTCCTTCATACCCTCCGTCCTCCTTCCTGTCTTCCTACATTGGTTAGGTAACTTGCACAAGGTTAGATAAGTAGAGGACGAATTTCAAGAATAAAGGATATAAAGAAGGCACATTGTTTCAGAAGCTGGGTGAGTATCCCATTTTCACAAGGCCAAAGAAGAAACATAGGTGTGAAATCGCATTGGAGTAAAGAAGGCAAAGAGAAACAGGGTAGATTCTGTTCCTAGCACAGGCAGTGAACAATGGATAACAGACAAAGTTAGAGAGAGCTGATCACATACTGACCTTGTGGGAAATAGGAGTGGGGCGCTTTGCTCAGTGTAGTTATAGAGCCTGAAAAGACATAGGATGGATATCAAGCCAAACATCCACCTCCCCTCCACCGCCTCGGTGCAGCCAGGCTGCCAGCCCGGGGCACGGCCTGGAGGAACGCTGGGGCTCATTTGTGTTTTTCCATATTTCTGTCTCTCCTCCTACTTAAATGTGAATCTCCTTTTTCACAGTTTGTGTTTCTAGCTGTTGTTAATGTCTCTTCAGTTCTTTTCAACTATATCCTAAAAAAAAAAATCTAGAAGAATTATTCTTATGACTTTTTACAACATATGAATTCAGAAAAGTGACTGTGCCTCAAATATGTAGACTCAAATATGTTTGAACAACTGTGCCATTGTTGGCAAAGTAAAAATCCTATTATAAATGACTTTAGATGCCTTGTAATAAAATTCTGATTTCTTCTGCTACTATGATTAGTTTGAATATATTCATGAAATACTTTAATGTGTATTTGCTGTCACTTTAAAAACACTTTATTTCTAATTGTAACATTAAAATGCTCTTCAAACAAAACAATTATTAAAAAACTTTTACAAATTCCTTTGAAATATACACACTACAAAAAGCTAATAAATTATTACAATACTTGTTAAATGAATAAGCCAAACATAACATTTCAGAATGACTTGACTATTAACTTTGAAGAAGAAACCAGTGGGGTGCAGTATTGTTTTGAGGTACGGAAGCCTGTAATGAAATAACTGAATTACTGCTGGAATGAGCCCAATTCAATATCTTGTTGAACTCTAAGATAATGTGTTGCTCTAATTAAATTTATGAGTTATAAACTAAAAGTTGGTACAAACAGCACCAAAGGAGTTGATAATGCAGAAGAAGTTAGAAATACAGGGAAATGATGAATCTTGCTGGAGAAAACAGATGGCAGTGAGGAAGGTGATCATGCTGTCATTTATAACTGCAGATGTTAATTAGTTCAAGGAAGGAAAACATCAATGAATTGGATATACAGACACACATTCCAGTAACGAAGTATTTGATGAATTAACTATTATTAAAACATCAAACTATAAACTTACATAAACAGAGTTTAAATACAGTTATGTTAAGGAAGGTAGAATTGATTTCTATAATAAGAATATATTGAAAAGATAACTAAAACCTTTGAAAAGCATGCTTACCTATTTTGAATCTGGTGTCTTTGTAAATTAAAGTTCAGCAAAAACAAAACCAATTGCACAATATTTTTGATCAGCCAATAAATACTAGGATTCAGAGCAGTTTTCTAACCTTCAGATTTACTTAAAATAATCTGAAATATTTTCCAAAGAAAATGCTGGGAAACCACATTAAGTAGCTGCAATGTATTGAATGTTTGTGTCCTCCTCCAAATTCATGTTAAATCCTACCCCCCGATGTGATGGAATTTGGAGGTGGGGCCTTTGGCAGGTGATTAGATCATGAGGGTGGAGCCCTCACGAATGGGGTTAGTGCCCTTTGAAAGAGACTCCTGACAGCTTCCTGAGCCAGGTCATCTCTTAACCAAGAAGTGGGCTCTCATCACACACCATATCTGCCAAAGCCTGGATCCTGGTCTTTTAGCCTCCAGAACTATATAAATTTCTATTGTTTTATGAGCTACCCAATCTATGGTATTCTGGTATTTTGTTATGAAAGCCTAAATGGATGAAGACGGTAGCCATAATAAAGTCAGAATTATATATGCCTGTTCTGACCAAAAATTAAAACTGTGGAAATTAATTTCCCTCTCATGGACAATTTGAGCAGGAGGTAACTGGAGATTCATATGATAATTTTGCTCCATGAAATACCGAGGGATCCAGGATCTTGCATTCTTTCTGCTTTCTTCTCCATGTTACCTTGGGTTTGGGCAACATTTTATTAGTTTTCTTGTGGAGTTTCAGCCTTCATTTCCACATTTTGAGCAGAATAAAGAACACTTCTGGACTTTGCACACAGAGTTTCTATTAGCCTTAACTTAGGCCACATCTCAACACACAAAAGACTGGAAAATGCAGTATTTGCTATGGGGTGTAACATTTGAGGTGGGGTGTAAGATGAAGTAAACATCTGGATATTTTAATCTGTTCCTCTTCTTTTCTGTTAATAAGAACCTTCAGCTTGAAAGGTCTTAGTTTTAAAAGTCAGAAGAAAAAGACATTCTACAAAATCTTCACTTAACTAATAATTCCATTTTATAGCATTCACAAATAGAAATGCTATAATGTTTCCTTTTAGCATCTATTTCTCCATAAGGCTATTTCTCTTATCCTAGGCATGGATGTATTTTGAGTACATATAATTTGCTTCATGCTATTATTTTAAAATAAAATTACAACCTTCAAATTTTTATGGAATACTGTTAGGTTTTCAGTGATAAAATGTGACTAAATTATGACTATATGCCAAATCAAATGTACTTAATTGGCAATTGAAAGGTTGTATGTGAGGAAGAGAAAGTAAGCTAGAATTGCTTTTCCCAGAATTCCCTTCCCTCTGTAGTTTGGCCCTGATGGAAATTTCTGGAGACCCAGAAGGCAGGAGGAGCAGTGACTGACTGTGTTTGGAAGTTTGTAACAAGAAATGCCATGAAGGACAGATACGTGGGAGCTAATGGATCCCGGTTTGTCGTCATTTCTCCGGCATCTCCTCCAGCTCGTCTTCATTTTGGTCTTGATTCTAATAGGTTCAGCTCAACACTGGATTCGTTGAGCTCCGTGAGGGATGAGCCACGCTTGCCCCTGGATATGCCACCCAAGCATCAGGGAAAGCTGCCTTCTGGAAGGTTCCAACTGTGAGAGCAAGAGAAACTCCATTTTAAAAAGGCCATCTTAAGAAAGAAGCCTCAACCCCGACCTAGTTCTAAGAAAACTTTGTTCCAGTTACTGGAAAAACCACCCATTGTTTGTTCCAGTAACCTTCACCCCAGATAGTTCCCTAGCAACGACCTCAAGGTCCAGACACTCAAGGCCAAATCATCCAATCATCTTCCTGCACCTTGTAATGCATAAAAACTTTTGTCTGCCCTGGGCTCAGGGCTCACATTCCTGACCCGCTGTGTCGGTGAAGGTTGTGGGTCCGAGCTCGAGCTTGAAATAAATGACCCTTTTGTGTTTGCATCGGAATCGCCTCCTTGGTGGTCTCTCGGGGACTTGCGACTTGGGCACAACACAACCAGTTCTTCCTCGTGGGGCTAGTGACCATCTTATCTGATTTTCTGTTTCTACTATATAAGGTCTAATTCCTACAGTGAGCTTTTATTCCATACACGGGGTGAATGAAGTTTTCAACCAGAATTCTCACCTGGCTGAGACAGTGACATGCGCATAAGGGCCTGTGCATGCAGGTGTGATGCTCATGGAGCAGAGCCTCGGGCCCCATGGGACGGCCGGTCTGGGGCAGGGGTGGAGTGGCTGTTCCCTCTTGGATCTGCTCAGCGCCTTTCACCGGGGCGCCCTTGGGTTTCTCAGGGGAAGTGGGAGGGCAGGGGAGCAGAGAGGGGAGCTGGGGGTGGCTGTGGGGGAAAGAGCAGAGTGGGCAGCTGGGGGTGGCTTGCGGTGGGTGTTGTCTGGGGCAACTCAGGGCGGCTCCAGAGCAGGGCCAGCGGGCAGAGCAGCTGGTTCCAGCCGAGTATGGGTGGCCTTCCCCCAGGGCCCCACCGTGGTTCCACAATACTCTCATTTTTCTCCTACCAGTTTTATGCCTATTTTCATGTAAAATGTATTTTGCAAGTACTTTATGTAATATAGAGATTTACATGTCATACTAGTGAAGGTCGTCTTTTAATTGAAACAATTTTACACCTAGTGATTTTTATTACTTCACTTGGCATGTTAAGAAAATTCAGCAGTGACATCTGTTCTCTGTAACAGGCAACAGAATATAATGTAAAGAGCATTGTTTCTACTTTCCATAAATCAGCAAATAGGTTCTTATATTTATCATTATTTTTCCTGTATTTTTTCAAACTAGATGAATATCAAGCTGTCTTATGTGCTCAGAGTAATGCGTCTTGTAGCAGATCATCTGAATATACACATATTATAGGGCTAGGTGATCTGCTCCATAGTCATTGTTCAACTGAAGCTAATTGTCCTCTGAATAGAAGAGTCTCCTTTCTCAGAGACTGTAATGGTCAAGACAGCCAATATTACACTGTGGTAGCAAACGACTCAAAAATCTTAGTGGCTTTCAGCAAAACATTGTTTTTCACTTGCGCTAGGAATCTATTAACGGATCAGCTGCAGTTTTGTTCCAAATCCTTTTGACATCAGCCAGGGCTGATAAAGCAGTCTCAGTCTATAACAGAGGGAAAAACACCACTTAACAAGTTTTTTTTCAGGAAGAAAACACGTTACTGCTACTTCTTTTCATTGTCCAGGCAAGTCAGAAGCCTAGGATTGATGTCAGTGAGGTGGGAAAGTATATTTCTTCTCCAGTGAGGGGTAAGGAATATTTCTGTTGTCACAATGCACAGGGGTTTATCTTTCTATTAGTAACCTCCCCCATAGACCATATACCCTCCCTCATTAAGGGCATCAAGCCCAAACCCTAATAACATCCTCCATCACATTTCAGTCTCTACATCTGGTCTAGAGCTCTGTCTTTGTGGTGAGGAGACCTATGAACTAAAGCCAAGTTAAATGGCTCCCCCACTCTCTGTATTCAATGGAGCAACAGAAACATTAAAACTGTAGTGAAACTCTCATTTGGAAAAGGGAACAGTTGGAAGCAACCAGCTCTCACTGGTCTGAAGATTTGCTGGGCGGATATTCTGAGAAGCCCCTACTCTAAGGATAGAAGATGTTATTTAGGCCCCAGCTATTACCTTGGGAAGAGACATTCCCTTTCCCAGTCAACTCCATCCCCCAACCCGCCCTGTGGCCCGTGGCTCTACTTTTGGTGAACTCCTTCTTTTTTCACCATCTTATTTTGTCATGTCTGAGAAGGACATTAAGAACATGTCACTCCTGAGGACGAGATAGATTTCTCAGTCTGTCCCTGTCCTTGAAGTTTAGAGAACCAATGCTTATTTTACATCCTGAATAGTCAATCTCTCTATTGCCCATACTGATGACTACTGGAAATACAATTCTCTCAGAAACTTTATTGTCCTTTCGGTCTTTCCTGAAAGAGGGAGCAGCCATTTTTGAACAATAATATAGTATACAAAGATAGAGCCTGTTTTTTTTAAGATAGAGTCCTTGATGAACTCAACTTAATGGCTATTTCCACCTGCCTTTTGAATATTTTGTTGTTATATGTAACGGATTTGCTATTAGAAATAACACTCAAAGAGCACTTAGGAATCAAATCTTGTAGCCGATGTTCCCTACAGACACCATTCCTGACCAAATGCTTATTTGACCTACATATGACCATAAGCAAAAAAATGGGTTCTCAGAGCCTACCGAATCTGCTCACTTACTTTTGTACTCATCAGCTGCTAGAATATAAATCTGTCTCCCAGGAAGTAGCTTCCAGGTACCATTCTTCATCCTGTCAATACATAAGGACACAATAAATTTAAGCCATTTGTGAGCCATCACTAACCAGTCAACATACCTCCTTACTGTGAGCCAATAAATATGGCTTAAAAAAATCTTTACTTATAAAACTGTATTTTCATATAGCATATTTTCCCTCTCCTCTCCTTTCAGTGTGCTCTATCTCATTTGACATTTTCTTTTAAAGTGTTCATCACAAAGTAAATGCTGATTCCTAGGCATCCTTGGGTAACTATAGAATTGAACAGGGCTGCTTTTCTCCTCATTTCAAACACTGTTCATACTTTGAAGATTACGTGTTCACTTTCTTCTTTCAGCTGCGTTATTGAATTGATATTTTAAAAGAACCACCTAAGTCCTCGATTACTTACTTAGTCATTTAACATAATTGGTATATATATTTCCTTGCTAGTAGTCATGCCTTTTGATAAAATTGTGCAGAGGACTTAGCCAAGGATAAAGCCAGTGGTACCCTACTGGGAACCACCTTAACACATTGACATCTACCCATTAATCACCTCTCTGGGTTGAGTTTTTTGATTAGCTTCTAATCCATCATTTTGATCTTGCACTTTTCTAAATCTTGTCCACAAATGCCTAGTCTGACATGATTTGTTCTTTGTGGGTCTATATTCACCTCCTTCTCTAAAGATCTATCTTTCAACATTAATGACGTGTTCCCCAGAAAGGAAGGCAATTTAGGCTCCATAACAACAGTAAGCAGGATCTTCAACCAACTTTTCCAAGTGTAATAATTATTTGTCAAACTTCAAACTTGCAGTACTTTGAAGTTTCACCAAGTTTCCTCAAATATTGTCAATAATATGTGCATGAATTCATTTTCTCCCTATTTACATATTTTTCATAGTCCTTTTGTAGTTTGTGCTTTAAAGAAAGGAAAAATCACTGTAATAATTATTTCAACACATTTAATTATTAGAAGGTAAAGATAGCAATTAATAAAATTCATCTTCACCTGTCCTACATTCTCAGAAGATAAAGGTCCAGAGGCAGTTATTGTGAATTTTCTGTTGAATCTATCATTCCCCACCAAAGATGCCAAAGATGGATGAGGATTGGTAGGGATGGTGATTGGAGGGTGCTCGGAGGACTCTCTTATTTCAGAACAGTTTGACATACTGTCCCATGTGGAAATGACTTCCCTATTCAGTTGGCATTTGTCCTAAATATAGTAATATGGGGGCCACTTGGCCCCAGATCTAAGCCCCATTCTCTAATTAGCTGTACTTTGAATTAAGCTGATATTTTGTTTCTATATTTATGATTCCTATACTTTTCATTTGATTCCAGGCTACCAGTAGAAAGAGGAATGTAATTAATTGGTGCTTTTAAGTCTCACCAGTTGACAAGGATATGTTTTCTTCTTCCCTTGTAAAATTTCTAAGTGGGAAATGGGTATGAAACCAGAGGGCGCCCTTCCAGGAACTTCTTTACCAGCGTATTTGGGTCAAACAGACCTTCCATTGCTGTTGTCATGTCGGATTAGGGGTTGCGGGCTTCCACTGGAGCAGAGCTTACCGGAGAGAAAATACAAACAGACACCCAGTGAGCACAGTCTGAAGCTGTACATACCTCTGTTATTGCTTTCACTTTATGAGCAGATGAATTTCTATGTTTCTTTAGGTTTGCTTGAATTGTATTTCTGTTTTTTGCAACAAAGGGAGTCTGTCTAATAGAGGAAACTGTGAGTAAAGAATGCAAAAGCCAGAATGTGAAATTGGCTGTGTTGAAGGGAATTCCTGACAATAAGGGTGTCTCTGTTTGCAGCGAAATGACCTCAAATTATTATCATGCAAAACATGTACATACATTGTTAACTGCTTTGTTTAATACTGTGCAACACTGATACTGAGTGCCATTGTTAAATACCCTCTTTTTTCTAATAGCTCTATTGAGAAATAATTCATGTGACATACAATTTGCCCATTTAGAGTAACAATTCACTGTATAATAAGTATATTTCAGTACATTTACAGTTGTGCAACCATAGCCATAATCTAATTGTATAACTTTTTCATCATTCCCACCAAAATCTTCATACCTATGGACAGGAACAGTCAAGCCCCAAATTTTCCCAGTCCATCCCTCAGCCCAGAACTAGGTAACCACTAATTTACTTTGGGTCTCTATAGACCCATTATCCTGGCATTTCATACAAATGGAATCACATCAAGTCACGTGCTGGACTGTGTGCCAATACTTTATCTCTTTTTGTGACCTGATGATAGTCCGTTGTATGGATTTTATTATGTTCCATTATCCATTAATTAATTAGTGGGCAATTGGTTGTTTCATTTTTGCCTGTTACAAATAATCCTTTTACAAGCACTCATGTTCAAGCCTGTGTGTGGACATATATTTTTTTGTTTCTCTTGGATATATAACGAGGAGTGGAATTGTTGTATCATAATGTAATTCTGTGGTAACTTCCGAAGACCTGACAAACTGCTTCTCAGAGAAGTCGCCACATTTTACATCCTCACCAGCAACCTATAAGGGTTCCAATTTCTTCACAGGTTCTCCAACGTTCATTATTATCTGTCATTTTTACTGCAGCCATCTAATATGTATGAAGTAGTATCTCAAGGTTTTGACTTGCATTTCCCTAATGGCTAATGATGGTGAGCATTCATATGCTTAATGGCCATTTCTGTGTCTTTTTTGGAGACATATCTATTCAGATCTTTTAACCAGTTTCTATTTTTATTTATCTTTTGTTTACTTGTGAGGATATATATATATATATTCAGAATGCAAGCCTCTTATCACGTATATGATTTGTAGATATGAGGGTAAATATAAGAGAAATATTAACTTTTTTAGTCTTTTTAAAAGATAATTGACTAAACAAAAATTATAATATATGTAGAAATGTAAATGTATGAAGCATTTAACATGTAGAAACAAGGTACAACAAAGGCTGAAACAGACACAAAAGCATAATCTCTTTCTCACACTCAGGCAGAATGGCATGGTTTTATGAAGGAGTACTGTCATAAGTTAAGATGTATAACATAAGTCCTTGAAAATACTCAAAATGGCTCTAATTAGTAACACAATGGAGGACTCAATGAAGTTATAAGAAACACTAATTTAATTTTAGAAAGGCAAGGAAAGAGAGAAAACTGGGTGAAAGAACAGACGGGAGAAATAATAACAAGACAATAGATTTAAATCCAGCTATAGTGACATTACATTACTTGTAATTGGCATAAACATTTTAAATTTTTTTAAAAAAGAGATTGTTAAATTGGATTTAAGAACAACTAAGAAACCCATTTTCAGTCTAAATGTGAGAAAGCACACACCGTGTTTCTGTGTTTTATGATACCTACTGATGTAGGTGGAAATGAAACGATACGGTGTCTCTGGTTTGCTTTAAGACGCTTTAGCCAAAAAGAAAAGAAAAAAGAGGAAGAACAAGAAATGTAAACAAAGGAAAGATGAAACAGGTGTGGTTACTGGGGTCTAGCTGATGAGCACGGGGGTGAGGAGTTTAATCTTTATTTTTGTATATGTTCAATTTTTTTTTTGTAATAAAATGCTTATAATGCGTAGTTATATGGTTTGCTCTGTTTTTTTGGTCTTTTCCAGTGTTAAAAATTACAAATTATTTCTCAAAAGTTAAGTTAAATGCCAGGAAAGGCAGGGAATTCTAGAAAGCACAGCTGGGATTCAAATGGGGTTTTGATAGAGGCCTAGAGCTGGGGACCCTCCTGTTGTTGGTCATCCGCAATGACAGTGCCAACAATTACTTCCAACTTAGAGGTAAGATGGGAACACTAGATCTATACCACATTCTGTGCTTACTGAAGAAGAAGAAAACCTATTACTTTCTGGCCAGGCGGTCTCAGGTACCTCCTCAAGTCAGGAAGGGGACGGCCTGGGCAGAAAGCTGGTTCTCAAGGAGGCCAGGCAGAGCTAGTGATCAAATAACTCCTGTGAGCATCTTACATTTTGATTTTACTGAGAAGTTAGCAAAAAAGAAAACAATGGTACGTTTTTCAGTAAGTCTGAGTAGAATTTTCTGTTATTCTCAAACAAAATTTCCCAAATGATGCATTTCCAGGGACAAGTTCTAGGGCGAGTTAGGTCGGTTGATTGTGCAAGAGAGCCCTTGCATGCTTTGTTCTGTAAGCCCTGGATGTGTGCGGAAGAGGAAGTTCTGTGAGTTGAATCCTCTTTCTGCAATCTACTTTGGTTTTATTATTTTGTTTTCCCTTTTAAAATTTTTGTATTTATTTTTGTTTTGTGTTGTTTTCATTGCAGCTTTCTTGCTGTCATTTCTTTGTTAATGCTTCATACTGGATGTGCTCAGGGTAATAGTTACATTTATTATTAGTTCTAATTACTGGACCCCAAGGAGTGCCATGTGGAACTAAGGGAGCCCTAGCACTCAAGGGAACACACACATACACAGTGGAATTCTCTTTTCACGAGCAGGATATATGGCTGAAGTTTTGTATGTGGAAGAGGGGAAGCAGGTGGAGTCCTGGTGGCACTATTCCTCCCATGTCTCTGTACACTTCATCACAGAGGAGAGCCAGAAAAGGAGTCCTCATCTCTCAGAAAACACCATCTCCCTTAGCAAAGGACCAGGATTGACACATGCCCTGAAAAGGACCATTTTTAAGCTTTGCTGGGACTTGGAAAATAGTGAATCAATCCTTTTAAAATTATAATGGAAAATTATTTCCAGATTTCTAATGGAGAGTGAGGTTAACATTTTCGGCCATTTTAGTGTTCAATACATTTACATCCCACACACCTTCCTCACTGAGTTTTAGAGAAATGGGACTAGACTAACGTGAAGATAGGCCCTGGGAGAGGGGATCCAGCACAGGGCAGAGCAGAGGAGAAGGTCAGGATGATGATAAGCCCCCAGGGACAGCTGTGCAGCAGGCAGACAGCAGGCTGTGCTGCATCAGTAAAGAGGGATCTGCAAGGACGGCCCCCAAGGAAGCGAAAAGGGACCACGGCAACGTGAGCAGGCAGTTTAAGAGGCTTTGGTACTTACACACATTTGGAAGTGATGAGCATAATGACGGGACTACAAGACAAAATTTAACATGAGAAATCAATACACAAAAAGGAACTATAATAATAACACACAACATAAAGTAACCATTGAAAAGCTGAAATTGTGACAACGGGAGAGGAGAATTATATGTATACCTAGCAAAACCTTAATTGATAATATTTACAATGTGTTGATGTAGATGCGTTTTACTTGAAGTCATATTATTTAAGAAGAGTTGGAAGTCGTCACCACATTCAGTTCTAGTATTAACAGAAGAGCCAGAGTCAGACTTTTCTTCTGCCATAAATTAACTATACAAGCTGGAAAAGTATATAAAACACTTAATTTGGGTATTAAATATCAACCAGTACAAGGCCATGCTCACCCCAAGTGAACCCCCCTCCCAACTTTCTTGCTTAGAGTCAAGGGCATAGACCCCAAGCAGGGAGTAGAGGACACAGGAACCCAAGTTCGGGGTAGCAGAGGAAGTCGAAATTTGGGGAGAGGGCCCCAAGGAGGAAAAGCCATGAAAGCACCCCCACATACGGACAGCAGTCCCTTGGAGGACTCCTGAGCTGGGTTAGGGAAGTCTCCCAGAGGGCAGCGGCTGGACACCAGGGGCCTTGGCTACTCACAGGGCAAGATTGGCAGGGAAGCCACGGGCATGCAGAGAACTCTGACTGCAGGTTGAGAGTGCACACCAGTGACTGGGTGGGGATGAGGAGGGAGGCGGTGGAGGTGGACTAGGCTGAGTTTCCAATTTTAGCAACTGGAATTTGGAAAAATGATTAATAAGGACAGATGATCAGGAAGAAACTGAGAAGGAGTTGACTTGGGAAAGAACTTAAATATTTTAGAAAGATCGTGGAACCCAGAAGTTAGTGAGCAGTTTGAAGATTCATATTAATAGATTGGGAGAATGATTCGTCCCAGGGACACGGACCTGGACTCACTGTGACTAGATCACAATTGAAGTGCATGAGTGAACAGCACCAGAAGAATGAAATTTCTGTAGGGAACATGCAGATTAAAGCAAGAGGGGAAGGAAGTGTCTAAATAACACCAACATTAGTGGGTGGGCACAGGAAGAGTGAGACCCAGGTAAGGAATCTGAGAAAAAGTGGCCATAATGAACAAAAATAAAATGGTGTCACGGAATTTAAGAGGAATAAATAAGAACATTTTTCATCTCTCCGTCTGGAAAGCCAACAGTCCTGTCTGCCGGGTGAATGTTTGCGGAAGGAATGGTGTGATGAGCAGATCCGTCAGCTCACCAGTAGGTCACGACACAGAGTGTCCCTGGCGGACAGCAGTTAGGAGTCATGTGATTGTCACGGGGTCAGCGGGGTGTTCTGAGCACTATGTAAACTGCAGAGAAGACTGAAGCTAAGACAGTGAGAGGAGTGGATTCCCACGAAAAGCGGGCCTGATTAGTTTAATTCAACCAAACAAAAATGCACACAACGAAGTAGGAGGGAAGTGTTCAACTTTCACTCCAGGGAAAATGCCCTAGATAATTCCGATTGCCTTCTTATAAGTCATGAGAAGTTTATATAGTAAAAGTATATTAAATATGCTAAAAGTGTATTTAAAAATCCAGTGTCAAAATCAGCAAAGCTCATATTTTCCCTAACAAAAGGGAAAATGGAATAATGTACATAAAACAGCAGTTTCCAAATGATGTTCCTGGGATGGACAGGTACCTAACTTCAGTCTTTCCCTTTGTTGGGAAGAAGGAAACTTTCAGAGGAATCAAAACTACACGTAACTTGGTAGTAGAGTGTATGAAGGTGGATTCGTGATAAATAATCTTAGAACCCGGTTTCCTTGGGCATCAGAAAGTGTGGTTTAATCATATCCATTAAACTTATTTGAATTGCTTAAAAATTAATAAATATTAATACAATGAATGAAGACAATGTAGTTGATGTGTGAATTACAGACTTGAAAATGTTTCGGCAGATATTCAAAATATAACCATATAGTCCAAGCACTTCTTCCAAGACAAATTTGTTTGCAAGCCAATTCAAAATATCACATGTGATAAATTGCAAAGCCCATGGATCAGAATCAAAGTAGGTCTTTTCTGCACAAAGTTCCTGGTTGATCTCTAGCACCACATTTAACTCGGAAAGCTATAAACAGTGATCACTTTCTGTTCTCTGGCAAAGAAGGACGTGGTTCTCCTCAGTGAAATCAGCCATTCAGAGGACAGACCAGTAAACAGTGTGGCAGAATGAACAAGTCAACTGAACTTTTTAAAGAGAAAAAGTGTTTGAATATGATTTTAACCCTATTTTGCCAGGAAAGGTAAAATTAATGAATGTAATTGGTACAACTACAGTGGGGGAATGACTTGTATAAACGATTCTGAGAGGAGGGGCTTTTGTTGTGAGATTTGATTTAATAATTCCCTATGAACTTATCAGAGGGATGTAACAGTGACATTTAATTTTATATTTAGTTAAATTTCCTGAGAGTATTCCTTTAGGATATATCGGGTCCGCCTCCCAACAGTACTCTTCAAATTCCGTCACACCACTTGTCACAGACTGGAAGTGTATATTTGTGTCTTCATTTGATTAATGCCTAATATTGGGAGATACTTTTCCATGGGTCTTTACATCTCTGCACAACTTTAAGCAGAGATGTTTTCTGTCTTTGTTCCTTCCCATCTTCACCAGGATGTTTGTGGAGGGTGAACGGCCTTGGAATATGGAGACTGTGCCACCCACAGAGGCAGAAGTCAAGGAACCCTATTACCGGTTTTACTGAATTACGGTACAGGTGCCCACTTAAATCTGAATTTCAGATACACAAAACATTTTTGTGTGTGTGTAAATATGCCCCATGCATTGTTTGGAACATATTTATACTAAAATTATCTGTTGCATCTCAATAATTCCAATTTAACAGGACACCCTTTATTTGGTATGGAAACCTTATTTGCTGCCCATTATAAATAATTTGCTGTCCCAAGTTCAAGTCTCTCTCCAGCAACATAAGCCACACTTTTGTAGCCGTCATCCAACCCTTCAACCGCTGCAGTGTGGGAACCGTGCCTCAGGAGTCCAGTGCCAAGGCTGGGATTGCTCTGAAAAACCGTCTTTCCACAGGTCTCAAGTCTCCTGTCAGCATCCCTGGAACTGTGGCAGGCTGCTGTAGCTTATAAACAGATGAAAATCTCAGACACATCATGGTTGTTGACATTCATCTCCCTCACTAGATAGGCTTCAATGGCAGAAACTAGTTTTGTTCTGTTTAACATTGTACGTCTGGCATATTGCCCAGTACCTCTCACTGGATAAATAATTGCAGAAAAGGTGACTGAAAGAATCCTCGAATAGGCTGTCAACAGAGTGTCGGCTGCTGAGCTCTGGGAGCTCGGTGAGGTGAGTGTTCTCCTTGGTGTGCGTATCTGTCTCCATTTCTCCTCCCTCTTTCTCTCCAAGTATATCTCTATTTTATTTTCATCATCATCTCTTTCTTAAGCCTTAGCCTCAGTTCCCTCCAGCCCTAGCTCCAGTTTATGACTTATCCATTCTTGCAGCTAAGAGTGCTTGAATGGGCGTGAGGGAATGACGAGTTGGTGGGAACTGTAGAGAAACCCTAGTCCAGAGGTAGTCTGAAGCTGCGCTTGTGCCAGCCACTCCATCCAACTCTTGTGTACACACCATAGCATTATAGGAACACCTGGAACTAATAACTGGTGTGCACTAGTTCATAGATTTGTATGGCAATGAATGCTTAATGGCTTAACCAGTCTAGAGCTGAGAGTCAATTTCCTTCATAATGATCTGGTCCCAATCCCTCACTGCACAAAAGAAGAAAGGAGTATCAGAATTAGAGATGTACCTACCTTTACAAATCTAGAGAGTCAAGAATCCTAACTTAATCACTTAAGGTTTCTGAGATAAGCTCAGATATGGTGTAAATAAAGCAGTATAAGCATGGCATATTCACTTGGTTACTTAAGAATGCATCTATATATATTTTTCTATATATTTCTTTCTCTATCTCTAGGTGTCTCTACCTATTGTTAAGGTGACTAAAATGCGTGATTACTTTTCAGATGAACATATAACCACAAAGAAATAGTCAACTAACTGTATTTCATTTCAGGCCATTCAGGAGTCCTTTATCTTAAAGTTTACTCCAGGAATAAAAAAAGGAAACATGGTGAAGACTCATTCCTATGATTTTTATTCTTTGCTGAAGGTTTTCCATATTCCATTTTCCTTCCTGCTTTCTATTCCCCCTCTACTGAATCTGCCTCTCATATGGGAATGTGGGATCTGGGGTCAAGATATTCAACACATTTCCATAGCAAACCACAGTCTAATGGGAGAGTTTTAGTCAAAATAACCATGCCTTGAATTCTCACTATGCCATCTATTAGTATGTGATCTCATGGAACTTTCTTAGGCCATCCAGCCTGAGTTTTCTCAACTTTAAATAAAAATAATATAATTATAGCAATTAAGAAGACTAACAAGATAATATGAATGAATAGTTTGCCCAGAAAATGGTACAAGAAAGCAACAAAAATGAGAACCCATGTGGTTACAGCCCTGGGACTAGGTATCACTTGGAGCTTCTATGGACCTGGAGATTTATTTCCAAGGAGTTCTTATGTTGAAAGGTGACACATAGATTTTAAAGAAAAAAAGGGGTCCCAAGTCAGTACTAGAAGAGTAATATGAGGGATAAGATGCATGAAATAAGAACAAACCTGAGACAAGGTACAAAATGAGAATCCAACTCAGTATGATATGGAAGTGACACAAAACAAAGTTGAAGGTGAAATGGTTTCTAAGACTGTGAACAAGACAGGGATACCTAGGATGAGCTCTCATGGGATACGCACCATGTTTGGGGATGGACAGGCAGGTATCAGACCAAACTACCCAGAGACGCAATTCCATGGATGCTTTTGTATGGCAGGAAACAAACATTAAGAAAATATTTTTAACAGACATAGCAAAGCCCAGCACCACTGAAGCATTTTAGCTGTTAAAATTCAGGGCAATCCTCATGTAAACTATTTTCCAAACTGTCTTCTTTAGAGTCCCAAGATTCAACACAGAAATGTCCAGGACAAGCATGACAGCAGGATATGACCCTTATGTATTTTAGAATAGCATTGATGTGACACATCTGGGTAAACACATGTAAATATCCAGTGAAGTCTCCCTGCAGTGGCATTGGACTGCGTCAATCCCCACAGCTGACGAGCTTGTCTAACAACATATTTCTGATGAGTTTATTTCCATAAAAGAAAATGATACAGTCACTCTACCAAACTTTTGGCCCTAAGACAGTCATTCTGTGAACTCCTCCCTCATATTTCTAAGGGCTGAGTCATGCTTATGTCACAGCTCAAAGCCTATTGTGAGAATATTTTTGTAGTATAAGCTTGGAGAACCAAAACATATGATTATTTTTCAAAAATCACTAGTCCAATAAGTCTGACAGTATTTTCGAAAAAAAAATCATAAGCATACTTGCTTTTCTTATTCTAATTCTTAAGATATGTTTTCAGCTAATTAAGTAGTGACAACTTTATTATGTAATATTTAATAAAATACTGAGTTTTTAAGACAAAAGTTAAAAAAAACAAAAATTAATCATACTAAAAATGATAGGTTGCATTTGCAGATGACATGATACTACACATAAAAATCGTACCACCCCAAAACTACTAGAACTAATATCTGAATTCAGGAAAGTTGAAGGATACAAAACCAATACACAGAAATCTGTTGCATTCCTATACACTAATGATGAACTAGCAGAAAGAGAAATCAGGAAAACAATTCCATTCACAATTGCGTCAAAAAGAATAAAAGACCTAGGAATAAACCCAACCAAGGAAGTGAAAGACCTATACCCTGAAACTACAAGACACTCTTGAGAGAAATTAAAGAGGACACTAATAAATGGAAATTCATCCCATGCTCTTGAGTAGGAAGAATTAATATTGTCAAAATGGCCATCCTGCCTAAAGCCTACAGATTCAATGCAATCCCTATCAAAATACCAACAGCATTCTTCAACAAACTAGAGCAAATAGTTCAAAAATTCATATAGAACCACAAAAGACCCTGAATAGCCTAAACAATCCTGAGAAGGAAGAATAAAGCTGGGGAGATTATGCTCCTCAACTTCAAGCTCTACTACAAAACCACAGTAATCAAGACAATTTGGTACTGGCACAAGAACAGACCTATAGACCAATGGAACAGAATAGAGAGCCCAGATATAAACCCACACATGTATGGCCAATTAATACATGATAAAGGAGCTATGGACATACAATGAGGAAATGAAAGCCTCTTCAACAGCTGATGTTGGCAAAACTGGACAGCTACATGTAAGGGAATGAAACTGTATTATAATCTAACTCCATACACAAAAGTAAACTCAAAATGGATCAAAGACCTGAATGTAAGTCATGAAACCATAAAACTATTAAAAGAAAACATAGGCAATAATCTCTTGAATATAAAAATGACCAACTTTTTCATGAATTAATCTCCTTGGGCAAGAGAAACAAAAGCAAAAATGAACAAGTGGGACTATATCAAACTGAAAAGCTTCTGTACAGCAAAGGACACCATTAGTAGAACAAAAAGGCATCCTACAGTATGGGAGAATACATTCATAAATGACATATCCGATAAGGGGTTGACAACCAAAATATATAAACAGCTCACATGCCGCAACAACCAAAAAGCAAATAACCTGATTAAAAAATGGTTAGAGGATCTGAACACACAATTCTCCAAAGAAGAAATTCAGATTGCCAACAGGTACATGAAAAGATGCTCCGTATCTCTAATCATCAGAGAAATGCAAATTAAAACCACAATGAGCTATCACCTCACACCAGTTAGGATGGCCAACATCCAAAAGACAAAAACATCAAATGCTGGTGAGGACGTGGAGAAAAGGGAACATTCCTACACTGCTAATGGGAACATAAATTAGTTCAATCATTGTGGAAAGCACTATAGAGGTTCCTCAAAAACTCAAAATAGAAATACCATTTGACCCAGGAATTCCACTTCAAGGAATTTACCCTAAAAGTGTAGCAGCCCAGTTTGAAAAAGACATATGCACCCCTATGTTTATCGCAGCACTATTTTCAATAGCCAAGAAATGGAAGCAACTTAAGTGTCCATCAGTAGATGAATGGATAAAGAAGAGGTGGTACAAACACAAAATGGAATATTATTCAGCCATAAGGAGAAAACAAATCCTACCATTTGAAACAACATGGATGGAGCTTGGCAGTATGGTGAGTGAAATAAGCCAGTGGAGAAAGACAAGAACCAAATGATTTCACTCATCTGTGCAGTATAAGGACAAAGCAAAAACTGAAGGAACAAAAGAGCAGCAGACTCACAGAACCCAAGAAAGGACTAACAATTCCCTAAGGGAAAGGTAGTGGAGAGGGTAGGTGGGAAGGGAGGGATAAGGGGATTAAGGGGTAATATGATTAACACACATAATCTAGGGGGCCGGGGGAAAGGCAGTATAGCACAGAGAAGACAAGACGTGACTGTAGCATCTTACTGTGCTGATGGACAGTGACTGTAATGGGGTATGTGGTGGGGACTTGATAATAGGGGCAATGTAGTAACCACAGTGTTGCTCGTGTGAAACTTGAGCATAAGATTGTATACCAGTGATACCTTAATAAAAAAAATGATAATTTGCAAAAATTGGCAGTCATCAAGCATGATGAATCTTTGCAATATTTATAATTATGTTTTTTATTCCTGATTATTTGTTTACCAAGACATCATCCATTGATTTTATGCACTTCTGATTTTGTTTGAAGTCACAAATGACTTAATCAGAGTTTATCAAAGGGAATGGGGCTTAACAAGGAAGGAATATTAACACTAGATGACCTGTTGCCTCTTTTATGATACAGCAGGTGTCCTACTCAGGTGAAAAGTGGCAACATGTTTGTTTCATAATGAGCTGGGTGGAGCTGCCTGTGTGAATATTCTGATGGGAAGTTTTGGATCCCTCAACACTTTGAGATTTCCAGGTGTCAGAGTTCCACCATGACCTGGAGCCTCATTTCTGGTGAATTGCACAAATATTTCAGATTAGATACTATCTTTGGACACAACCATTAAAAAGCAAGACAACCGGCCCCAAATGGAATCACTTATACTAAGCCACACTCACCACACTGAGGCTTAATATAATTACAGCTTTGGCTGCCCCAGAAATGGAAACTTCATCCAGTCAATCGATCATGATCCCCTGATGAGCACTCCTTAGGTTATCTGTCCTGATAGACCCCATTCATTCCCTAAGAGAAAGTAACTTTTTGATAACCAACCCACTTTTTTATCTTGTATAACTTCCTTTTTCCTGCTCCCTTCTGCCTATAAAAGTGTTTCATTATCACACAGCTTCTGCCTACTAGTTTGGAGGCTGCCTGATTTGAATCAGGTTTTGCTCTAAAAACTCTAAAAAATTTCAATATGCTTCTATTTATCTTTTAACACAACATTAAACTACATGGTTGAAGATTTTTAAGTTTGGCAGTCATCTAGTTTTGTGGCATGTCACACATTAAAGAAGAATTAAAACATTTGTTTTCTGCATTTTCATGAATTAAATTTCGATACCCTTGGACACGGTCTACCACCATTTTTGTACTGGTTGTTCTAGTTCACAAGTGGTAACATTAAACATTTGGTAATGTTTTGGAGGGTTCTTTTTATGTATAATATTCTGTATAATATTATAATTAATATACATAATAATATTATGTATAATATCTCATCAGTATTACTATTCTTTTGTAAAACGGTAATATTCACATTTTAAAAGAAAAATAAAAGATGGAAATCAAGTATAAAGCATAGTTCATTCACATTGCTTCTAAATATTAGAAGAAAATTCTATTTGCTTTTTTAAAAATAGTTTGTTAAGTCATTGACACCCTATTGGTCTGGTAATTGTTATCAAGGATACCAACAGTTTCATGGATTTTCGAGGTTTCCTGGGAAGCTAGAATAAAAAATAATCCCAGGGAAGTAAAATATCTGTGTCTGTCCTAAGTCTTAGTCAAGTGAAGTGCACCCTCATTTGGACTGCCTTTGATTCAAGAGAATGAACAAAGATGCTGCATATAGACACATTGGTGTCTCTCAGTAAAACTAATAGGTGTAAAGTGAATGAAGACTTACCTTTTCATTATAATCTTGTGTATTCCAAAATGTTTAGCACACTAGTAAAGATGACTTTTGTTGTTCACTGTTTATTAATACTTCCTCCTAGAAGACTGGATTACTGATGCCCTCAAATTAGGCCTCAAATAGAGGATTCCTAGTTAAATTTGAATTTTACATAATTAACCAATCTTCTAAAATTTTTAGTATATTTCAAATGTTGTGTGGGTCATACTTATCCTCAAAAAAATTGTTGTTTACCTGCTTGTGCTTATTCATAAGGTCTGGCAACGTTACTTCAAATGTGTGTGCTGAGAGGAATAACTCCTCCTCTATCAATTTAAATGTAAGTCTGACAACAGACAGATTAGCAGAGCAGTTTGCTGTGCCTGTGGCAGCAGTGAGATGAAGAAGCTATTGCAGCAGCTCGGGATGAGAGGCTGGTATACCAATTTACTAGAGGGGAAGGGCAAGGTAGGGCTTCTATGGGACACAACGGGCTTTCATGGGAAACAAATTGGTTTTAAGGAAACAAATGGAGGGTAGGAGCTTGTGATAATGTTTGTTTATGCAATTCTTCCTCCCTGTGCTAAGGGTCAGTCTGCTTCCTTGCTGGCAGCAATGCCGGAGGAAATTTATGGCAGCTTTACTCAGAAGGCTTTGCCTTTTGTCAGAAAGGAGAAGCTCCCCAAAAGCCTTTTCTGCATCGGCTGTATCTCAAATGTCTTCACTTTGAAGTAATTTTACACCGTTGTGAGTACCTTCACATACATTAGTAAACCATGTTGCTGGTATATATTGCTGTAATATTTTTGGAAGGTAATTTGGCATTATCTGTATCTATTGATTCAATAATTAAGCCTCATGATTTAACCAGCAAACAGATGTGCAGGCCTTGACAAAGATACACTTTGTTTTGGAATGTGTATAACATTCAATTTTGTTTAGAATTATGAACAAAAAGTTAAACAAAACAAAACCTAATTGTCAAAGGAGGCCTTACAAAATAAATGTTGATGAAGCTGTATAATGAAATAGTAAGTAGCCCTTAAAATGGGTAAGCTACATTCATTTGGATAATGTAAAATAAGCAATCTTACAATTTTATAGAGTTTTCCTTATTCCCTTGCTCCTAATAAATATCTACAATAATTTTAAATGAATCATATACGATGCTACACATACTGAATTCTTACTGTGTGCCAAGCTCTGTTGTAAGAACTTTAAGTGTATTAATGCTTTTATTCCTCACAATGGATTTGTAAGGTGTGTACAGTTCTTATCTTCCTGCATTTTTACGAAATACTGAAGCACAGATTGAGGAAGTCAGCTGTTTAAACTCACACAGCTAGGAACCGAACTTTAAGATCTGGAAACTTCTCAATCTATTCCCAATCAGCTACCTGGGCAGAAACACTGCAGGTATGAGTTGAAGGGGATAGGGACAGAGACAATAAAACGAAGGAAGGCTGTCAGACTTCTTAAATCGTGGAAGACTATTTGAGCTATTTGGCTGCAAATGTGCACTCTTCTTCAAGGTCAAGGATGACCCCAAAGGTAACTCTGAGAGCCTCAAGGCTACTCCTAGGTTTCAGATCCCTGTTTGGGGCAGTACAGGAATGGGGGGGGGGCGAATAATGCATTTATAAGTGGTTATATGGGAGTTAAAGTTTATAGTGTTTAAAAACCTCTACCAATTGGCATACCATAGAAAGACATGGGAGCATTATAAGGAAAAACAGCCCAGCAAACTGCATACATATGCTCTGCTATGCACAGTTTCCAAATGTTCTCAGGTTTCTTTCTCTTTGATGTCAAGCACATCACTTAAATGTTCCCTGATACTCAGGATAGGTGATTGGATATCCCCCAAATGATTTAAAACCCCAGTAAGAAGGAGACCAAATATGGATCTTTTAAAGGTGAAAGGAGGGAGAAAGGTCTTTCAATAGCGGGTTCTTTTCTAAAATCAGGTGGTGAAGAATAATAGGTACAACACTTCTTAATGATATTTTTTAAATGTTTTGCATATCCTGTATTCTCTGAAATGTGCATCACTTACTCTTACAAATTGAATAAATACACATTGTCTTAAATAATTCCTCCATGTAAAACCTGGCACTCACCACTTTGTTTCTCACCATGTGTACTAAGGCACATGAAAACGAACTTTCTGATCCTTTAGGCACACATTCCCCTGCTGCTTAACACTGAATCCTGCATGGATTTATCCTATAAAGTATTCTGTTTAAAAAAATATATTATATCACTCCCCAAATTCAATGTACGTTATTTTACTTAAAAGAATACATAATGGTATATCCGTCAGAACATAGCTTTTACACTTTTACTGTGGAGAAATACTAGCTTGCTTTTGACCTTCAAAAAGTATTAGCATTTCTACTTATAACTGCATGGCAAAAATTCTTCAAAATTAAAATTTATAAAGCTGTGTTCAACATACATTTAGTAAGAATGGAGAGTAACTTGAAAACCTGAATTCAGTGGGAAAAGTAAAATGAATGTGATGTTTTTTCTATTAGATGTACCACTGTCAAATTAATATTAAAAAATATGTCTGGTCTGTTCCGTGTCCATGGACGAAGAACTGAGCAGTGTTGCCCTCAGAGTAAGGTGGATACTCCCTTTTTATGAAGTTTTTATGATCCATTATTGCTCTCTTTTTAATTTTGTTGCCGTCTAGCATTTTAGAGAACATAAATTAAATAATAATGGATGATATTCAATAGTAGGAATAAGTTTTTTCCACTAATCAATGTGTGAAATTGAGTTTCACAAGTTTTATGGGCTTTTTATGGTAAACCAGGATATATTACTGGAAACAATCCTTTATTCAATAAGATGAGAAAATATTCTAGTGATTAAATATTCTAGTTACCATTGAGTGACTATGTAAAATAATTACTGATTTTCCATCACATATAGTCCGCATAATTTAACTAGTTGTTGATAAAAGGAGGCATTTGGATCTATGTGATAACAAAAAGAGCAGACCCGCCCTCTCCTATTAGCTTCTGGTTCTCATCCACGAAGTCACTGTTCTCGTAAGAGGTCATGTTCTGTTAAAGAGTAGTCCTAATTGTGGATTGAAGCTGAGTTAAAAGAATCTAGGTGATCTCTTATGAATGCATTCAAAGACTAGTCCATATAATTTTTTTCAAATTCTAGCAATACCATTGAAGTGCTGTAGGTAATTTTTGGAGATTAAGTTTTGGGAAAGGAATCTGGAAGATGAAAGCCTGGCAATGGTGTTCCAATTATCGGGAGTGAAAGGATTATTACAAAAACTAAGCTTGACATGGAGACTAGAAAAATAGTCTAATGCACTATTAAAGGAGTGCTTTGTCTATCCTAAAGCAGTTCTGGTCCACCAAGGATAAATCACATCATGCTCATCTTGTTTTCCCACAATGCTGCTCGCTGCTCAATGATGGAAATGTGTAACAGTATTGGGAATACGGTATGAAGTTCAATGACATTTTTGTGGAAATGATGAGTATGGGCTAGCTGCTGGTTAGTTAGGGGAGCCGGTAACTATTACATATGCTTACATTAAAAGTTACTCATCAACTTTGTCTTTAATCTTGCCTTCTCAAGTATTTTTTTCAATGAACTATACGAAGAAATACAAGTTAAGCTTAACAAGTATGTTCATTATTTGAAGGCATGTAGAAGAATCTGAGTTTGGGATGACTGAATGAAAAATTAATGAAAATTCAAGGGGCTACAAAACTAGAATAAACCTAGGAAAAGAAAAATGCAAATGGTACTCTAAAATCAACATCAAACTAAGTGTACAAGAACAGGAAGGGAGGGCACCTGACTCAACAATAAAAGCTATAGAAAGGAATTGTGGAAGAGGTAATTGGCAGTAAGGGAATATGAATGAACAGAGCAGTATTGCTACTACTTCAAGTAACTAAAGCCATTGGCAAAAGTGTAAAACAATTCAAATTCAGGGTTATGTAGGTGACTGCAATTCCTTATGCCTGGTGTCTGGTCTTCTGTTTTCAATATTACTCTCTAAAGAGAATAATAATCCTGGAATATGTATAAACACAAACAGCCAGGACAATGAAGGATCTGGACATATTAGGCTTGGAAAAGAAAAGAATGTGGGCAGAAAATCAGAAAAGTAGGTTGTGAGAAGGGCTGCCACGTAGAATAGGCTATTCAGCCCTAAGGGGTAGCAGGAATCAAGGAGCAGCCATGACAAAAAGAAAACACAGGCATCAATAATTCATCAATCAGTATTGAAGGGACCCCAGAAACAATGATTTGCTTATAATTGAGATTGTACAAAAGTAATTGGAAGGTTCAGGAGTAGGGAGGTGAGGAACTTAAAGGTATTGTTGTAAAGGCGCATTGCGAACATCACCCATCATATTTAAGTCTTTCCAACCTTGATATAATTACTTGTGATGAGTATGGACTGCATTTTAAAGTCATTAGAATTCCTCACTCCCCCCAAATAGGACTTTTACTGATACATCAACAGGAGATATAAATACATTTTACTCAGAATGAAGGTCTTCTGAAAACTTGCATATGCCTCTGGCCATGGTTCTTACCATCAATTAAGGTATTATAATATCTCAATAAATAGTAATATCTTTTACTCCAAGATTAACTGTTAAATTTAAGTTATATTGGGAATTGGAGTAACATCTATACACATAGATATATAAATAGTATATTTATAATTGATAGAAAAGTCATTTAAAAATCCTGGAGTGATTCACAGAGGTTACTCCTTTAGTTTGTTTCATTTACTTTTCTATCTTCGGAAAAGTTTTTACTATTAAAGACCTGATATGATGAGACATGGTAGGAGAAGAAAAGTTGGTGTAGATATTCCAGGAATTTGAAAAACAATCTTTATTTTCATGAAGTTCATATGACTGAAAATCTCATACCCAAAGCTGAGTGCATTTTTCTGAACTAAATCCAATTTCATATTGAAACAGTCTAGTTTGCAAATGAGAAAAGCAACATTGATTATTCTTTCATGCGTACTCTCCTTTTCTCTACCTCCCTCTGCAACTCTACAACAGCATGGAACATGAGCCAGACAGGGCCTTTTTAAGTATGTAAAACTTTGCACAAATGTATTTTTTAAGTGTAAGTCTTTTTTTTTTCTTAGCATTTGTGGTAGGTTGAATGGTGGCTCCCAAAAGATATGTCCACCTAGAACCTCTGAATGTGACCTTACTTGGAAAAAGGCTCTTTCCCAACATAATTAATTTAAGGATATCAAAATGAGATGATCCTAGATTACTTGGGTGAGCCTTCAGTCTGGTGACACGTGTCCTTATAAGAAAAGCAGACAGAGAAGGGGGAGGCCACACAAAGCTGGAGGCAGAGGTTGGAGTTATACTGCCACAAGTCTCAGAAACTCTGGAACCACCTGAAGCTGGAACGATTCTCTTAGACTCTCAGTAGAGAGTGTGTCCTGCCTTCATTTTTGAACTTCTTGTCTACGGAACTGTCAGAAAATAACTCTGTTACTTAAACCACCAAGTATGTGGCAATTTATTATAGTATCCCTAGAAAACTAAAACAGCAATCATTTGCATTAGACCAGAATCTTACTTTTAAAACATGAAGACTCCATATTCATGAATCAAAAAAATAAATATAAAAGCCAGCCAAATAACTAGTTGCCTGACACAGTAACCAGGGTACTAGAAAGTCAGGAAAGTAGGATCTGGAGAAGCTGTGGAATGAATAGCTGTCTGGTCTCCACAGAGACTGGGAACTGCCTAGTGAGCTTTTTAAACTTGACCTGGATGATGTTTTATGATGGATGATTTTAACTGCTTATTTCTAAAACAAGTTGTGGACCAGAAGATCAAAGTATGTAAAAGAAGTTAAAAAGTCAGCTTCTGGTCCTGGAACAGCAAACAAGCAGTCCTGATTGGTAGTTTACAGTGCGCAAAGCATGTGTCAGCTATTTGAAATCCAGTTTCTAGTTAAAGTAAGTGAAATTCAGAGTGGTTAAAAGAAGCTACTTCGGGCATGTTGTCAGTAAAAAAATATACACTAGGCAGGCCTAAGTGTTCCAACCCTGTGGCCAGTAATCTGTCACACAGCTGCTACATCCCTTTAAATATTAAAATGATGAAATATAGAGTAGACATGCCGCGGAAATAAAGTTGACAATAACAGTGGGAGAGGAATGGGAATTGGTTTAGCAACACATACAAATTCTGTAAGGTTTGCTGATTGTCCAAATGAGATTGAAGGCCATTGATGTGTTAGAACTCTCCGCTACAGAGTAGATGGCTTAGATTAGTCCACGCTGGAATTTGAAGAGAAACGTATGGTAAATTTGAAGTTAAATTATTACTAATGAATATAGACACTATCAAAAATAATGAACATGGGAATTTTATATTCAAGACTTATAATTAGATCAAAGATGTCAGATAAAAGATTTTACATCCTTTGTTTCTTGTTAAGGAGAGAAAATGAAAATGTGAACTTAAACAATAATTTAGATAAAAATACAATTAAGGTATGGATGGTCTTATGCACTTTTTCTTACAAATAAATTGAGAATCAGTTTCTCAAGCTTCATCACAAATAAGACTGTATTTTGATTGGCACGCGTTGCATCTATAGGGCAATGCTTCTCTCCTCACTCAAGAATTTTGCTTAAAATCGTAAGTAGCTTTCATATTTTATCAAGTAGCTTATTTACTACCATCAATGTCATTTTAATCTTTTCTCCATTAGTCTAATGGTTTTATAAACTGGTAAAGGACATCTACCTTGCTAATATACTGGTGAAACAGAATAGCTAATTTTTTAAAAAGTTGCACTTATGGTCACATGTGAAATGAATCTCTACTTTTCTGTATTTGTTAAATTTAGTGTCACTGTTTTTCTGGATTTATGAACTGATGTTTTCTATATTCAACAACCTTTATGGTTTCTTAGAGACGTCATGTCAGATATAATGTGTAATTAAGACCATTTACTAGATCTTCTATGTAGTTGATTTTTGGGGCATTTGTAATTTCTTTCATTGTCATATTGGTCAATTTGGATTTTAAAAATTGTTCTCAGGCAATTTTGATCATTTAAAAATTTAGAATAATTCACTTTCATTCATAGAGTCAAAATAACCAACATGTACATGTATTACCATATACCGTGCTCATGAAAAAAAGTTGAAACCAAACAATTCCATCCCCTGAATTAGCGTCCTTTTTTCCGTATTGTTTAACTTTTATTTTTAATGAGATATTTCTCCAGAAAGTTGTCTATATTTTAAACTAAGTTATCGTAAACTGTTTTCTTCAAATCGTCACTGTAGTTATTTTACTAACTTTAGTATTTACTTATTTCTAATTTTTTTTCTTTTCAAAATCTAAGAAATGAGTTCAGAGTTTCTTGCATGTGATTACGCACTTGTTCATGTTTCACAAGCACTTGGTAATATTCTTAATGCTGTCATATTTTAAACATTCTATAGGTGAAATTTAAACTTATTTAGCGGTGTATTTTGTTCATTTCCAATTTGTTAAAAACCTTTTAAAATGCGTTACTATTCCAGTTACAAAAATGGACTCTGAATGACTGATCTGCGCTCGGGTTCTGACGATTAGGTAATGAACTCACCCATATTTCTTATTTCACACAATGTTTGATACATACTTAGTATTTAATAAAAGTTGGTACCATTACCAGTCCTTATCTATATTATCACTGCTTTCTTTGTTCCCAAAGATAATAATCTGCACTTCAAACTTATTGGCATTTGATTTATAGCCCAGGATGTAAACACATGTATAAATATTCCAGGGTCACTTATCAAAGGTATATCGTATTATTGATTGATTGATTTAAAAAATACTCATACAAACACTATTCTGATAAAAATCTTTCCTTTCTGAAAATAATCTCATTATGAAAGCTTGAGAAATATGAGATTCTCCCACTATAATTATTTCTTTAAGTTGTCCTTTATATGATCTTCATATGAGTTAAGTTTCTTCCATTCCAATGATTTTGCCACTCTTGCTTAATTCTCTGTTGCATGGCTCAAAACTTCCTTAACAATATTGTGTAATTTGAAAGGGATACCCAGTATTTAGTATGAAATAATACTGTTGCAGAATCATTTGCGCCTTGTTTCATGTTATTTTTTCCTGACACAAACACATTTACAATTGATGTGAATCAACGCTCTAACAAATATAAGGATTTTTTAAAGAAGAAATTCTTTTTTAAAGGAGGAAGTGTTAAAGAAAATATTGTAAAACTATTGGCCTTAAATCTGATGACATGTATTGTTTCACTGTGAAATACATGATTTGAAACAGGAAACTCACCCTAACTTAATTAATTGGAAATTTATAGCTTGCAATAAACATGCACTAACAATGCTAATGTTTGTAGTGCTAAGTGTTTCAGTAATATTTCCTCAATTCAACATGTTTTTTTAAGTGTGCTGTAAAGTGTCACTTTCAATTAGCAGAAAGACCCAAATTTGCTAGTAAGATATTGTAGAAAGCATGCCCAATTTGACTGTATTATGGGATAGAATAACATTTCTGTTTAACGAACATCGATTTAAAGAAAGTCTTTATATAATATATTATCATTAACATGAGAAGATTATATTATGATGAAATCATCTTAAGATTGTTTATCATTAGAAAAGATAAAATATCTCTTTCATTGGAAAGTGAGTTATTGTGTTTTAAGGAAAGGATAAAATGAAACAATCTTCCTTGGGTTTAATAAGCTTCTTTGGTCCATAGAATTACATGAATAACTGATGATCCATATAAAAATCGGACAACTTTCTTTATGTATCTTTTCAAAGTCATTCCTAATTACTTGCTAAGGCAAGCTTGGAAGCCAACTGCACAATAACATTTGATTTGGAATGCATATTGCTAATAATTTGCAAATTGATTTTCATTTATGGTGAATGTAACAAAGTACATGTACATGATAGGCTCCATTCAGAGATGACACATTATTACTATATGTCCTAATATTTAGTCTTATTTTTAAATTAAAACATCCAAAATCATTTTAATTATCAGGAGACAAAAACAACCTTTTTCCAGCCAATGCACTTAGCTATGCATTGGTTTGAGTTCACTTTTGTCATTTAAAGTGGATCTATTTATTCTCAACTGTGTGCTTCTGTATTTTATTTATGAAATTCCTGAGGTAAACAAAATTGCCTCGGTTATTGAGAGGCCTGAAGAAAGATGAACTCAACTGAGATTTCCCGCCAAGATCTGAGTGTGCAGACTTACCAGAGCAGGCAAGCAAACCCCTCTCAGAGAATGTCCACTTGGGGACCAAGTGTCATAAGGTCTTTGAGCAACATCAACGTTGCACTTGGGACTCTGATTTGCTTGATTGCATAAAGAACCAATCCAGAACAAAACCTCTCTCAGATTTTGAATCTCTTTACCCTTTTTACTGGAATTAGCGCATTCAGTAAGTACTCTCCAAGCTGGTATGGACAAGGACAGAGGGAAAATGCCAAGTGTGTGACAGATAGGGGTGAGCGTTCCTTTCCTCAGACAGTCCTCCAAAGATCCCACGCCTTGGAGCTGCCATGGGGCAGGTACCCCATCTAGGGGTCAGAAGGAGAAGTGGGTGGGACTGCTGTATAAAAACAACAAATGGAAGAGTTCAGCCAAGGAGTCTTATCTCCTACTATCCTCGATTCTGGACTCCTTAGAAATAATGAAGGACCAAAGTGTAAAATGGTGACTGAGATAGAAATAGTCCTCCAAAACAGTTCAGCTACTTTCCCTAACATTTGCAGAAAACAAGAAACAATGAAGTTTATACAGATTAGCTTAGCAGTCTTGAGAGAGAATTATCAGGTAGGCATTTTGCTTTTACCAAACATATAGTGAGCCCAAGCTGGAGGAATGAAGTGAAAGTGTGAAAGCATTGTGCTTATTGAATTGATTTATTTTGAACTGTGCCCATTGCTATCTTGTGGGGACAAAATTTGTGACAACAAGGGTGCTTTTATAATTAGAGGATGTCATGCAATTGCAAAAGTGTTGTGGCAAGCACTTTGTTTTAAAGAAAAATTATTCTTGGGAAGGGTAATGCGTCACTGAAACTGTGCACTGTGTGGAGGTCAACTATTGCTTCACTTATCTAGTCATTCAATCAGTCAGAGAACATACTAATGGTCTTAATGATGTGGCATAAGGGTTTAAATCGTGAGTGCATCTCCATCCTGGGGCTGCCTTTTATTCCCAAGAAAACAATCAGTAACTATCCATCAAGTGAGATTGAAATGTGGCAATAAAGAAAGATTATGTGTCCCAGGGAATCCATGTAAACCGAAAACTAAAGTTTACATCTAAAAGGCAATGTAAGCACAATTTCAGGGATATTCAATACTAAATTAAAAAATAAAAATAAAAAAAGATGCCTTAACTAATGCTGTCATTTTAAGTTTATGGCTTGTCCTTCACTGTTATTGAGAAGATAAGAAAGGGAAATGGTTTCATCTGAAAAATTCAGTGCCTAGACTACAAAACTGTGGAATTGTGCACTTTGATATAGCCCACTTTATCAGGCACACAAAAATCATATCAGAGTTTTTGTTGCTTTGATGCTTAGTTGATTTATTTATTTTCAGGCCAAATGGAATTCAAAGCAACTGTGTCAAAGAGAACACAGGCTGTTATATTGTAAAACACAGCCCACTGTGGGGTTATGTGTGGGAAAGTATAACACAATTTTTTGAAATAAAATATTCATGGATTTGAGGTTTGCTTTGACATGTCAAAAACCCATGAAGCCCTTCCTTGAAAGTGTATAGAGACATGTAGATATAGTTCACATGAGCACATGCAGACATGATGTGGTACATGATTTTTAGGAGGGCATATGAAAGAAACAATTATAAAAGAACCACTGAAAGGAGAACTTTCTGAAAAACCTAACAAAGAATATATGGAAAGTACATGATAAAGACCTGTAAATGTTGTAATAAAAGAGATTTTTTAAAAATAAGTATAACTTGTGTCTGAATGTTTCTATCTTTGCCTGAATATTTTAATGGTGAAAAACACTACAATTCAACTTACACAATAAAAAAATTAAGAAAATATGTTGCAATTTCATAATAATAAGAATATAGGTGTATTAACCAGAAGAAGAAATGTGAAAAAGGCTAAAACCCAGTTTAAGAATAAAAATAAATTGGTCAGATAAAAATATGCTAAAAAAAATTCAACTTCCACCCATTTTTGAGGGCATTTTTTGAACTAGTTAAGTACTGAACACATATTAATGCATTGATTCCTCACAAATACCTTTGAGACACATAAATAAATTGAGGCAGAGAAATCTTACGCTGAAAGTGGACTTATCTGGGGTTTAAACACAGATAACCTGCACCACAACCCCATGATTACCCAGTATATTTTATTCTCTTTTTGTATAGAACTATAATCATTAAAAATGGAAATTGCACAACTAATGGGCATCAAATGTACTCCTGAAACAGAACCATTTGTATAAAATCACACTTGTATATAAAAGGAAGTCTCATAAATAAATCTGTGTTATTTGAGCACCATAAGGAGGAAATAATCAATTAGAGTAATCCTCTTAAAAAAAAGTCAGATGCTATTGCTCCAGGGCTGAAATCTTCTAATGGTTTCTTGTATCATTCAGTGTTAAAGACAAAATTCTTAACGAGGCCCTACGAAGAGCTCAATTGTTTGGTGCTTTGTCAGCCTCGTTCTGTTTTTTTCTCTCAGAATCCACGTCGCATTGCTCCTTTAGCAGGGGAGTCCCTGGAGGTTTTGCTGCACCCGTGAGCCTCCCGTCTGGGATTATTTTTCCCCGACCCCCATGCAGCTGGGAGTCACTTTGTGGCGAAGTTTTCGCCGCGCCATACAGGACAACATGTGTGAAATACCATCCCATGAACGTTAGAAGTTCCCTGCCTTCCACTTGTCTTTTTCACTTCTCTGTGGGCTGAAGCCTTGGAACATGATCTTGTTGCTGGTGACCCTGCTTTGATCATGAAATGAGTTCAAGACTTTAAAAAATCATGAAGCACATGACAGAAGGAAACTAGGTTTTGGATGACCCTGAGATTAAGCGCTGCCTACCCACCTGAAGCACGTGCCTGTTTGGACTGCTATGTGTGGGGAAAAAATAAACTACTGCTATGTGAGCCACTCTATTTTTCGTTCACTTTATTACAACATACACCTAAAGAATACAATTTCCTTGCTACCTCTGCAGTCTCATCTTTTATACTTCCTCTCTTTGCCTATTTCAGGAGCTGTAATAGTCTGTCTGTTGTTTCTCAAAATAGAACACTCCCACTTCAACAACTTTGCACAATCCCTTGCATCCTCTCCTCCCAAATATTCCCACGGCTGCTCTCACACTTCCTCAAGCCTCTGGTTAAATATGAACTAAACAGAGAATCTCCCGGACCTTACATATACCATGCCACATCTCCCTAAAGTCTTCTGATTTTTCTATGGATTCTCTCTCCCTATTGTGCATGTCTATACTGTCCCAATAAAAATAAGCTCCATGATTAAATGAACTTATTTATTTATTTTCCTTTGTATCATTAGAGTCTGAAATAGAGATTGGTAGGAAGTTGGGGACCAATAAGTATTGTAGAATTGATTAATGGAAGGAAAAAGTTTTATAAGAGACATATGAAACTGTCACAAAATCAATTATGTACCAGATCACTGAGAAACATCAATAAGTTACATGGGGTTAAAATATTACAAGCAATATTCTCTGATTAAAATTTAATGAAATAAGAAATTGAAAAAGACATTCCACCTGGAAATAAATGAAAAAAGAACTGTTATCACACAATTCTTAGATAAAATAAATACAATAAAAAAGAACAGAATTTCTAAAATATAGCCATCTGGAAAAAAGTACATATCAGGGTTGGACATTGCCTTATATACTTTTTTCCAGCCCTATTGAAGTATGATTGACAAACAGAAATTGTGAGGTTGTTCAATGTGATATTGTAAAGGTGTAGTACATGATTAGATAAACACATACACTGTGAAATGATCACTACAGTCAAATTGATTGACAACCTCACATAGCAAATTTCAGGTGTAATACTTCAGTAAAATATTCTTAACAATGAGAGCTATGCTATATAGACCTCAGAATTTCTTCCTCTCATAACTGAAACTCTTTACCGTTTGATCAATATCTCTGCATTTCCCACTCCTCAGAGCCTGGAACACACTGTTCTACTCTGTGATTCTATGAGCTCTGCTTTTTCAGATTCCACATATAGGTGAAATCATACAACATTTGTCTCTCTGTGTCTGGCAATTTTACTTAGCATAATGTCCTCCAGCTTCATGCTGTTTTTGCAAATGGCAGGATTTCCTTAATATTCCATTGTATATATGGACCATGTTTTCTCTGTTCACTCATCCATTCACACACACACTTAGGTTGCTTCCAAATCTTGGCTATTGTGAATAATGCCACATGGACATATAAACACTTTGTACCCCTTCAAGATACTATTTCATCTCCTTTGGATACACACCCAGTAACGGGATTGCTGTATCCCTTTCAATTTTTAATTTTTTGAAGAATTTCATGTTTTCTATAATGGTTGTACCAATATTCATTCCTACTGGTAGTACATGAAGGTTCCCTTTTCTCCATACTCTGGCCAATACTAGTTATCTTTTATCTTTTTATGTAGTAGCCATTCTGATATAGGTGAGGTGATATCTCACTGTGGTTTGGAGTTCATCTCCCTGCTGGTGAGTGATGGTGAGCAGCTTTTCATGGACCACTGGTCCATTTGTATGTAGAAGTGATGAGAGCAAGCATCCTTGCCTTCTTCCTGGTCATAGTGGGAAAGATTTCAGCTTTTCCCCGCTGAGTATGATGTCTGCTGATGATGTTAGAGTATGTTTCAGAGATGGCATTTATTATGTTGAGGTGTATTTCTTCTATTCCTAACTGGTTGCAAGGTTTTTATTATGAAATTTTGTTGAATTTTGTCAAGTGCTTTTTGTGCAACTATTGAGACAATCATATGACTTTTATCATTCATTCTGTTAATGTGAAGTATCCTGCTCTTTGATATGTGTATTTTGAGTCATCCTTGTATCCCAGGAATAATTTCAACTTGATTATGGTGTGTGATCCTGTTTTTGTGCTGTTGAACTCAGTTTGTTCATATTTTGTTGAGGATTTTGCATCTCTATTAATTAGGGATATTGGCCTATAATTTTATTTTCTTGTAGTCTCCTCATTTGGCTTTGGTATGAGGATAATGCTGGCCTTGTAAAACGGGGGAGGCATATATTTTTATTGTAGTATTGTTGATATACAATCTTACATTGATTTCAAGTATACAACACAGTCGTTCAATAGTTACCCATATTATTAAATTCTCACCCCCACTAGTGCAGTTACTATCTGTCAACATAGGAAGATATTACAGAATCATTGGCTATATTCTCCATACTGTACAACCATTCCCGCCTTTTAAAGTCATGTTGATAATAGAAAATGCCCAGCGCCACCCAGAACCACATGAGCTCAAAATGAAAGGCATCAAAATTGTCTATTCCCCCAAACATAACAACTCTAATTCAGCCTTTAGATCAGAAAGTTATATGAACCTTTAAGGCCCCTTACACATGGCACTCTATGGGAAATATACATATTGTCAATGTCATGGAAGAGAGCTTTGATAGAACATCATGAAAGTATGGAAGGATTCTACCATTGAAGATTCCACCATTTTTGTAGAGAAAGCTGTGAAAGCCATCAAGCCCCAAACAATAAATTCCTGCTGGAGAAACTGTACAGATATGCATGGCTTCACAGGATTTACAACAGAGCCAATCAAGGAAATCATGAGATTGTGCATATGGAAAAGTGGTGGGGGGTGAGACTTCAAGATACAGATCTTGGAGAAATTCAAAAGCTAATAGACACCACACCAGAGGAATTAACAGAAGACAACCTGATGGAGATGAGTGCTTCCAAACCAATACCAGACAACCAGGAAGGAGACAGAAGAAGCAGTGCCGGAAAACGAACTGTTGTTAAACAATCTGTCCAAAGGGCTCTGATGATTCAAGACTGCTTTTGACGTCTTTTATGACTTTGACCCTTCTATGGTACATGCACTGAAACCAAACAAATAATGGAAGAATAATTGGTACCATACAGAAACACTGAAAGAAATGAAAGAGCAGAAAGATAGACGGTATTCCCATAATGTTACACTGGGTGTGCCTCTCCTTTTTCCCCTTCCACCTCTTCGGCATCTTATATCTGCACCATCCCTGAGACAGCAAAACCAACTCCTCCTCTTCCTGTACCTCTTCAGCTTACTCAGCATGAAGATGACAAGGATGAAGACATTTATGATGATCCACTTTCACTTAATGAATAGCAAATAATCATCATGCCATAGAGTTCACAAACTTTTCTTTTGTGTTTGTTGTGTCTTCATGTGAAAATCTAGTAATTGCATGTCAAGAGCTGTGTGAGGTGGTCCTTTATCATCATTATCACCATCACATAAGCATTCACCACGTGGAACATCATGTACAAAACTCATATGGAAGTACATAGTCTATCCTTACATAGGCATAAGATGAATGATATTTAATATAAAATTAACGATGTGTTAGTTTTCTTACTGTTTTACAACTTTGTTTTCAAACAATTACATTAACATATATTATGCCCCCTCATAATTGGAGAAACTGCATATCAGTCTATCATCAGAAGTTAATTTTTTTGAAAATGTAACAATAGTTCCAATACTGTATTATCAATATGACTGTAATATGGTATGCCATAACAATTTACAATGAGCCACTCATTAGTGTTTAGGCTGGGCTACCATAAAGCGATCATATTGCTGCTTCTTCATTATCAGTGCATGATTATTGTACCTATAAATAAATATGAACTTTTTTTACATTATCCTTTTATTTTTGATATACATTATTTGTAATAAGTATAGTACCCATAGTGTTTTGTATGATATAAGCTAATATTGATATTGCTGCTAGACATATGATTAACATTATAAACAGATGGTATCAATAAAGTACAGTACTATAAATGTATTTCCTCATCCTTATGATTTCCTTAATAATATTTTCTTCTCTCTAGCCTATTATATTGTAGGAAAACATTATATAATACTTATACCACAAAAATATATGTTAACTGACTGTTTATTACATTGGTAAATCTTCTATTCATCTGTAGGCTGTTAGTGGTTAACTTTTGGGGAAATCAAAAGTTATATGTATATTTTCACCTGTGCAGGGGATCGGCTCCCCAACCCCCATGTTCAAGGGTGGACTGTATGCTTTTATTTATAGGTAACCACTTTTTAAAATTTCATATCACCCCACTTTGCTTTCTTGAAAAACCTACATTATTACCTGTTTTCACTAACTGAAAGAAATCTGAAGAGGAATTTCACTTTTACAAAAAAAAAAGTGAAAAGCAAAAACAGCATTCAGTGTTTGTTTTACAGTGAGCCACCTTAGAGGCAGAGTGCATCCCAGCAATGGAACCACCCAAATCCTTCTCCTGGAACTGAACCTAGCTTGTTGTCATCAGGCTGCTGTAGCTTTGCACTCTGAACAGCTGTGCTTTGTCACAATTCATTTTGTGCACCCATTAGTGATGCGTTCTAAAGTACTAGAGAAGTTATTTCTCTGGGTCTGCAAATGGTCAAAAAATTTTCCACATAATTAATAATAGTTGTTTCTTTGTTTTACACCATTTCAGTTCACAGAAGTTTTAATAGGAATGTTCTACTTTTGGATGGGGGAAAACCAGTATTTGAGTACTCTTACTCTTCTTAACAAAGGTTTGTCAGTTTTGTTTACCTTTCCCAAATATCAGTTCTTAGTTTTGTTGATTGTTTTTGTTATTTTTCTGGTTTCTATTTCATTTATTTCTACTTTAATCTCTATTATTTCCTTTCTTTTGCTAATCTTGGGTTTACTTTTCATTTTTTGTAGTTCCTTGGGGTTTAAATTTAAATGGTTTATCTGAGATCTTTATTTTTTCTTAATGTAAGCATTTAGTTCAGAAATTTACCTCTAAGAACTGCCTTTACCACATTCCATAAATTTTAATATGCTATTTTTCTATTTTCATTGGTCTCAAGATTTAAAAAATTTTTTTAATTTCCCTTTTTATTTTTTCTTTGACCCATTGTTTAGAAGTGTTTTGTTTAATTTCCACATATGTGGATTTTCCATTTTCCTTCTATTATTGATTTCTAGTTTCATACTGCTGTGGTGAGAAAAGATACTTGATACAATTTCAATCTTGACTTTGTTGAAACTAGTTTAGTGGCCCAACATCCAATATATGATCTATCCTGGAGAATACTCCTCATGTACTCGGGAAGAATGTGTATTCTGCTGGCTATTGGATGCAATGTTCCCTAAATGTCTGTTAGTTTCTTTTGGCTTACAGTGTGAATCAAACCTGCTGTTTCTTTATTGATTTTCTGTCTGGATGATTTATCCACTGATGAATGTGGTGTATAGAAGTCCCTACTATTACTGTATTGTCATGTTCTCCCTACAGTTCTGTTGATATTTGCCTTATGTATGTAAGTTCCCCAATGTTGGGTACATATATATTTACAATTATTATATTCTCTTGATGAATTGACCTCTTTAACATTATACAGTGTCTTTTTTTTTAGGACTATTTTTGACTGAGTCTATTTTGTCTTATAAAAATATAGATAACCCTGCTCTCTTTCATTTATCAAGTATGTGTAAGTTAACAAATGTTTAATAATAAAAAGAATAAAAATAAATAAATTAAATTACCAATGTTAAGAACTAGAAAATGAACAATAGTAAATAAACCAAAATTAAGCTGAAGAAAGAAAATAATAAGGGTAATAGAAGAGACTAATTAGGTAAAGAATGAAAAGGAAGAGTATATTAAAATAATACACATTAAAAATCAATTGTAAAATTAATCATTTAATTTAGTACAGGCGAGTCAAAACACAAGTTAGTGAGGGATGAGAATATAACTATTAGTGAAATGTTTTATTTATTCATTTATTTTTTAATGAATTACAATTGACATGATATTATATTAGTTTCAGGTATATAAGATAGTGGACTGATATTTTTATTCCTTATGAAGTGATCATCACAATAGGTCTAGTTGTGACTGTCACCATACAATGTTGTTTCAATATTATCAATTATATTCCCCCTGTTGTACATTAAATTCCCATGACTTATTTATTTTATAAATGGAAGTTTGAACTTCCTAATACCCTTTACCTACTTTGCCCATTCTATCACCCTCCTCCTTTGTGTCTGAGTCTGTCTCTGCATTGTATTGTTTGTTCACTTGTATTGTTTTTCAATTCCACATATTAATGAAAGTATATATTTGTTTTTGTCTGATGTCATTTAGCATAACACCCTTTACCTTCATCCTTGTTGTCACTAATGATGACTTCACTCTTTCTTATGGCTGAGTAGTATTCCATTGTATGTGCATGTGTGTGTGTGTGTGTGTGTATGTTTATCTCACATCTTTATTCATCTATCAATTGACATATAAGTTGCTTTCATATCTATAAATAATGGTTGCAATGAACATAGCTGTTATAAATATCTAATGAACATAGGGGTACATCTATCTTTATGAATTTGTGTTTTTGTTTTCTTTGGATAAATATCTAGAAGTGGAATGCTTGGATTGTATGGCAGTTCTATTTAAAAATTTTTCTGAGGAAGCTTTATACTGTTTCTCATAGTAAATTTACATGTCCACCAGCAGTGCAAAGGAGTTCCCTTTCCTTCACATCCCCAATACATGTGTTAATTCTTGTCTTGCTGATATTAGCCATTCTGAGGTGTGAGATGGTATCTCATTGTGGTTTTGATTTGCATTCCTCTGATGGTTAGTGATGCTGGGCATCTTTGTTCATGTGTCTGTCGGCTATCTAAATGTCATCTTTGGAAAAGGTGTCTATTGAGATGCTCTGTCCATTTTTTAACTGGATGGCTTTTTTTGTTACTGAGTTATATGAAGTCTTTATATATTTTGTTTTCTTAAATGTATATATTTTTTGGAATAAAGTTTTTATGTTATGTTATATTGGTTTCAGATATACAACATGGTTACTCCATAATTATATACATTAATAGATGCTTGCCACAATAAGTGTAGCCACCCCATTACCATTCCAACATATTACAGTATTACTGGATATATTCTCTATGTTATACTTCCATTCCTATGACTAATTTCTTTTACAGTTTGCAGTTTGTACCTCTTTATCCCCTTCATCTATTTCACCCATCACTCCACACCCTCCCCTATGGTAACCAACAGATTTTGTCTCTATATGTGGGTCTATTTCTTTTTGTTTTTTGTTTTTTTTTGCTCTTGGATCCAACATATAAGTGAAATAATATGCTATTTATCTTTTTTTTTCTGGTTTATTTTACTTAGCATTTCACTTCCAGGTCCACCCATCTATGTTGTCACAAATGCAATATTTCCTTCTTCTTTATGGCTGAGTAATATTCCATTGTGTATATGTACTGCCTCTTCTTGATCCACTCATCTATCAGTGGGACATGGGTTGCTTCCATATCTTTGCTATTATAAGTAATGCTTCAGTGAACATTATCTATTCTTATTTAAAATTATGATTTTGTTTTCTTCAGGTAAATTCCTAGAAGTAGAATTGCTGGGTCATATGTTGTTTATATTTCTCTTTTTTGAGGAACTTCCATATTGTTTTCAACTGTGGATAGGCCAATTTATGATCCCACTCACAGTGTATAAGTGTTTCCTTTTCTCCACATCCTCACCAACACTTGTTATTTCTTGTCTTTTGGAGAATAGCCATTCTGACTGGTGTGAGGTGATACCTCATTGTGGTTTTGATTTGCATTTCACTGATGATTAGCGATGTCGAGCTAATCATTTGCCTGTTGGCCATCAATATCTCTTCTTTGGAAAATGTCTATTCAGGTCTTCTACCCATTTTTTAATTGGATTATTTGTTTTTCTTTTTTTGTGTGTTGAGTCATATGAGATTTTAGTATATTTTGGATATTAGCCCCTCTTCAGATACATCACTTGCAAATATATTTTCCCACTCAGTAGTTTGCCTTTTTGTTTTGCTGATGCAGAATATTTTTAGTTTGATGTAGTCCACTTGTTTATTTTTCCTTTGTTTCCCTTGCTCAGGGAGATGTATCTAAAAAACATTTTCTCATGTTTATATGCATGAGATCCTTGACTATGATTTCTCTAAGGTATTTATGGTTTTCTGTATTATATTTAGGTCTTTAATTCATTTTGAGTTTACTTTTGTGTATGGTGTAAGATAGAGATCTATTTTCATTCTTTTACATGTAGCTGTCCAGTTTTTCCAGCATCATTAGTAGAAGAAGCTGTCTTTTCTCCATTGCATACTCATGGCTCCTTTGTCATTTATTAATCGACCATACAGATATGGGTTTATTTCTGTGCTCTCTGTTTTGTTCCATGGATCTATGTGTCTGTTCATGAGCCAGTACTACACTGTTTTAATCACTGTAGCTTTGCAGGCCAACTTAAAGTCAAGGAGTGTGATACCCCAGGTTTGTTATTCTTCCTCAAGATTTCTTTGGCTATTTGGGGTCTTTTGTGGTTCCATATGAATTTTAGGATTATTTGCGCTCATTCATTGAAAAATGCCAATGGTACTTTTATAGGGATTGCATTGAATTTGTAAATCATTTTCAGCAGGACCTCCAGTACTATGCTGAATAAAAGTGGTGAGAGTGGACATCCTTGTCTTGTTCCTGATCTTAGAGGAAAAGCTTTCAGCTTTTTGCTATTAAGTATGATGTTGGCTGTGGGTTTGTGGTGTATGGTCTTTATTATGTTGAGGTACCTATCCTCTATACCAATTTTGTTGAGAGCTTTTTATCATGAATTGATGTTGAATTTTATAAAATGCTTTTTCAGCATCTGTGGAGATGATCTTATGGTTTTTATCCTTCCATTTGTTGAGGTGGTATGTCACATTGATTTGTGGTTCTTGTACCATCCTTGCATTTCTGGAATAAATCTCACTTGGTTGTTATGAATGATCCTTTTGATGAATTTTTGAATTTGGTTTGCTAATAATTTGTTGAGGATTTTTACATCTATTGTCATCAGGGATATTGATGTGTAGGTTTTTTTTTTGTAATGTCTTCATCTGTTTTGGTAATTGAGTGATGCTGGTCTCATAGAATAAGTTTAGAAGTATTCCCTCCTCTTCTAATTTTGGAATTCTGTAAGACTAGATATTAGCTTGTCTTTAAGTGTTTGGTAGAATTCAGCTGTGAAACCATCTGGTTCTGGATTTGTTTGTTGGGAGTTTTTTGATTACTAGTTCAATTTCATTACTGGCAATTGGTGTGATCAGATTTTCTGTTTCTTCCAGGTCTGTCTTGGAAGACTGTAAGTTTCTAGTAACTTATCCATTTCTTCTAGGTTGTCCAATTTATTTGCATATAATTTGTCATAGAGTTCTCATGATTATTTGAATTTATGTAGTGTCATTGTAACTTCTCCTATTTCTCACTGTTTATTTTTGTCCTCTCTCTTTTTTTCTTGATAAGTCTGGACAAGGATTTGTCTATTTTGTTTATCTTTTTTAAGAAACATTTCTTGGCTTCATTTTTTTTATTGTTTTCATAGTCTCTATTTTATTTATTTCCATTCTGATCTTTATTATGTCCCTCCTTCTACTAACTTAGGACTTCATTCTTTTTCTAGTTACTTTTCCTTTAGTTGTAGAGTTAAACTGTTTATTTGATATTGTTCTTGTTTCTGAAAGTAGGCCTCCATTGCTTTAAACTTCCCTTTTAGAACTGCTTTTGTTGCATCTCACATATTTTGAACCATGGTGTTTCTGATTTCATTTGTCTCCAAATATTGTTTAATTTTCACCTTGATCTGTTCCTTGATCCATTGATTATTAGAAGCATGTTGTTTAGCTTCCACATGATTGATTTTTCCAGTTTTATACTTATAATTGATTTCTAGTTTCATACCATTGTGGTCTGAGAAC
Source organism: Phataginus tricuspis (assembly GCA_029783875.1). Classification (NCBI taxonomy): domain Eukaryota; kingdom Metazoa; phylum Chordata; class Mammalia; order Pholidota; family Manidae; genus Phataginus; species Phataginus tricuspis. The sequence continues at coordinate 15,569,592 of JAQQAC010012171.1, read as the reverse complement.
ATATTTGATACAATTCCAATCTTAAATCTGTTGAGACTTGCTTTGTGCCCTAATATGTGATCTGTTTTGAGGAACATTCCATGTGCACTTGAGAAAAATGTGTATTCCATTGCTTTTGGATAGAAAGTTCTGTATGTATCTGTTGAGTCTATCTGGTCTAATGTTTCATTCAATGCCCTGTTCTCTCTTTCATTTTCTGTGTGGATGATCAATCCATTGATGTAATGAAATACTGCTATTATTATGCTGCTTGTCAATTTCTCGCTTTATATCTGTTAGTATTTGGTTTATATTGCCTTGTGTTACTTCCTTTGTTTTGAAGTCTATGTTGTCTGATATATGTATTACAATTCCAGCTTTCTTTTAATTCCAATTTGCAAGGCTTATCCTTTTCTGTCCCTTCAGTTTCAGCTTGTTTCTTTTTGTCTGAAGTGAGTCTCTTCTAGGAAGCAAACAGATGGGTTTTGTTTTTTTATCCATCCTTATGTCTTTGATTGGAGCATTTAGGTCATTTACATTTACAATAATTATCATATGTATGTACTTATTGCCATTTTATTAAATGTTTCCTGGTTGTTCCTACTTTGATCTGTTTCTCCTCTCTTGCTCTCTTGTCTTTTATTTTATGACTTTCCTAGTGTTATTATGGGGTTCCCTTCTCTTTCTTTTTTTATGTATCTATTATAAAGATTTGGTTAGTGGTTATCATAGGGTTCTTATATGACATCCTATGACTATAGGAATCTATAATAAGCTGATGGTCACTTAAATTTGAACACATTCTACCAGCACTACATTTCTTACTCCCCCTCCTCCACATTTTATGTATAGAATATCTTCTTTTGCACCTTTTTATTGAGTCCCTTAACTAGTTTTTGTTGATTTGTCTTTTTGACCTTCATATGAGCTTTTAAGTAATTGATATACTCTCTCTCTTATATATTCACTTTACCATTGAAAATGTTTTCCCTTTTTAAAATTTCTTGTTTCTTGTTAGGGTAATTTCTTTTCCTCTTAAGAAAGTCCTTTTAAATTTTTTATAAGGCCAGTTTACTAGTGTTGATTTCTTTTAACTTATATATTTGTGAAGCTCTTTATCTCTCTTTCAATTCTGAATGTTAACCTTGCTGGATAGAATATTCTTGATTGGAGGTTTTTTCCATTCAGCACTTTGACTATATTATGCCATTATCATCTGGCCTATTGAGTTTCTAAAGAAAAATCAGCTAATAGTCTTATAGGGTTTCCCTCAGACATAATTCAATTTTCACTTGATGATTTTAAGATTTTTTTCTTTGTTTTTGATCTTTGATATTTTGATTACAGTGTGTCCTGATGTGGACTTCCTTGAGTTCATCTTGTCTGGAGATCTGTGATTCCTGGACGTGGTAGACTGTTTCCTTCCCCAGGTTAGAGAAGTCTTCACCTATTGTCTCTTGAAATATTTCTACTCCTTTCTACCTCTCTTCTTCTTGTGGGACTCCTATAGTGTGGAGATTCAGATGTTTGATGATGTCCCAGAGCTTTTACCTTATCCTCATTTTGTTTAATTCTTTCTTCCTTCTGCTGTTCAGCTTGAGTGTTTTCCATTCCTCTATCTTCCAAGTTACTGAAACATTCTTCTGCATCCTCTAGTCTGCTATTCATTCCCTCCAGTGTATTTTTTGTCTTATCAGTTGAATTTCTCATCTCTGATTGGGTCTTTTATAGAATCTCTGTTGAGGTCTACTTTGAACTTCACTATTGTTTTCTGAAGTTCAGTCAGTATCTTTACAACCATTCCTTTAAACTTTTTAACAGGTAACTTGGTTAATTCTGTTTCATTTAGCTTTTATTTCTGGGGATTTTACTTGTTCTTTATTTGGAGCATATTCCTATATTTCATTATGTATGACTTCCTGTAATTGGTTATTTGAATTAGTTGAAAGGGCTTTGCTCTCTTAGCCTTGAAGGATTGGACTTTTGTAGGTGATTCCCCTTGTAGACTGCATGTGTCTTGTGGTTTTTGCAAGCTGGAGGCCAAGTAACTGTGAGACAGACTTTTTCTTGTGCTGGGACTTCCAAGGCATGGTCCCATGTGCATGGGTTTGGAGGCCATTAGAGTGGCTCCTGAGTGAATACCTTAGGTTCTGCACTGGCAGGGTAAGGAGATGGGTCAGTGGCATGTTAGTGCCATACTCCAGGTAACTCCCAGATTGGCACCAGCTGAGACCTCTATGCCTTCTCACCCTTATGCCCATCTATGCTCTGGGCTGCTTGGGACTGCTTTGGAGAATGCCCATGTTGGGCATCTGCCAGGTCCCACTGATGGCCAGGACTAGGTAACACGAGTGTGCACATTCCCCTGAAGCTCTTGCACACTCTGGGCTGCTCCAGGGTATTCCTGCCTTGGTTCATCCTGGTTGAATTAGGGGGCAGGATCAGGCATGGTACACACACTGATTCCCATGCAACCTCCATGTAATCTGAGCTGCTCTGGGGAATTCACATGTTGGCACCTGCTGAGTCCTGCTCATGACCAGAGGCAGACCCAGAACAGACATTCCCCACTGGCTCCAGGGAGTTCTAGCAATAGGAATAAAATACCTAGGAATAAATCTACCCAGGAAAGTGATAAACTTATACTGTGAAAACTAGAAGATATTGATAAAATAAATTGGAGAGAATACAAATAAATGGAAAAATATACCATGCTCATGGATTGGAAGAATTAATAATGTTGAAATGTCTATATATCACCCCCAAAAATCTATAGAATCCATGTAATCCCTCTCAAAATACCAATGACATTTTAAAAGAATTAGAACAAAAAATCCTAATATTTTATAGAACCAAAATACCACAAATACCTAAAGCAATCTTGAAAAAGAATAAAGCCAAAGGCACCATGCTCTCTGATTTCAAACTATACTACAAAGTTATAATAATCAGAATAGTATGGTACTGGCACAAACATAGACATAAATCAGTGGAACAGAATAGAGAGCTCAGAAATAAACCCATTCTTATATGGTTAATTAACCTATGACAAAGAAGGCAAGAACATGCAATGGGAAAAGACAGTCTTTTCAACAAATGGTAATGGTAAATGGGAAAGCTACATGCAAAAATAGTAAATAAGAATTTTTAAACTATTTTGCACCCCTCTGTACAAATTAATTCAAAAACATACATGGCATGAGTAATGTCTTAGGAAAATATGACTCATCAGAATTTATTCCTATAGATATAGAAAGCTTAACAAATCTATTTTTCATGTAATAAATAGAGAATTTAATCAAGGACATGACCAGTTAATTTCACCAGGACATTCTAAAAATATATATATTTATAGGATTACGTTCATATATGTGTATTTTCATATTATACATATATATATAAATTGCTAAATATTGATACCTAATTAAAGGATCAAAACATAGAACAATTGAATAAACTGTGATATATGCATGCAGTAGAGTACTGTGCTGCTATAAAAAGAATGAGGAACATCTCTAGAATATATATGGGAATATTTGCAGAAATTTGTAAATTTCCAAAGAGTATAATAGAATGCTACATATTAAATATTGTCTGAGAAAAAAAGCCATTAGAATAAATACACAAATGTGTTTATGTTTGTCAAAAAACACTTGAGGGATAAAATAATGGTTACCTTAAAAAAATAACTAATGGATTATAAATCATTGAGTAAGGTAGGGTTCCATGAATTTATATTTATATTTAATGGATAATAGCACAAAAGGACAGAATATCACTTTTGTTGCATTTCAGTGGGGCTTAGTAATCTAAATCTAATCCTGAGGAAATCCTCAGGAAAACACAGATTGAGAAAGTTTCTACAAAATAAATGGCCTATAATCTTAAATACACAAATATTAGGAAAGAAAAGTAAAGGCTGAAAAGCTGTCTCATACTAAAGGAGGTAGAAGAGGCATAAAAACTAAGTGCAATACATAATCTTAAATTGTATGCTTTATGAGAGGAAAATGAAATTATAATAAGAGCATTTTATGTAAAGGAAAATATTATATTAGTCAGGAAATCAACATGATTAAAAATTAGATGAAAAAGTATTACATCAATGTCAAGTTGCCCAAATTTGCTAACTGTACTGTGGTTATAAAAGATAATATATTAGGAAAAACACACTTAAATATCAAAGGGTAATGCTTATGACGTATACAACACAGTCATTAAAAGTTTTATAAGATTTATTTTACTATTTAATATGAATTCTATTTATATGTCTGGAAAGGGCAATAAGGCAAATTTGGCAATATATTAAAATTTGGTATGTATGAGTAAGTAACTTTCTGTACTTGCAGTTTTCCTACAGATTTAGAACATTTAAAAATAAAGTGTTTCTTGTAAAGCACAAAAATAAACAAAAGAAGTCATTTTCAAATGTATTTTGACAAAAATGTGTAAATATAAATATATGATGAATTTTTACAATTCAGAGTTTGAACGCATTGACAGGGGCACAAATGACATGAGTGGAAAATTTACAAAAGAAAAGAAGTCAACACATAAAAATCATGTTTTTTCTTTGTAGAAACCAAATAATATTAAAATAAAAATAAATTTTCATCAATAAAATTGTTTCTTTGTTTTTCTTTTCTTTTTGTGTTAATGTTGAAATAGTTGGAAAGACCCATGCTTGTGGGAGCCCAATTTGCTACAAGCTTTGAGGAAAGCAATTTGATAATATTTATCTGGATCATTAAAATGTTTATATACTCTAGACCATTAATTTTACTTCTGTAATTATTTTTTAAATAAAGTGATCCAGAAGGTGATCAAATGTTGGCATATAAAGATGTTCATTGAACCACTTTAGTAATATTGAGGAAATGGAAATATACTATGTGTGTGTTGATTGGTCATCTTACTAAGCTGTTGAAAATAATGGAATGTTATAAAATTTCCAAAAATAACAACTTTTGAATAGAATTCACTTATTATTCTATGATGATTTTATTTTCCTCTGTGAATAAGTGACTTGTGTGAGTAAACTCTATATCTGTGACTCTATATATAAAAGTCCAGATTGGAAGGAAAGTTTATTTCATTTAGGACAAAAGTGTCAGAAAAAAATAGATAAATAGTATCTATATAAGATTGGGAATAACATGTATATCCTGTAGGTAGAAATATAACTCAAATAGTCTGTAGAATGCGCTTTATTTGCAAGAAACCAAGTAAGGGAACGCTGCATCGCATTAACATCCGTGCAATTCTGAATGTGAACATAGCAAAGAAAAGAGGTGATAACCAAATGGAGGATGATATCCCTCTGCGATGAAGTTAGAAAGACAGTACTTTTATTTGCCATGATGCATGTCCTACTCCTCATGTCAGTAACCATGTAATATGCAATAACATATAAAACAAAGGAAATGACTTAGAGGCAAGCACCTCTTGGTAGAGTCAGTCTTTCCTGGAAGAATGGTCAGAAAAGAGTGTGGGAAGAGGTGGTGTCATAGATAAAAACAGGATGTGTGACAGTGTTCAAAGACTGTATAGCCAGATGAGGTATTCTTGAATCCACACCATGCAGGACAGAGCACTGGAGAGGAGAAGGCTGCACAGAGGTAGAACTCTAGAAGTCCACAGAGGACCATCCTTAAGTATTCAGCAAAAAAAAAAAACCTCAAAAACAATTAACACACACATGTGAAAAATTATGCAAGGTAAGAGAAAGAACTATCCAAAATGATATGAGAGAAAACTACTTAGAACTCACACAGAACCAAGAATATCACCAAACTGGAAAAACCTCAAAATTCACATTGTATGCTTTGGAGCACTTGGAAATCTCTTGCTTCAGTGCTGGGGAAAAACACTGCTCTAGCCACACTTAATAAATCTTAAAAGCAAAAATATAGAGGTTTTATCTGTGCCAGATAACTTATCTATTTCTCAGAATAAAGTTAAAGAATATGTATAAGAGTAAAGAAATATATGGCATCCAACAAGTTAAAATTGACAACATCTGACATGCAATTAAAGATTACCAGATATAAATAGATGCAGGAAAATACAACCCTCGATACCAAGAAAAATAAAACAGTCTAAACTGTCTAATAATTGACAAGAGATATTTAAATTAGCAGATATGGACAACGGAGCACTTATTATAATTGTATCCCTTGTTCTAAATGTCTTTTGAGGACTTAAAAAAATTTAAAAGATGCAAATTGGATACATACAAATGGAAACTAAAATGTCTGCCATGAAAAACGCACTGACTGAGAATATCAGACATTGCAAAAGTAAACATTAATGACTTTGAAATTACCGCAATAGAAACTATCCACAGTAAAACACAAGGAGATAAGAACAATTTAAAAAATTAAATAAGCATCAGTGAGCAACGGGTCTTTAGGCATCCTGATATATGTGTAACTAGAGTCCCTGAAGGAGAGGAGTGGGCAGAAAAATATTCAGAGATAATGGCTTAAAATTTTCCAAGTTTGGTGGAAACCGTAAATAGACATATCCAAGAATCTCAAAAAACTCCAAGCACAAGAAACACATAACACAGGAAAATTTCTCAAAAGTCATGATAGATGTTAAAAGCTGCCAGAGAAACAAAGACTTGCTACATACAGATTAATGAAGATACAAAGATAAGAATGATGACATTATTTCTCCTCAGAATCAGTGCAAGTGAGAAGACAGCCTTAGTGATTGAAAAAAAAAACAGAAAAACTGAATAGCTGAGTCAACCTAGAAGTTTTCCCTAAGCAAAAATAAAATAAATTTCATTTAAAAAGAAAATATTTTTTCAGACACAAAAATGCTGAAAGACTTTATCACTGGCAGAATCTCACTAAAAACAAACAAACAAAAAGTAAGCAAAACAAACAAAACTGTTAAAGAAATTCTTTGAGGTGAATACCAGATGGAAACCTAGGTCTAGCCAAAGAATGAACAGCACTACAAATGGCAACTACGTGGACACAGGTGTCATACATTTCTCACGTAAACTGTATGACAACAGTGAGAAAACACCCTATTGTCATGTTGCAATGCTATATATGAAGTGGTAGATTAACATTCTGATGTAGACTGTGATAAATTCAAGATACTTGAAACCCTGAAGCCACCACCAAAATAGCACCAGTAAAACTTATACCTAATATGTAGTAACAACTTAACCTTTTTCAAATAGTGTATGGCTTTTGCCCCCAACTCCTGGAAGAAAAACTTTGTGTCAGGGCCTTGGGATCCACACCAAACCATTAATGTGATTTAGGGTAGGGAATTTGGGTCGCCTGAAGACAGAGATCATCACCTTGTATCAGACACCTGAAGACAGAGGTCAACCAGGTGGGCAATCACTCATTTATATTTATGTAATGGAGCCCCAATAAAAACTCTGGGCACTGAGGTTCAGATGAATTTCTGAGCAATACCCCTTGTACATTGCCCTATAATAGCAGAAAAGAAATGCATCCTGGCTCCATGGGGAGAGGAAGACAGAATCTCCACACATAGTACTTCTCAGATTCCACCCCAGGTGCTTACTCCTTTGGTTGACCTTAATCTGTGTCTTTTCCCCAGAATAAACTATAATCATGAGTATAATCACTTTCATTGAGATCTTTGAGTCCTTGCAGTAAATTATCAAAATTGAGGACCATTTGGGAAACCTTTTGTGATGGTTATTTTTTTTTGTATTGTTTTGTTGTATTTATATTTACATCCTTACCACTTGTTTTTCCTCAGAGCCCCCCTGTAGTATCATTACCTCCTCAATTAGATACAATGATGACCAAAAGGGTTAACTTGATCAAAGTCACACAGCTTCCAAAGATAACTCAAATGTGGGTTTTTTACTTGTGAGTTCAACAGTTGTCCTCTATTATATGATGGTTACTTTCATGATAAAAAATATATAATTAATTCAGTGATGGAAGTTAAAGCTTTTGGGGGTGGTTACTCATATTTTTAAAAATTAAATCCTTATATTACAAAGCCCTAGGTTGGGCACCCTACTGGAATACAAGTTGTAGCCAATATTCCTACATTTGGGTGACTCTCCTGGTGGTTTATTCCACTGAAAACACTCAGGTAAGGCACTTACATTTTCATGGTTTGGTAGGTTGCAAAACTGACATCCAAAAAAAGCAAGTTTCATTTGTTACATTTTCAACTGAGGATATTGTTTTACTCAGGTGAAATCTATGAATTGAAAACTCAAGTGTTTTGTTTAGATGAAGAAAGGATCCATAATATTAATCACAAAGTGAAAGGAATTTGTTAGCAATATTATATAAACAACTTTAGTATCCTTTTATTAAAATGCAAATATGTCACGATATGTCTAACATGCAGAAAGGTAGAAAACTATATCCAAATTCTATGTAGATACCCCCAGATTTTAAAAAGTTTACATTTTACATGTTACTCTGAAGTTGGTGTGTATCTTTCCCATTCATATTTTTTGATATGTGAACTTTCTTATTTTTTAATTTTGCTATTATTAATATACAATTACATGAGCAACATTATGGTTACTAGACTCCCCCTATTATCAAGTCCCCACCACATACCCCATTTCAGTCACTGTCCATCAGCATAGTAAGATGCTATAGAATCACTACTTGTCTTCTCTGTGTTATACTGCCTTCCCCATATCCCTGCACCACACCCCCACCCCACTACATTATATATGCTAATCGTAATGCCCCTTTTTCCCCCTTATCCCTTCCTTCCCACCCATCTTCCCCAGTCCCTTTCCCTTTGGTAACTGTTAGTCGATTTTTGGGTTCTGTGAGTCTGCTGCTGTTTTGTTCCTTCAGTTTTTTGTTTGTTCTTATACTCCACAGATGAGTGAAATCATATGATACTTGTCTTTCTCTGCCTGGCTTATTTCACTGAGCATAATACCCTCCAGCTCCATCCATGTTGTTGCAAATGGTAGGATTTATTTTGTTCTTATGGCTGAATAATATTCCATTGTGTATATATACCACATCTTTTTTATCCATTCATCTACTGATGGACACTTAGGTTGCTTCCATTTCTTGGCTATTGTAAATAGTGCTGTGTTAAACATAGGGGTGTATATATGTCTTTTTCAAACTGGGCTCATGCATTCTTAGGATAAATTACCAGGAGTGGAATTCCTGGGTCAAATGGTATTTCTCTTTTGAGTTTTTTGAGGAACCTCCATACTGCTTTCCACAATGGTTGAACTAATGTGCATTCCCACCAGCAGTGTAGGAGGGTTCCCTTTTCTCCACATCCTCGCCAACATTTGTTGTTTGTCTTTTGGATGGCGGCCATCCTCACTGGTGTGAGGTGATATCTCATTGGGGTTTTAATTTGAAATTCTCTGATGACTGGTGACGTGGAGCATCTTTTCATGTGCCTGTTGGCCATCTGAATTTCTTCTTTGGAGAAATGTCTGTTCAGTGCCTCTGCCCATTTTTTAATTGGTTTAGTTGCTTTTTGTTTGTTGAGGTGCGTGAGCTCTTTATATAATTTGGATGTCAACCCCTTATCAGATATGTCATTTATGAATGGACTCTCCCATACTGTAGGATGTCTTTTTGTTCTTAGATGGTATCCTTTGCTGTACAGAAGCTTTTTAGTTTGATATAGTCCCATTTGTTCATTTTTGCTTTTGTTTCCCTTGCCCAGGGAGATATGTTCATGAAGAAGTTGCTCATGTTTATGTCCAAGAGATTTTTGCCTGTTTTTTTCTAAGAGTTTTATGGTTTCATGACTTACATTCATGTCTTTGATCCATTTTAAGCTTACTTTTGTGTATGGGGTTAAACAGTAATCCTGTTTCATTCTCTTACATGTAGCTGTCCCGTTTTGCCAACACCAGCTGTTGAAGGGGCTGCCATTTCCCCACTGTATATCCATGGCTCCTTTATCATATATTAATTGACCATATATGCTTCGGTTTATATTTGGGCTCTCTAGTCTTTTCTACTGTTCTATGGGTCTGTTCTTGTGCCAGTACCAAATTGTCCTGATTACTGTAGATTTGTAGTAGAGCTTGAAGTCAGGGAGCATAATTCGCCCTACTTTATTCTTCCTTCTCAGAATTGCTTTGGCTATTTGAGGTTTTTGTGGTTCCACATGAATTTTAGAACTATTTGCTCTAGTTCATTGAAGAATGCTGTAGGTATTTTGATAGGGATTGCATTGAATCTGTAGATTGCTTTAGGCAGGATGGCCATTTTGACAATATTTATTCTTCCTAGCCAAGAACATGGGATGAATTTCCATTTATTAGTGCCCTCTTTCATTTCTCTTAAGAGTGTCTAGTAATTTTTAGGGTATAGGTCTTTCACTTCCTTGGTTAGGTTTATTCCTAGGTATTTTATTCGTTTGGATGCGATTGTGAATGGAATTGTTTTCCTTATTTCTCTTTCTGCTAGTTCATCGTTGGTGTATAGGAAAGCAACAGATTTCTGTGTATTCATTTTGTGTCCCACAACTTTGTTGAATTCAGATATTAGATCTAATGGTTCTGACGTGGATTCTTTAGGGTTTTTTACGTACAATATCATGTCATCGGCAAACAGGGACAGTTTTAGTTCTTCTTTGCCAATCTGGGTGCCTTTTATTTCTTTGTGTTGTCTGATCACAGTGGCTAGGACCTCCTCCAGAACTACACTGAATAAAAGTGGGGAGAGTGGGCATCCTTGTCTTGTTCCTCATCTTAAGGGAAAAGCTTTCAGTTTCTCACTGTTAAGTATAATGTTGGCTGGGTGTTTGTCATATATGGCCTTTATTATGTTGAGGTACTTGCCCTCTATACCCATTTTGTTGGGAGTTTTTATCATGAATGCATGCTGAATTTTGTCAAATGCTTTTTCAGCATCTATGGAGATGATCATGTGGTTTTTGTCCTTCTTTTTGTTGATGTAGTAGATGATGTTAATGGATTTTCGAATGTTGTACCATCCTTGCATCCCTGGGATGAATCCCACTTGATCATGATGGATGATCTTTTTGATATATTTTTGAATTCAGTTTGCTAATATTTTGTTGAATATTTCTGCATCTAGGTTCATCAGGCATATTGGTTTGTAATTTTCTTTTTTTGTGGTGTCTTTGCCTGGTTTTGGTATTACAGTGATGTTGGCCTCATAGAATGAGTTTGGGAGTATTCCTTCCTCTTCCACTTTTTGGAAAACTTTAATGAGGATAGGTATTAGGTCTTCACTAAATGTTTGATAAAATTCAGCAGTGAAACCATCTGGTGCAGGACTTTTGTTCTTAGGTAATTTTTGATTACCAATTCAATTTCTTTGCTGGTAATAGGTCTATTCAGATTTTCTGTTTCTTCCTGGGTCAACCTCAGAAGGCTGTATTTTTCTAGAAAGTTTTCCATTTCTTCTAGGTTATCCAGTTTGTTAGCATATAATTCTTCATAGTATTCTCTCATAATTCTTTGTATTTCTGTGGTGTCTGTACTGATTTTTCCTTTCTCATTTCTGATTCTGTTTATGTGTGTAAACTCTTTTTTTCTTGATAAGTCTGGCTAGGGGTTTATCTATTTTGTTTATTTTCTAAAGGAACCAGCTCCTGCTTTCATTGATTCTTTCTATTGTTTTATTCTTCTCAATTTTATTTATTTATGCTTTAATCTTTATTATGTCCCTCCTTCTACTGACTTTGGGCCTCATTTGTTCTTCCTATTCTAGTTTCATTAATTGTGAGTTTAGACTGTTCATTTGGGATTGTTCTTCTTTCCTGAGGTATGCCTCTATTGCAGTATATTTCCCTCGTAGCACGGCCTTCACTGCATCCCACAGATTTTGTGGTGTTCAATTATTGTTGTCATTTGTCTCCATATATTGCTTTATCTCTGTTTTGATTTGGTCATTGATCCATTGATTATTTAGGAGCATGTCATTAAGCCTCCATGTGTTTGTGGGCTTTTCATTTTCTTTGTGTAATTTATTTCTAGTTTCATACCTTTGTGATGTGAGAAGTTGGTTGGTAGAATTTCAATATTTTTGAATTTACTGAGCTTCTTTTTGTGGCCTAGTATGTGGTCTATTCTGGAAAATGTTCCATGTGCACTTGAGAAGAATGTGTATCCTGCTGCTTTTGGGTGTAGAGTTTTATCCCTTCAGTAACTCTATGTCTTTTATTGGTACATTCAGACCATTTACATTTAGGGTGATTATCTGTAGGTATATACTTACTGCCATTGCAGGCTTTAGATTTGTGGTTACCAAAGGTTCAAGGGCAATTCCCTTACAATATAACAGTTTAATTTATCTCACTTCCTATGCTATTCCAAACACAACCTAAAGGTTCCGTTTTTTTTATCCTCCTTTTTCTTCTTCCTCTATTCTTTGTATGTTATGAATCATATTCTGTACCTTTGTCTTCCCTTGGGTGACATCTATTTAGCCTTAGGAATATTTCCATCAATAGGAGTCCCTCCAAAATGCACTGGAGAGGTGGTTTGTGGGAGGCAAATTATCTCCGCTTTTGCTTATCTGAAAATTGTTTAATTCCTCCTTCAAATTTAAATGATAACTTTACCGGATAGAGTATTCTTGGTTCAAGGCCCTTCTGCTTCATTGCATGAAATACATCATGCCACTCCCTTGTTGCCTGTAAGGTTTCTGCTGAGAAGTCTGATGATAGCCTGATGGGTTTTCCTTTGTATGTGATCTTATTTCTCTCTCTGGCTGCTTTTAATAGTCTGTCCTTACCCTTGATCTTTGCCATTTTAGTTATTATATATCTTGATGTTTTCTTCCTTGGGTCCCTTTTGTTGGGAGATCAGTGCACCTCTATGGATTGAGAGACTATCTCCTTCCCCAGATTGGGAAAGTTTTCAGCAGTTACCTCCTCAGTGACACTTTCTATCCCTTTTTCTCTCTCTTCTTCTTCTGGTACCCCTATAATGTGAATGGTGTTGTGTTTGGATTGGTCACACAGTTCTCTCAGTATTCTTTCATTCTTAGAGATCCTTTTTTCTTTCTGTGCCTCAGCTTCTTTGTATTCCTCTTCTCTGATTTCTATTCCATTTACCATCTCTTCTACTACATCTAATCTACCTTTAAAACCCTCCATTTTATGTTTCATTTCGGATATGGAATTTCTTAATGATTGAATCTCCAACTTAAATTCATTCCTGAGTTCTTGAATATTTTTCTGTAACTCCATAAGCATGTTTATAATTTTTATTTTGAACTCTCTTTCAGGAAGTTTGATGAATTCAGTTTCATTTGGTCCTCTTTCTTAGGTTTGTGAGATTTTGGTCTGAACCATGTTCTTTTTCTTTCATATTTCTGTGGTGCCCACAAGTGCACAGAAGCTCCAGTCCCTCGAGCTGCTCAGCCCCTAGAGTGAGGTCGGGGGTTGTAGTGGAGTGGAGCTGGTGCCCTGTTTTGTGAGGTCTGCTCTGTTCATGAGGTCTATTTTCAGTCTGGTACAGCCTTCTTTGTTGTTGCTGTTTTAAGGTTAGTTGTATTAATTAAGTATATTTTTGTACTGTTTGTGGTTTTGGAAGGAGCTCTCCATCTCATCTCTCATGCCATCATCTTGCAGGGTTGTTTTTACAATGGTAATTTTTTAAGTGTTGTGGCAGCATGGCTAGGTTATTTTATCCAGTCACTTAATCAAGCTCTAATTTAGGTTTTACTGTGAGGGTATTTTACTCTACTTAATATATTGACTTTAGTAAGAGTGTTACCTTGGCTAATGATAGTGGGCCTCATAAATAAATTGAAGGCCTCAAACACAAAAACTGAAATTACCTGGAGGAGAAAAAAATTCTGCCTCAAGAGTGCAGATTCAAAGTGTCCCTGAGTTTCCACAGTATCGGCCTGCCCTACAGGTTTTAGACTTGACAGCCCCACAATCACATGAGCCAATCTTTTAAACTGTATCTCTTTATACCCTATTCCCAGTAGTAAAGAAAACACTAGAAGTCTATGGCATGATATGGCAATAGAGATAATCAAAGTATCACCATTATCTAGTCCTAATCAAATACTTATTAAAAGCAAAGGTTCTGGGTAAGCATATGTTTCACACCTTAGAATATTTTTGTCAAAATAATGAGTGTTTTGAAAATGGCTGGATGCTTCTAACCGCACTAGAGGAAGAGGATGAAGAAAAGGATGAGATCACGTCTTCAAATTCTCAACTGAAATGTGTGTCATCATTTAGCCTGCAGGGATCTGATGAACTTTTCCTTCCATATGGAATCACACTGGTCCATTAAACTGATGGAATTTTGCTGATTAGACTTAGTGAGCAAGAAGTAATAGCTGCTCTAGACTTATTGATAATACATTTGTGAGTCAGAGGATGGAAAATAAATCTGACCAAAATTCAGAGACTTTTCACCAGAGTGACATTTCTAGGCATCCATTTATGGGGAGCTTGCTGGCATATCCCTTCTATGGTGAAGGAGAAATTGCTGCACCCAGCCTCTCCCACAACCAAGAAAGAAACACAAATTGTAGCGGTGTGAGCTGCTCTAGCTCATTTACTGTGTGACCTAAAAACTTGATTCTTTTGAGTGGAATCCAGAACAAATTAAGATTCTGCAAAAGGTCCAGGCTGCTTGCAAGCTGCTTTTCTAATTGGGCCTCGTGATTCAGATGACACAATGGCACTTGACAAATCGGTGCTGAAAGGAGATTCTGTTTGGAGGCTTTGGCAGGTCTCTGAATGTGAAATCCTAGGTCCTTATGATTTTGAAGCAAATACCTGCCTTGTTCTCAGTTACCTTCCTTTTGAGAAAAAGCCTGTGGCCTGCTACTGAGCTTTAATTGAGACTAAATGCATAACCACAGGCCATCAAATTATCATGACCTAAGCTAAGTTGAACTTAAACAGCTTCCATCATAAAATCAGCAGCCCTTTCTTCTGAGTAGAACAGATGCTTTCCATGGCTGTAGACTGGCCTTCCCTACATGCAATGCTTCTGCCAAAACTACCACCTGTGCACTTGCAGATGCCTTGTCTATGCTCACAATATTCGACAGCAAACAGTCTTACCCCTTGATAGGGGTAGGATGGCCTTTTGGAGATTCAGTTACAGAGTCAGTTAGATGGAGCTACCTTGCAAGGCTGTATCAAGGCCCTCTAGAAAGATGTTTATGCTCTGAATTAATATCAAATAAGTGGTGTTTTTTCTAGATCTTCAGGATTCACAGGTACAGAAATCATGGCATGGACATGAGATTGGCACCACTCACTCTTTTCTACTTTTTACTCTATATGACTTTCTACAAAGCCTTTTTTTTTTCCCAGTAAGATCTTGGCAGCAAACTTCATCTATGGTCTGTCAACATACAGGGGGCCCCTGGACATGCTTAATGGAACTTGAGTGCCAGACAATATTACTTAAAATGTTATATTGTGAATTATTATGGTGAGACAGCTCTTAAGTAAATCTCTAATTTAAAATACTTCCTGTATTTCAAGTTTAAAATTGTTTAGTACAGAGAACCATGATACATAGAAGACACCAGTCAGATGTTTTAGAAATCATTTTTTTTACTGGTTATGTTGAGTAAAAGGATTTATGCAATATTATGTTTTGCCAAAATGTAGATTTTATAATCTAGTCCCATCAAAATCCATCTCTACTTAAATTAGAATGAAATATTTAAATTTAATTTGTAAGAGGTTTGATTATTAATTTTTAAAATTGAATTATCCATAAGTAAGTGACCACTACTATTTAGAACGTATAATTAGGTTTTAAAGTAATATTTAGAAAAGTATTCAAAGTATTCTCATTTACTCATTCAGTGAAATCGAAATTTCAGGTAAACTTGTAGTATTTGACAATGTTCTCATTGTATAAATTTACCATGTAATAACAATATTAAAGACAGAAGGGAATAATCCTTACTTCTAGACCCAGGAAATCAAAAAGCCGTGGCTGTTTACTCTTCCTCTTGTTCCTTTCTTTACTTATTTCCCTGAGCTCAGAAGTGAAGGAGGTACCTGCTTATGTACAAAAAGCTATTAGCAAACTTGTACTTCATTTCTCTCTACTTAAAACCTTATACGTTATTTGCTTCAATCCATTAATTCTCATTGTACAAGTGAGTGACATTTACTTAAAAGTACCTAGAAAGTTTTTTTGGGGGGTTACATTAATTAGAAAAATATAGGTTTTATAAGTGATTCCCTAAACAGTAGCCCTGAATATATAGGGTGCGCCCCTTTCTTTGTGGAGTCCCCACTAAGAGGGATTTTGGCTTCACCCAGCACCAGGAGGCTCTTAGCACTGTATTCACCTTACCCACCCACCCTCATATTTAGAATTGATAGGACTTTTGTTTATTGGATTAAAACCCGATTATTATACAGCAGGCTATAAACTAGTTCACATATGTGGTGAATTGCTTTGTAACTTGCAGAAATCAATGCCTGTTTTAGGGAGCTATTCCACACGTATATCTGTCCTGCTTTGTCTCCTATTTGAAGATTACTTTCAAGATTCAGGCTCTAATGATTCTTACCACCAAATGCTTATGTTCACACCACTTTAATAGCAGTTTTAAATCTTTGGGCAACTGGCCAAATGCATGTTCTGGACTTTTTTCTTCATAAATGGGCTCTCATTTTACTAATAAGGAACCCAAATCACATGGTGCACTAAGAAGAAAATTTCTTTCCCCTAACAGCCTTATGAAATGATAACACACACACACACACACACACAAATGCATGCATATATAAACTGAAATTTGAAGTAGCTCTGAATTATCAAAATGTGTTTGACTTTTATTATCATTGTGATATTTTTAGTGATCTCTATAGAAATGAACAGATGGGTTCATATTATAATGGAAAAACAATTATCATTAAATGGGTAATGATCTACAACATGTGAGAAAGAGAAAAATATTAAATTTCTTTTTATAGGTTTTCAGGAGATCTTTCTTTCACATATAGGTAATAATTCAATGCACTGCTCTGTATTTCTTTTAAAAAAAATGCAAAGTGTTCAATTAAGAATGCATGCATAGCTTTACTTACACTGGTATATTTGTTCCTAGATACGGGTGCCTTCTTCACCAAATTCTATCCCCCATGACAGTGTCTCTCCAGCTTACATTACCAACAATCATGTACATGAACAAGTGTGGGAAAGACTGTGGATTCTTGTACACGGTAAAGAAAGAAACAGCGCAGAAAGAATAAATTCTCTGAGAGGCTGCTGGCTGGGGACAAATCAAAGAGTAAAGTTTTGAAGGAATTTGGAAAACAACAGTGTTGGGAAAATCAGTGTGTGAACATTTAAGCAAATCATGCTCAGCAACTGCAAATACAGACAGGTGTTCTTGGAGCGTAAAAAATAATGCTGTCATCAGAAGAGAGGATTTGGGGATAGAGAAAGAGACAAAGCAAAGAATCAATTCCCTGGCCTAGCTCTCTTGCTCTGGGACCCCTTGAGATACTAGGCTGGGAAAAGCATGTACGTGACACCTAACGATTAGCATTCAGGAAGAAGGAAAGATAAGTAATGGAACCTAGAAAAATTAGATTTAGTCAGGTGGAATTTTGAAAGTCATGCCTTTTATGTCTGTAATCTTTGGGTACTAACACAAGAATCATATGCACTCCAGGGATCACCAATTTCATCCTCATACTAGTCTGAATGTATAACCCTTTTCTCATTTCCCACCTATAGCCCTCACTCCCAGTTTCCCCTGTTCCCTCTGGAATGGACATTCCATTGTAAACAAACTTTCCCTCACCTTTTATTTCTAGAAAACACTGAGCATATCCTCTCACGTTAACAGAAATGTTTTTTTTTTGACTAAGATACTTTACTTTAAAAAGTACCTTCCCTCATTTCCCACCCTGCTAGGAAGAGGCCTCAGTATCTACTGAATGTTCCTTGACATGGTTGGGAGTTAATCAGACAGGTTCACGCAGAAATACCACCTTTTTGCACAATGCAATATTTTCCCTTGTTCTTACACTGTTTTTCTCTCGGTGATTTTCCTATATCCACAGTTTTCTTCTCCACTTCTATTCTTGAATAACGTTGGCTTAAATATCTAACATCTCCAGTTTTCAGAATTCTTTCAATTACACTTTAGAAACTTATTCCAATAGCCATTCTCTGGATCTTATTGTTCCAAGACTGTTCCCTCTCTTTGATCTTAAATTTCTAGGCACATCCTCTAATTCTTCCACCATCAACCTTCAAACTCTAATTGTAATTCAACATGCTCCAGGAATTCATCAAGACAGCAAGTCCACTGTGCCACGGCCCTTCCCTCCCTCCATAAACTGATATTGCATGATCTGATATCCTTGCTACTGTTGGTGATTTTATGACATATGCCTTAAAACAGAAAAGCTTCCAGAAGCTAAATGTTTGTAGACAAACTGGAAAAGCCATTCAGGCTTTGGCTGTTGTGAATTCTGAGTTGGGCATTGTGGGGAAGATGGAGCTTACAAGGCCGGGCTGCTTGCCTGACCTGCCTGCTCGCCCACCCAGCACGTGCCGTGTTGTCGGCTGAGCACCACTAGCCCGCACCGTCAGGGCTCCGAGCGGTGCTGGCGAGACGTGGTCGCCGTCTGCATCGCTGTGCAAGGCTGTCCGCCCAGGGCTCGTGCACCTACCGAGAGGCGGCTCGCTGCCTACGGGTGTGCGGGGTGACGCAGCCCTGGACCAGCTGCAGGGAGAGTAAAGCTCCATAGATATCCCACAGCCTTGTCAGTTGTTTGGTCTCACGGAATCCAGCATGAGCCTGCCAGGAGCTGAGCTCCTGTTCACAGCCATGTCACATATTTACTTATAATTTCTCTGCATTAATATTCATTCTTATCAGCCAATAGTCCCAAACATTTTTTAGTCAAATTCCCTACCAGGTTTCATCCTTTTGAAACAGATGAAGAAAAATGAATTCACCTGTTACAACGTATCTTATCTGGACCTACCCCTAATCATCACCTTAAAAAATGGCAGAATCTGATCAATATTGTTCTCCTTTTTTGTATCAGAAGGCTAACAGCTTATCTTGCTGTCACAAGAGGCCAGTATGCTGAACTGGAAAACATGGAGAGTCACCAACACATTCTGAGCAGCAGAGTGCTTATCAGAACCAGATTTGCATTTTAGAAAGCTTTGTAGGCGGTATTGTGGAAGGGAGTCTGGTAACAGTAAGGAAAGGCACCCATGAGAATTTCATCATGATTCAGATAATAGCTAAATACTACCAGAGAGGCAATGCTGGGAATGAGAAGCAGGGTGGGGTTAAAATAGTTTTAAGAGATGGGGTTAGAATCATTAACATTTGGTGAGTCATATCGTGATTAAGCGGAGGGCATACCATGCAGTCGTCTTGCAAATTCTCTGCCGAACTTCTGGGATGGTGCTCACCGGATGAAGAATCACAGGCTCAATGGCATTTCCAAGTGAAGGTTTTGAGTTTTCCTGGATGTATTAAATTAAAGGAGCCTGAGTGTTCCCATGTAGATGCACAATAGTCAACTAGCCGTGCTTGACAGAGAGTTTTGGGTTTTATATAGAGAACTGATTCTTCATGGCAACATGTGACTTCATCTGATGGGTGAGGGCAAGTTCACCAAGAATTACACAGACTGAGAGAAGCAGCTGGGTGCAGACAGACCCCCTCTGCCTTACATTACTAACATTTTATTGTTGGAACAAAGGAAAGGACCTTGCGAAGGAGAGAGAAAAGCAGTAGAATTAAAACCAAGAAAAACTTGTTTGTAAAACTGTGAAATAAATGTGTTCAAGAAACAGATTTATCTGTACAGCATCTAATTCTGGAGGAAATAAAAGTTTTGTTTAGGGACATGCTTAATTTTAGGGACCTGTTAGGCATACCAAATAGAAAGATATAAATTCAGTACTAGAAAAGTCTGGTTTAAATGGGCACTTTTAAAAAACTTTTACTTTGAAATAACATTGGATTTACGCAATAGTTGCAAAAATAGTATAGGTTCGGTAAACATTACACCCAGCTTTCACTAATGTTAACATCTGACTTATCAGAAACTCTAAAGAGTGAGGGATCTCTGAATAAAAATGTTTATTGAGCCTTTACAGATGCAGCCAGATAAGGATGGAGTCCTGGGACAGGAAATTTCCTCTTCACCAGCCGCAAGACTAGTTAACAGAACTTGTCCACCAGACTCAAGAAACAGGGCACGTTTATGTATGAGGAATCTCAAGGAAAGAAAGTTCTTCAAATTCTCACTGGCTATGGATAAGGAAGGTGAGCTAAAGTGAAACATAAAAAATCCTGGGATAGGTGGTTAGTCCAGAAAGAAGCCTCATGGATTAGCTGTTGATGAGGGTCAGATACCAATTATGTCCAAAAGGGATATGGTGGTCCTGCAGGGGACCTTCTAGATGATTGTTGAAATGACTTCATCCAGAAACTTCGAGTTTCTGGTCAGTTACGGCCTGTGGCTATTGACTATGACCTTCCCTTGTCTCTCTCCCTCATTCTCTAGCCCTGATGTTACTTAATTTAGGATATTTCAGAATTTTTACCTTGTCACATCTTAAACAGCTAAGGTATATTTATTAAAACTAAGAACTTAACATCAGTACAGTGCTATTGCAACGCCAGAACCTTTATTTACATTTCAGTTTTTCCGCTAATGTCCTTTCTACAAATGTTCCTTATGTTCCAGGATGGAAAATCGGGATAACGCCTGGTATTCACCTGCCATTTTTCCTTAATTGTTTCTAGTGTGTGGAAACTTCGTGTTATTTTAGTACTGTGATGCTTTCGAAGGATACTGATTAGATATTTTGTAGAACCTCCCCCAATCTTGGTATGTCTGACATTTTTCACAGTAAGAAAGGCTCTGCGTATTGGGGAAGAGAAGCTCTTCTCATTACATCACATCAGGGTGCACATGACAGCAATATGCCTTTTCCTGGTGATGCTGACCTTGGACTCTTGATTAAAGTGTTGTCTCCCAGTTTTCCCCACGGTAGTTTTTAGTTTTCGTTTCCCATACTTCACTCTTTGGAAGCAATTCATTAAGGAAGAGAATATTATTCAAAAAGCTCACTTGGTTAATTTTGGAATATGAGCACAGCAACTAGGAGTCTTTCTAAGTGGAAAGACCCAGGTGGATCTCCAGCAAAAAAAAATTAAAGAAAGAAGAAATCTGGAATTAAACATTTAACTTTCATCACAGAGATTAAAATCTTGAATAAAGAAATCTTTAATAATACACTTTCCTCAGATACATAAAGACTTGCTGTAAAAAAGGATGTGTATGGGAAAAAGAGAAGGAGGTCTAGAGTCTGAGCCTTGGCAAGTGGAGGTGAAGATGAGGCCACGGGCACCAGGCTGAGACAGCCAGCACAGACATTTACCCCCGGGCCTTGGCCATAACCCACCGAGGACCATGGAGAAGACTGAAGGCCAGGCCAGTGCCTCCCCAGCAGGGGGCAAGCAGTCCTCTCCTTGCATAAGAAGGAACCAGGAGAAAAGAGGACTGCGAGGAGAGGAATGGAGAATCCTGAACTGATTAATGAGTCATTTGAAAAAATCCTAAAGGAAAAATATCAAAGAGAAATAGCACCAGATGCTCAGAAAAGGTGGCAAAACAGGTTTTCTTCAGATGATTGCTGTAGGGGAGAGACTCCAAGGTAAACTGACCCCCATTCCAATTAACAAAGGTGACCAAGTTTTAAAAGGCAGCGCAGAGAGAGAGCCGAATAAACCCATGGGCTGGGGCAGGAGCGACAGAGGATCGGGAAAACTGGGAAAATGGAAATTTATAGTGGGAGGAAGACTGGAAAACCACTGAAGTGATTTGGCCCTGTGGGTTGAGTATGTTGTAATTTGTCAGCATTTTCTTGAGCAAAGATTTAGCACAGGATGTGGGTTTGCACATAGGTTTGCTGAAGCCTGGCCAACGTTGGTCAGTTCTCTTAGCAAAGCGTTTGGACCTGTCTTTGTGCTGCCTGGGAGTTCTCAGTCCCAAAGGAACAGTGTTCCTGTAACTTTAAAGACTCAATTTTCAGTTATCAAGCAAGAATGGGACTCAGGTTTTGTTCAATTAGAAAGAAAGAACATTGTTTTTCACACCTGAATTTTTTTTTTCCCAGCCTGAGAATTGTAAAATTTAGCATCACTACAAACCAGTGACATTCAAAGCTCTCTACTGCATCACAGAGCAGAGGAGAGGATTTCGTAAGCATCTGCAGAATAGCAAGTTACATTCTGATTCATCTTACACCACACAGCTTCCACAGGACAAACAGAAGAAAAGCCAGACTCCAGGCCACACACAGTAGAGGGACAGCCTCACCAGCCCTATTGGCAAAATTAATTTTAAAGCCAACTCGAACCTTACCTGGCAAATGGAATGCAGTTCTTGCCATGTAAAATTCCATGTAAAACTCTCAAATAATTGACATACTGAGAATAGCAGGTTAAAATGGGTGGAAATCACCTAAAGAAATGAAGGAGATCCTGTGATTTGCAAAAACATGGCTAACTGGAGGGCATTATACAAGGTGAAGTAAGCCAGTCAGGGAAAGAGGAACACTGTATGCCATCAGTCACGTGTGGAATCTGACAAAAAAGAGTTGAACTCAAGAACCAGAGAGTAAAATGGTAATTACCAGTGAACCGGGGTGGGGGAAATGCTCCCATTTTGGTCAAAGGATGCAAAATTTTAGTTGTAAGATGAATAAGTGCAGAGGATCTAAAGTACAGCATGCTGACTGTAGCTGTGTGCTTGTACTTGGCTAAGAGAGGAAATCTTAACTGTCCTCAGCAGAAATAAAAAGTAACTGTGGTGTGTTGGAGGTGTTAATTAGCTGGATGGTATATGTACATCAATACATCACATTTACACTTTAAATATACATAATTTCATTTTTCAATTATACCTCAATAAACCTGTAAGAAATTGTAAAGAAACAGTTGCTTTGTGGCGTGTGATGGAGTTCCAATCAACAGAGTACTGTTAGTGCAGTGATAGGAGCCATATGAAATGCAGTTATTATTCAACCTTTTTTTTTTAACAATTTATTTTATTTTAGTATCATTAACCTACAATTACATGAGCAATATTGTGATGATTAATCTCATCTCACTACACTGATGGACAGTGACTGTAATAGGGTTGGTGGGGGCGACCTGATGAAGCGGGTAGTTTATTCAACCTTTTTGATATGATTTATTTATTCTAATTTTCAGTGAAATTGCCAATTCGGTTTAGAGACAACTGTGACTTGAAGGACCATGAAACAAGCAGGAATAACACACAGCTTGAACTATTTTGTTCTTGATCAGTACATAATTTCTTCTTCTGGATACAAAATCTCTTATTTTGTTTCTAAAAAACTCTCTATTAACATGAATTAAACTTCATCATTTCTCCACAATTAAGTGAAGAAAAATACGTATCTTCTCAGCTCTAGGCATCTCCTCAAGTCCCCAGAACAAACCATCATGCAGTCCAATCTTGCCTGTCTACAACTTTCATGATGAAAGTAATATAGTTATTTTGGTAAAAACAATTCCAATATTGATGGTACATAGAATTATTGCTTCATACAACCTTCTTCAAAATAAATTTTATATTCATATATTTCAGAACCAGATTACTCCCCTATCACTGTTCTGTGAATTCATTATTCTTTATGTTATGATTTTAATTTTCATTTTTCTTACTCATGCTTTATTTCACCTATTAATGTTTACCTTGTTTACCTGCATCTATGTTTGAGAATTGTGGATCCACTTACTGATATAAGATAAGTTATAAAACTATGAATGACGAGATACAGTTAGTAGATATTTAGATATTGATATCACTGAATTCATTTAAATAAGAACATATTCTGATATGATTGTGCTAATTAACTTTTCTTCTGAGGAAATCACAAGTCAAATTTCTCATCAAAAAGTTAATTTAGTTCCCCATAGCTCTGTTTAATGACCTGACAGCATTTGCTTTAACATTATGGGCTTAGACATTTAAGGTTAGTTTCCCAGAGGCTGTTTTATTTTTAATCATTTTGCCTTTATTTTGAATAGTAAGAACTAAGCAATAATTCTGTACTCCAAATAAACAAATTGAAGATAACTTAGAATGTTCCATGCAAACAGAATTTCTAGAAACATAAAAAAAATTCAGTGACAAAACTATTCATATAACCAAAACTTTTTGTTTTTTGCTTTGTTCTTTGTTTTTGATTTTATTAAATATACTTCTTATTAGCCTGGTACTGAGCCCTGAGGATAGACAGGTTCACAATGTGGGTTCACATTCCTGGACTCTGCTTTTACTTACTGGCACTCTCTCTGTTTGCACCTATTAGTAAGCCTGGTTTTTATAAGAGCATAATATATGAGATTACATATACATATAACAAATATATTATTATGAGATGATAAGAGATTCGGTATATGATGTACTCAGTACTTAATAACAGGAGCAATTATTCTTTATTCCCCATCAATATGCTGAGTGACCCATTCACCTGCTTCATACCTGAGGAGACACACCTCCGTTATACCCTTTAGTTTACTGTGCGCTGTGTCCAGTTTTCATAGTTCATTGTTAAGACAGAGCCAAGAAGTCTTACCAGTTGTTAAAATCTCTTAATCTACAGTTGACATCACACTTACCAGGGCTTTAAAACTTGCCTGTTGGCTTTGCCATTTAGTAGGACAAAGAAAAGTAGGCCGCTATCACTAATTAATTTAATAACATTCCAAAGATTCTGGCCAGTAGGTAGGATAAAAAAATAAACTATAAAAAATAAGAGAAAAGAATCCTAGGAAAGAGAGATACCATTACTATGCCTGTGCACAGTGCACAGGGTCCCAGAAGAATCACTTGCGGTGGCTGTGAAGCCTTTGGCTCACCTGGCGTCTTTCTTTCTCTTGGTGTTAGAGTTAGCTTTTACCCATGTGGTCACACGTGGTGACCTCAGAGCAGGTGGGCTGCTCACTTATTGGCTCAGGACTCCAGAGAACAAAACTGGAGCCACCTTGCCCTGTATGAATAACCTTAGAGGTCACTCTGCCATACTCACCTATTACAGGGAAGCCATTGTCCCCCCCATTCTTGTTGGGAGAAATACCAACGTCACATTGTAGAAAAGACCTGAAGGTGGGAGAGATCCTTGCAGCTCGCTCTGGGAAATTTGATCTGCAAATACAATATTCTACCTGAAAAAATTAAAATAGCAACTGAAACACTTGAAGTCTTCTTAGAGCTATTATACAGACTCAGCCATGTTGCCTATTTGAAATAGACAAACGAATCAATAGTTAGACATATATGTGTTATTAGAGACAATCACAAACTTATAGTCTGTTTTAAAGAAATTATTGATAATTAAAAAAGTAAGTACAATAAAAATAGCTTCATAAAATATTAAGTGCAAAAAAAATCAAAAGATTAAAATTCAATATTATCAGAAGCCTTCAAAGCCGGACCTGAAGGAGGAATACATTAGACTCAATACTGCCATAGTTTTGCACAGGAAGTTTACAAAGGAAATTCAAATACTGCAAATCAAGCCTGGGTTTAGCATTATATACACAGTCATCGCTCTTACAGCAAGTTGGCAATGACTGAAAGAAATTACATAGTGGTAGATGAAAGAAGTGAATTCTCTCACCCTCTACCTATAGAAATTAAAAATCAGTACATCCTTTCAAGGAGGCATAACAATGCATTAAAATAAATGTATTTTTGTACAACCAATTTATGCCCTAGGAATTTATCCAAATAAAATAAAAGTGGCTGTGCAAAAATAGTTTTCCAATAGTCACTCTTAACTGTCCACTGGAATCACTTCAGAAGCCTTAAAAACTGTTGGTGCCTACATCACACACACCCAGAGTTTCCGACTGAATCGGGCCGTTCCCTTAAGGATTTGTAGAAATTCTGTGATCCTAATTTGCAGTCAAATTGGAGAACAATTAATCTAAAAGTATGTTCAATAAAGTCTCGCTTATACTAATGGATGATTTTGAGTACACTAAATCCTAGCAGAATGAGAATACTTGAATGTGGTAAAATATTAGCATGATGACAATTTTGAATCATGAAACATAACATGGTTGAGAACCAATACAAATTATTTTAAATCCACACGTTAGTTAATAAATTATGTCATATTTAAGTATTGAATATTTCTACCCAGTAATACAGTTTACCATTCCATTTACTTACCTCCTTTCATATACTCAATAAAGTTGTATACATTTCTTCTTAAGTATTCAATTTATTTTATTATTATTTACTATTTTGTTATTCAACATGAATGCCCTCTCTCCACAGGAGTTTTAAGCTATTATTGCTAATATAAAAATATTGCATTTGACAAATAATTTGTATGTTATTACTTTCAATAATTATTTCAATTGACCCATTTTGGTGAATATGTGCTTTATTTCTGTTTCTGCTCCTTATTTCTTGACCAGGACATTTTAAATAACTTTAGTTTAGATGGTAAAGCATGGTTTGTTGGGATGATTTTAAAATCACATACATTTTAAGGAAATATCTATTTTGGATCTTGAAAGTCATTTTACTATGAGTTTCTTAAAATTGTATCAAATTATTGCAGATTTATATTTAGATAGTTATTGATGTATTGATCCTCCAATATGATACCAATTATATTCTAAAATTATCAACCTTGCATTACTGTGGTTAAAAGGTAGTTGGTATGGTGTATAATTATTTTAACACCTTTTCCAATTTAACTTGATGGTAGGCTTTTTGGTTTAATTTTAGCATCTATATTTATAAGCAATTTTATTTATAACTCTATAATCATCTATAGAGTTAATTTATCATGCTGGCTATGTATTTTTTTAATTCAGCATTATAGTTTCAATATTGATGTATTTTTAGTTTTCAACTTGGGAAAATTTGAAAGTGTTTGTTTCTTAATTGTTTTCCCCAAGATTCTGCAATGAGGCCATAGCATCTGCACCCTTGTTTCAGGAGTGAGTGGTTCCTGCATGGACCATAGCAGCAACTCATGGCATTTCTGGAGCTCATAGTGTCACGAAATGCAGTTTGGATCTCGTCCCTTTTCGGTTGTGTCTTGGATCATCTTATCCTGCCTGTTTTCCGACTGGGCAGCACAGACCTCTCCACTTTGACCCACGTCTGACAATAAGATTGATGCCTCCAGGACATCCTGTGCTCTGGATGCCACTACCATTCCTGGAGTGAATCCTTAAACTTCCTCTTCTATCACCTGAAAAAGCCACGGTGACTTTGTCTGACAACAAATCATGCCTCTGAGATGAAAACTGTTGCCTTAAGCAACTGCGAAGGTTTTTGTACAATTAAAATATTCAAAACCCAAATTAGTTGCATGACAAAACTGAAAAAATGTCTTCCTTTAAGGATGAAGTTGGAACAGGTATCTGCATGACTGTGCAATCCATTAAAAATTTTTTCTCTACAATTGGGGTTCAGTTGATTCATTTTGGAAATATGTAGGAATTACTTTTTTATCTGAATTTTGGAGAGTGTAAAAGTTGGTTAATATTTCTGGGCTTTGTTAGTTTGTTTCGATAGCTTTATTGAACTGTCCCTGTTGTTTAGGATGAAAAATTAGGGTGTCCGTGGGTAAAATTCTCTCCCATTAGCCACCGCATTCCTTTATTGTTTCAGGGTAATTGCTAATTTGTCTTTATTTACTGTCCCACAAATACTGTAATGTGAACTTCAGGCAGTATTTATCTAGCAAGACAATTTAATGTGGAATTAGCTTGAGGCCTGACCTAAGGTTCTAACTTCTTCCTCAGATTGCTCTGGGCCTGCTCTGAGAACTCTTTGATACAATAAGAAGGCTGCCTCAGGGGTTAAAGATGGATTCTTATAATCGGTTGAGTGTACATGATATTTACATGACACGCTCTTGGAATTTGAGTCTATTTATCTGATATTAAATGCTTTGTATAATTTAAAATAATTCAACAAGGGTTTTTATTTACTATGTATACCGAAATAAAGCATTGTTTCTCTCATTTTCTTTGGATTCTGAATATTAAAGTGAGAGTTGAAGACTATTAAGAAAACACTAGGTAGCACATACTTTACTCAGTACCAATTTTAGCCTCCCCCCAAAATCAAATTGCTACTAGATACAATGATCCCTTACAGTGTAGGAAAGGTGAAAGGGAAATAGTAAAATTTATAGAATGAAATTTAGGGTTTCAGAAGTATTTTCATCATAATCAAAAATGCAATTATATTTGGTGGAAAGATTGTGTCAAGCTTATTTATTTAAGTTGAGTTTGGAATATGAAAGGATCATATCAAATGTTTTGATCCATTTCAATTATATTTTTTATCCCCTTTCGAGTATTCTGTTATTTGACAAAAAGAGTCATTTGCCAGTCCAAGGGTCTTTATTTTGCTATATAAGATGATAAATCTGGATGCCACTCTAATTCCATATTTTCTTCCATTCTTTCAAATATTCTCTTCAATGATCATTTATATTTCATTCTAAGATAACAAAAATTATTCACAGTAAATAGTATTAAAAAGAGAAATGAATACTTGTCTGCAGGAAACCTATGACAACTAAACATAATTTAAATAAGAAAAGGCAGAGGAGAACTTAACAGCAGTTCACAAGGTTTGAAAGCTGCATACCCTGCCTGGCTTTAATAAATAATAAATTGGAGTTACATATAATAATATGTAATAATAAATAATAAATAACAGTTACAATGAAGAGTGATTATAAATGTGTAGAGTGGAATATAAATTTTAAGTAATGGCTTGTTATTTTCCTATTGCTGTTGTAATAAAATACCACAGATTTAACAATACTAATAATGTATTGTGTTACAGTTCTGAAAGTCAGAAGTCTTAACTATTGGTCTGATGGGCTAAAATCATGGGGCTGGCAGAGCTGTGCTCCAGCTTCTGGTATGCACCCACATTCCTCAGCAAGTGTCCCCTTCCTTACATACCTCCATCATTTCCTGCTCCAAATGTGACCTTCTGCCTTATAAGGATCTTATAAGGATAAATGACTCTTATAAGGATACTTGTGATTACATTAGACTCACTCAAATAATCCATGAAAATCTTCCTATTTCAAAATCCTTAAGTCAACCACATCTGTAAAGTCCCTTTTGCCATGAAAACTAGCATATTCACAGGTTCCATGGATACAGTTGGGGCTCAGCCTATCATAAATATTCATCATATATTTTCTCCTTAATTATTACATGATTAAGAAAAACAGCTCATTTCTATGCATCATAGAAAATAGGGTAGAAGTTCAAATGAACTATATTATTATAGATTACCTCTTATTCATTCATCTTTTAGGATCTAGATTTATGCCTTGTAAACTGCAAATAATCATATTCATTGGAACATTGAATATGAGTTCTCCAAGACAGTTTTTGCATTCCCCTTCCCCTCTGCCCTTCATTGCTCTTTGACACTTAAAATAATGCCTGGAACTTAGTTGGTGTTCAAAGATATTTGTTGAATAAAAAATATTAAATGTGACTATATTCTGCTGGAAGATTTCTTTTCATGTAACACTTTTTTAAAAATGCTTTCTTGGTGAATGAATATCTCCTTGAGAGGAGATATTTTTACTAGACAAAGCAATGGTGTACTTAAGGGTCAATACAAGTGTTGTAATATTTAAATTTGATAAAACTGGTCATGCTGCTCATATACTATTAATACATTCACACTTCTCTAAAAAGTACTGTTGAGTTTTCAAGATATAACCAAAGTCCTTTTTTAGTTTATCGAATGCCATTTTAACTCTTAAATGGCAAACTAGAAATACAAATCTAGAACCAACACTCATGTGTGCAGCACATTTTAGTATTTAATAGAATGCTTTCAAGTAGAGCAAGACCCATCCAGTTTCAATCAATTGTCAGCTATGCAGTAGAAGATTTTACTACTGCTAAGATAATTGACAAAATGAAACGGTAGACACCTGTTGTTATGCATCTATTCTTCTAATAACTAAAGAGAAATGATAATTTCAGAAGTATTAGATGAATGTTATGTTTATTCTCATAATCTATGACTCAATTATTTGGAAACTTTTATTTCACAAGGACTGCCTTTTTTGTTTTGTCTCTCAAAGGTTTAGTATATTGTAATTGATTGTCAAAACGTATTCTTTAAGAGAGAAATGCAGAGTGCATATAAATGCACTTGGTAATAACTAAATAAGTAGAAAATGTGTGTGTCATACCTTCTGTAACTTATTAAAAGAGGAATGTTGCATATCATACCATTAGCTGAATAATGTAGTGATGCATCTTTAATAAATTCAGTAATAATTAATATATGAATTAAAAACCTGCCATATTAAACTCTGCAGCAGCAAAGTGCCTGTGACAACTTTTCTTTAAAATAATACAAAAGAACAGGTATTAGTTTCTTGATTCATATTTTTAAGTTACTGTTATATCCCCTAGAAAAATAAGTAAATAAGGATGAAATATATATGTGTGTGTGTGTGTGTGTGTGTGTGTGTGTATGGCAAGTATTTTGAGAGGTGGAAAATTATGGACTTCATATATTCATAGAAAATTTAAGTCAATTTATTACTTTACAATGTTTTTCCACGTGGCAGACTTTGAATTTATCTGCAGTTGCAGTTCACCAATTATCCAATACACTTGAAAATTAGCTAACATTTCTAAGAGGAATTTTGATAGAAAAATAATTTTATAAAGCACTTTGGCATTAATTCATGGGTGTATATTGTATATCTTCAGTGTGTGGAAAATAATTATACATGAAATGAACAATTACCAGGAATAAATTCGTGGTATTTTTCTCCTGAAAGGTGGTGTTCTAGTTCTTTCTATTTAAAGCAATAATAACATGTTGAGAGATGGAGAATTCTGTCTTCCAAAATTTACTTTTCCAACACAGTAAAATCTGGTTTTTAACTCTTGTTGGTAAAGTCAAGTCTGTGAAATATTACAACATATTGCACACATAAATATTTCACAGAAAGTGCAATAAACGAGGACCTAGGGTAAATAATGAGGAATCCAGAAAATTGGAGTGTCCTTGGGTGAATCACTTTAACAAGGCTACAGAAGCCACAGCATGGGCCTGGTGGTGCTAGCTGAAGAAGTATAAACGGAGCATTTTGGAGATAAATACAGTGACCCTTGAATAACGCATGGGTTTGGAACACCAAACCTCACACAGTCAAAAATCTGGGTATAATGTTTGACTCCCCCTCAAAACTAAACTATAAGTAGCTTATTGTTGCTTGGAAGCTTTATTGATAACATAAGCAGTCAATTAACACATATTTTGTTTGTTATGTGTATTATATATTGTATTTTTGTAATAAAGTAAACTAGAGAAAATAAAATGTTTTATCAAATTGTCAAAAATCTCCAAAAATTTCTAATATATTTATTGAAAAAAAAAGCTGTGTATAAGTGGACCTGAACAGTTCAAACCTATATTGTTCAAATGTTAACTGCAATTTCAGAAGCACTTTACACATTTGTCTCATTATTTAATCTTCAAAAAATGAGGTAGGTATTATTATCCCATGTAAGAAAGGAGGAAACAAATACTCAGAGATGAAAAGCAATTTAATAAGATCTTAATCCAGATTTTTCAGAGAACATCTGGAGCCTTTTTTATGATTTGGAAGTTGTACTGTTAAATTGTAAACTGAATTGAACTGGCTTATGTGAAATAAAGTAATTTATTGGATTAAATAAGTAAAAACCAGAAATGTAGTTTAGAGATAAAATCAGACTGCCAGGATTCCCTTTCTCATGACTGTCTCTTGCCTGTACTTTTCTTAGCATGTGTGATTCATCCTTTCAATTCCTCAGTATCCATGGCACGAGAAGCAGGAATGTTGCAGAAGAGCACACGGGGGAAGACTGGCTAGACCACATGACCATCTCAGGGTTAACCACTGTTACCTGGCATATGACTATCTTCCTGTGTGTCAGTGCCATTTTCCTACTACGGGACTAGAGTATGTGCTTTAGTTTGAATGAATGAGGAGTTGTTTTCTAAGAAAAAGGATGTCCTGTTCTGGACATAACAAATAGCAGACATCTACTGTAGTCGATTCCTGGCTGCCGGTGCATACCCACACATGCAGAGGCATATCAATACCTTTCTTTCTATAATACCTAAATTCGTCCCTTGTTATTATAATGCAAAAATATTACATACAATCAAAGACACACACACACACAAATAAAACTAAAAAAATATGGCCAGTCATTAGACTAAATTTTAAGTTCAAAATCTCTTGATCTTTTCTATTTCTCTGAATGCAAACCTAATGTCGCTTCTTAACCGTAAGTTTGAAATCTGAACCAACAGAAAAATTTAGTTACGCCTAAGGCACTCAGTTAAAAATGGTAGATACATAGGACGTCTTCAAAGAAAATTCCTGTTTAAAATAGTGGAAATGGTAAGGAACTTGTTTGGATCCAGTCCAAATCCTTCATTCATCCACTCATTCCTGTAAGTAAATACCTATTAAGCCTACTATGTGCCAGCTACAATTCTAGGCACTGAGAAAATTTTAAGGAGAAAAATAGCAAAGGTTACTATTCTCATGGAGCTTCCACTCTAGTAGGGGAGGAAGGAAATTAAAAGTTACCAAGTAACTAAATACAGAAATAATAAATCTTATGAAGACAAAAAATCAGGACAGTTATTTGGAATGTGGCTGGGGATGAGATATTAACTTTGATTTCACTGGTAATCAAGAAAAGTCTGAGAAAGGGGACTTGATGGCTGAGGAAGAGCCATCTATGTGGGCGTCAGAGAAAAGAGAAGCCGTGAAAAAGGAAATAATATCTTCAATCTCTCAAGTTTTGTGGATCCAAGAAACAGGAAGAATACCAGTGGGTAGGAGAGCATGAGTGGGGCTGAGGCAGGGTAGTAGTTAAGGCCAGAGAGGTAGCAGAGTTCCCACGCTTTTAGATTTTACAGACCATATATAAGGATTTAGATTTTACTCTAAGTATAATTTGGGAAGCCAATTAAAGGTTGTAAGCAGAAAAAATAATTTATCTGTTTCATATTTTAAAAGTATAATAGATTATTGTACTCAAGGCGAAGGTAAGGGTCTAGTAAGGAAATAGATAGGCTAAAATACATAGTTTCTAAGGTGATAATAGTGATAGAGGAGGAGGATGTTTTGGCTGAAGAAACAATAAGACGTGTTAAAGACAGTGTGGTAGCTGATTCAGTTGGCTGAAGTATTTAGTGAGGGTTGTCATTAAGGAGGGATCCTTTTTGGGCACATTTATCTCTTGATGTGTGTATAGAGCAAACCAGAAATTTATTGTAGTAAGAAACTTTAGAGATATGCACGTGGGAACTATTGGCAAACACATTTGAATTTACCCGGAAAAGGAATATAGTCAAAAAAGCATAGCTGTCCAATGGCTGCAAGAATTCCTTCACTTCATTGGTAGAAGCTGTGCTCCTTGGCCAGCCAGTTTATCTGCCCCAAATGCTACACAATTAATGGAACCAAGAAGCCTATTTTCTCTCATGGCCACGTAAGAGAAAGTACTATGAAATCATTTTAGATGTCTATTGAAGTAGCGGCCAATCTTCTATTGTTTGTAGACATCAACCATAAAATGGCATTCTTTCACAGCTGGGTCAGCACAGGAAGGCAGGGCCCACATATTCAAGTTCAAGAAGCTGAGAGCAGACTGATGGAGACATTTTGGGCCATGAAGTTGAGAGTGTTAGAAGTTGAAAGTGGTCATGCCTGTTGAAGCTTCAAGTTCCAACTACAAAGTCTTTTCCTGCTTCCTTAAATATTGCACATATCTCCAATAGATTATATAATATATACATATATTATATACTATGCATATAATAGATTATATATCTATATCTATAACCTTATTTGGTGTTATTGTCTCAGAAATATGGTGTACTCTAGGTACTTAGTAAACACCTATTTATTTGAGAGGATTAATTTTGCCCCATTATCACTATAATCTTAGATGACCTGGGGTTTAAAATCTAATAATAAAAATCAAGGACAACATAACACATTAGCCATAATCAAGGCCCCCAGGGAAATGGGGGTGATAGAAAGTAACCAAACTGTTTGGCTTGGTAGAATCTTAAAAGTTTTTCTTGTCTTGTGTTGCCCATTTTCAGCAACATATCCATGGTTCCACAGCCACGTACCAAAATGAACCTGACTCTCTGAGTCAAAAAGTCTAAAACTTTCAAAATAAATATTACTCCAAAATCACTTCTATTATCTTCCAGTTCAATGTTCTAAGCACAGATCAGTATGATTTGGGAGAGTATGAGGAGGGGAGCCTTCTTGACTAGACAACCAGCTTGTGGCTTCTACAATTTCCATTTTTTTTTACTTAGAGGACATTGATCCTTTCTTGTTCAATTGAGATTTCTCATTGTATGATCTTTATCATCAACACAAAAAAATAGCCCTTGCTTGACATTTTGAAGCTTAGACTAAACCATGATAATTATAAATTTATAGAGAATGAGCATTCTTGCTTTTTACCTGTACAAGCTTCTTCACAAAATATTGTAATGGGGACAAAGCCAATTAAAGAAAAAAGAGCTGTTTTGTAGATGAATTATTATTTAAATCTATCCTGTTCTGAGATTTGCTGGCACTGCATTGGTGCAAAGTTTGGTACAAAAACGTACAAAGTCTGAATGTTTAGTGTCTTCTCTAAGATTCCATATCTGATCTCTCTGTGACCATTAAGTTGATGGCTCAACAAAAGGCCAACTGCATTTTGAGAAAATTGCTAATAGATTATTTATTTAGTAGTTATTTTGCAGGCCTACTAAGGGTCTTTGGCTGGGGACAAAGTGGTAAGCAACACAGTACATACCTCTGACCTCCACATGCCTAAATCAAATAAGAACAATAAACCATGCAAAAAAGAACTGAAATGTATTACTCAATTTATCATATAATTCTAAACATGCTAATGGAATTGAATATGGCTGTTTTACAGAGAATATCATGGCAAAATGCTCAAGGACCAGAAAAATGGGCCAATGAAAGAAACTCTTAAAAAAGCAGAGACCCCTGGAGGAATGGTATTTATAAGGACACAGGCAGAATATGTCATATAAACAAATGTTTGGCATATTTGTGTAAAGGAATATATCACCTGAGGAATATAGGGATGGGTAGCCATGATCCTATTCTCTAGGCTTAAACACCCGAAGGAAATATTAGTTAGTACCAGGAGAAACAAAATATCCAGGGTTACTGCAAGGCTCAGCTGAGAGCTTACACTAACATTAAAGAAAATTATGTTTATATCAAATCAAAATGTATTTTAACAGTGGATATGCTTTTATTTGTAGAGTTTGCCTTTAAGAAGATTTACTGTTTTAAATTCTAATCTTCCTAAAATAAAATATCTATTAAATATCAACTTTTTGTGGAATTAGAACATTTTTTAAAAAAGTATATAGGTGAGAATAACTTGAAAACATTTGAAGAAGTTGAAACTAACCTTATAACTATTAAAATATACACTAAAGCTCTGGTAATCCAAACAGCATGGCCTTTTCAAAGAAATAAAATCCAATCAAATAATAATAGACTAATGGATGCATAATAACTTAAGATGTGACAAAGTAAATTTAAAATAATTCTGGGAAGATAGATTATTTTATAAATTGTGCTGAGGAAAAGTTGTTGTAAAATTATTTTAAACACAATGACATACATAGGACCAGTTTCCTTAAAGTTAAAAATGTTTACAATAACAAACACTCATAGAATTAAGGGCAAATGATATAAGCAAGTAGGACACAGATTTAAAAAGAAAAAATTAGCTAATAAGGCTGTGAAAAAATGACACAGAACATAAAAAAAGAAATATAAAAATAACAATGATACTGAATGTTTTACTTGTCAGTTTGGAAAAGATTAAAAATTATGACAATATTGGCTAGGAAGAGAACCCATTGTTTACTTGTTTAAATAGTTCCAAAAGTTTACATAATTATATGTATATATAATTACATGGATTTATATATAAATGTAAACATATATCTGTTTATATGTTTTATATTTTCATTTATACATATTTATATATATTAAGTAATTCCAAAAGTTGTCATAATTATATATACATACACATATGCACATATGTATACACTACATATATGTACACACACACATTATACTCTTACTGACTTCTCCTTAGTTTTCTTTATTGTTTAATTCAGTATTTTACATCTCACCTGCCTCAAACGTGGTCTACCGGACATGGGGAAATGTATCAAGGATGGTAAAGTAACCAGTGGAGACGATCAATGACTCACAATATTTACCACCAAAGGCAGCTTGAGCAGAAGCAAATTATCTTTGCTGGTTGCTCAGAATTTCCTAAAGGATTTGTGTGGCCTCACCCCCTATGATTCTGTAATATTTAAATTCTCACCATTGCTGGTACAGGTGGGCATAGGAGAGAATGTAGGCTTTACACGTGTATCTGAAAAGCCCATTTCCGAAAAGGGGAGCATATGTAACCATGGAATGTGAGATGGTTCCCTTGTAGTCCCATTCCCCAGATTAGAAAGTTAAGTGTTATCTTCCTCAATCACCATAGAGGTAAATCCTAGCAATAGGAGGAAATAATTTTAAATGAACTTGGAATGAAGTACTTTGGTTTGTTTCCTTAACTGTGCAAAAGTGACTGATAGTAGAGACATGGTTTATAAAGAACAACTTACCCGTTTCACATCTCTTTTTGGAAAGGCTACATAAATATTATTTTTGATCCTTTTTCATTCATTATTATTTCAACTAGGGATGTGGGAAGATGGTTCTCCATGGGTTTCTGGTGTTTCTTCACATATTGTGAGAGAGGAACTGACTGCTCTTATTTATCTCGTCAAGGATGTTTACACAGTGAAAGCCTTGGAATAGAGAAATAAGAGAGAAATCATAGTTGCTTGTCCTCCAGAACGATAAATATAAATATAATGCCCCCTCCAGGACAGAAACGAGGGTGACTCCATCTGCTTCAGGTTCCTAAGCCTGGGTCCCCTTTCCTGGGCCACTCGCTGCCTGCACAGGCACAACCTGACTCTCCCAATCACCCAGACGGACTTGGGGCTTGAGGAACCACTGCAAATGCTGATATTCAACCACTGCTGTGTCTATTAATCTTGGAATCTGTATTAATCTCTGTATTTTTTTCTGATTCAGGAGGTTTGCTTCTTCAGCTAACATCGATGCAATGAAGGCAAATTAATTGATTCATTAATTAATCTTCCAGAAGCTAAGCAATGCAGAAACAAGTAGACAATATTAGGGAAAATTTTCAGTGTCTCACATTTCTGCAGGTCTTGAAAGTGAGACTGCTTTTTGTTAGATTATATTTCCAAGAATGTTTGTATAGTGAATGACATTGAATATAGTGTCTTCCCACACCCCACACCCCAGAGTAAAGGGCGGGATTGTTCACTGTCCGGTATAATACAGATGTCTTCCCTTAAGGCAAAGGTCAGGCAAGCTGTGATGCTTAACTTCTTATGTCAGTTTGACTGGCCTAAGGATGCCCAGAAAGCTGATAAAACATTATTTTTGGTTTCCTGAGAAGATTAGCATTTGAATCAGTAGAGTAAATAAAGAGCTACACTCATGTGCTCACCGGGGTGGCTTGACGACACCCAATCCCTTGAAAGCCCGAAAGGTGGAGGAAGAGTAAATTCTCTCTTCTCCAGCTGGGACGTCTGTCTCCTGCTGCCCTTAGACCTCAGAGCTCCAGGCTCTTGGGTCTTCAGACTCAGACTGAATCACACCACTGACTTTCCTGGGTCTTCAGTTTGCAGAAGACATACTATGGCAAGTCTCAGCTTCCATAATCATGTGAGTCAATTTCCATAATAAATCTCCTTTTATCTGCATATATAAAATATATGTACAAATCCTATTGGTTCTGCTTATCTGGAGAACCCTGACTAATACACAGGCTTTCTTACTGATCCTCTTTGTGTCGCTTGGGTGATCTGGGCTTGAGGAACCCACACAAACACCGAAATTCTGGCTGCTGCCATTGCTTCGAGTACTAAACTGCCCTTTGACGCAGAAGACTTGTGTCTTCTGCCAGCATCGGTGGAGCTGTGGCAAGTTAAGTGATTAGCTTGCAAATAAGGTAAAGTCTCAGACCCTTCACAGTTCTTGGTAGAGGATATTGTTAATATATCATAAAATGATTTATTACATTTTAACCATATATGATTGATATTATCAATGGCTGATCCTCAGAATGTAGAAGTGCATTTTAATTTAATACTTATTAGCTAATTCAAAGGTAGCATGGGTGATATTTATTGAAATTTATATGGTGAAAAATGTCCACAACCCATTCTTATATTGGGCCTAACATGGAACATGGAGGAATGCGTTGTTTAAAATATAAGGTCCTTCTCTATTTAACTCCTCTGTCTCCCAAGCCCTCTCCATGTGAACCCACCTAGCCTCACCAAGCGCGTGAACCTGTGACTCTGGACACCACAAAGAAGCAGTAAGTTCACACAAGTGGAAACAACTCCTGAAAGAGGGAAGCAAAGAAAAAAGTGTATCATTGAAGTGACCTTGGAAATGCCTCATTTAAGAACAAGACAGGAAATACAGTCACTAAGAAAGACTGAAAATGAACATATTGAGAAAAGTACTGAACTTGGAGGGTATACTTACCAAGGAAGCAAGGAGAAAAGGGTACAAGAAGGACGTGGTGTTTAACAGGGTCAAGGAATGGTAGAGGGATGCTTAGCTTAAGAACTGAAGAGGCCTGTGGTCTCGGCCGTTAGGAGGTCACTGATGGCATTTAGTCTTGCGAGTCACCACATAAGTCAGCTAATGAAGACAAAGCTGTCTGGTGCCCCAGTGCATCGTAACATCAGCCCTACGGTGAATGATATTATCCACAGGGTAGCACTTAATGATAAATAGTACTGTGATTAAATTGCTGTGGAACACCAATGGGAATCTTCATGGCAACCCTTTAAATACCAAGTGCACAATTAATACTTAGAACAGACATACGAGAAATAGATAGAGGTTTGCCACTTATATCACTGTCAAATTTTATGTCACTCTTGGGAGTTTATTGGTGTGAAATGAAGTGCATTTATTCGAATAGAGTTAGTTCTGCTTTATAAGGAATACAAAACTATTAAGGTAGGCCTATACATAAAGGAAAAATGGAAGTGTTTTCTAAAAAACAGAATTGATAAGGCTTTTTTTTCTATAATTTGGATATTTTTAAAAGAACTATAATGACAATTGTCAGGTAACAAACACACTTTTAAGAAAAGTCATCTTTTTTGATTCCTTAAAGAACTATATGCCTAGTATCCTATAGGTAGTTTCTGTATTAAGGAATTCAAATCTATTTGTGTTTGTCTCCTATTGTATTATGAAAGCATGTTTTTTCTTTCAAAAATACATAAATTTCTAGTTTTCCCAGATTACCTTATATTTATTCTTACACTTTTAAAAGTAACCTTTAAGTGCTAGATCCATAGTATGTCATAGTAAATTGTTTCTATTTTATCTTGTTGCTTGAAATTTGTTTTATGTGTCAAAGGGGAATGTTTGTATGTATGTATGTGTGTGTGTGTGTATGTGTGTGCATGTTTACATCATGGATAGACAAATATTTTACATAAAGGGATAGACAGTAAATGTTGACTTTATAGCTATAAGATCTCTGTCACAGTTATTCTTCTCTGCCATTAGAGTGAGAAAACAGTCATAGACAATATGTTAACAAATAGTGTAGCCATATTCTAATAACACTTTATTTATGAAAACAAGAGGAGAGGGACAAATTTGGCATGAAAGGCTGTAGTTTGCCAAACTATGCTATCCACAAAAATATAGTGGTTCATTTGTGACAGTCATTGTTATTTAGAGTAAGATTAAAACAGGTATGTGTAAAGAACTCAGAAAACTTCAAGCTGGATAATAGTAAAAGATTTATAATATTCAAACTACAAAATGACTCAGAAAATAGAAAATTAAATATTCTATATAGCATTTTACAACAAAATAAATGTACCACACAGAAACCATTCAGACTGATGGTACAAGTGACCCCAGTGTCTTCAGTAATGAGAATAGAGGTAAATGTGTATATACACACGTTTCCTAAGAAAGGGAAAGACACTGTAGTTAAATTTTCCTTTCAAATCAAAATTATTTCTAAGAATATCATATATGGAAAATGGAGACATTGATTTTTTAAGTATAAAGATATATCAATTAAATACAGTCAGATAAGAGATTAAATGACAAATTAAGTAAAATAATAATATTAGATGACAGAACAAAGGAATAAATTTGCTACAGAGAAAAATACCAATGAATAACTTTCCAATGAGAATATTTGTGTGCCACGTGTTGCAAAAGCTAATCAGGTTTAAATGTGAAAAATGAAAGGAGAAATTCATACATGTGAAATGGATATATAAGAGATAAACAAATCAAATAATTAAAGAGGGCTTATAATTTTATCATATTTTACCCTTTGGAGAATATTCTTAAAAACTTACACTGGATATTTGTAAGAATAGATTTATACTAGACTCTCTAAAAAGTTCCTCAATAATTCATAACATTCTGTCTGTCTTTGCTTTCCCCGTATCAGTGATGCATCTGCCTCCTCATCTGGTCCTTCTTCCTCCCACAGTTGGATCCAAAGGCGGGAGGTGCAGCTCC
Organism: Phataginus tricuspis; assembly: GCA_029783875.1. Taxonomy (NCBI): domain Eukaryota; kingdom Metazoa; phylum Chordata; class Mammalia; order Pholidota; family Manidae; genus Phataginus; species Phataginus tricuspis. The sequence goes on along the minus strand of JAQQAC010012171.1, from coordinate 15,528,860 downwards.
ACCTTAAGAGCATGTTGTAAGTACGGAGGGAAAGGAAGAGCAGAATGAGAGAAATTCTAGCCTATTATGAAGCTGCTTCGCCGGCCCTTCTCTGCCCAACTCAGTTTTTCAGTTATTCAAAACGAACAACTAAGCAAACAAATATTTTTGGTTGACCTTCATCAGTGTGATGTTTGTGCGGGGGAGATTTTTGCTTAAGTTCCATTTCGCAGCTGGAGATGGAGTTTTCTATTATCCACACACATTTGCATTCTGACACTGTAAATAGATGCAGCACAAGAAAAAAACCCCACAAATCTATGGGTCCTCCCGACTCTGATTCTGCTCTTACAGGTCTATTGGAACAGATTTATCTCCCTCCCAGAACATGGTCCACCAGGGCCTGGCACTATCCTTCTCCTTTTTCATGTTGTCTGTTACATGTCAGCATCCAAATGGGTGTATCATGAGGAGAATGGTGACGAAGCTAGATCTCCAACCACCCAAAGAGCTGCACATTGCAGGCAATGGGTGTGTTGCATTTTTGAATCAGAGAGCAAATAGTTGGCGAGCAACTAAAGTTTTTATTGTTCAATTTCAAGCCATAAATGTTTCCTTTTCCTTTCTCTGGATATTTGTCTCCTACTGATTACATATTCACGAGGCATTTTAATTCTTTCAGATAATTAGTGAAACATTTCCCAGATATGGGCAACAAGTTGATGAATTTTTATTTTTGAATTTTTGTATGATTCCTTGAACTTTGAAGTCAATCTCTGAAGGGGAAGCAGAAATTTAGTTACCTGGAAGCTGGATAAAATGTTAGCATGGCCCCAGACCAGGACTGACCAAAAATTTCTCATAAACATGCATGACTGCAGTCTTGGGTCCTACCATATGAATGAGACAATGTTGCCAAATGGTTGTGTATTACACAGCAGATTTAGAGGTGTCATGTAGCTGTATAGGGCAATGGTGTGTATTAAATCTCTATCGTGTGAAACCTGCACGTGGCTGTTTATAGAAGTTCTATTCATAATTTCCATAACTTGGAAGCTACCAAGATATCCTTCAACAGGTGAATGGATATATTATGGTACATCATTTAATGGAATATTATTCATCACTAAAGAGAAATAAGCTATTAAGCAGTGAAAAGACATGGAAGAAACAAATGCATATTACTAAGTAAAAGTAGCCAATCTGAAAATACCATACACTACATGATTCTAATTATACAAAAAGGCAAAACCATGAAGATAATATAAAGATCAGGGTTAGAGAATAGGGGAGGAAAGAAAAGGCATAGTACAGAGGATTTTTAGGGCCTTGAAACTACTCTGCATGAACCATAATGGTGGACACATGTCATTATACATTTGCCAAAACCTGTAGAATGATCAACACCAAAACTGAACCCTAAGGTGAACTATGGACCTTGGGTCCATCAGCTGCAGCATGCACTACTCTGTGTTGGATGTGGATAGGAGGGGATTCTCTGGCAGGGGGTGGATGTATGGAAACTGTACCTTCTGCCCACTTTTGCTGTGAACCTAAATCTTCTCTTTAAAAAGTCTATTTAATAATGAACAAATAAAACCCTAATCTCATCAATATGGAGGTTCTTCTGGGAACATTTATACACTCGTTTCCATATATGATAAATTTATTTTATAAGGAAAACCACGGAGGCCTATATCAGATTGTATGATGTCTGTTTACTGTACATCATTTAACTTATTACTTACTGTATTCTCCTCATTTGGTATGAATCTTTACCTATGTATTAAATGGTGAGTCATTGTTTACCTCAAGCCCTCTTCCTGAGACAAGAAGGCCTCCTAGGCTCATGTGGCAGGCTGGAAAGTAGCCCCCACAAAGACTTCTGTGTCCTGGTCCTTGGAATCTGTGAGTGTCACTTTATATGGCAGAAGAAAGAAGGAGTATTAGCAGATGTGATTAAATTAGGGATCTAGCCATGGACAGATTATCCTAGATTATATGGGTGGGCCCTAGATGTAATCACATGTATTCTCCTAAGAGAAGGCAAAGGAGGCTTTACACACAGACATACCCAGTGGTGAAGGGGTTATAGAGATGGGACAGAGAGAAACCTGAAGGCTGAGCTATGCAGCTGCATGTCAAGGAATGCAGCAACTCTAAGAAGTGGCGCAACCTCCAGAGAGTGGGGACCTGACAACACTCCGATGGCGACCTAGTGATACAGATCTCCAGGGCCTACTGGCCTCCAGAACCGTGATAGAGTAAATTTGTTTTAAGAGCCAAGTTTATGGTAATTTGTCATAGCAGCCACAGAAAACTTAATATAGCTCACAAAATTGTTTTGGAATAAAATGCTATAAAACTATTGAACTTAAAATGAAGGCACTGAGCTGAGCCCTCCCATCTGTTCCCAAATTCCTTTTCTGAAGGATCATATGTAGGGACTGTGTTCTAGAAAATTCAAAATAGTACGGATCAATCATGAGTCAGTTCATCTCAGGGCTCCACCTGGTTGATCTTGAGCCATGCCTCCTCAATCTTTGTACCCTGAGGTTAGTGTGTGTGAGTGTGTGTGAGTGTGTGTGAGTGTGTGTGTGTGTGTGTGAGTGTGTGTGAGTGTGTGTGTGTGTGAGTGTGTGTGTGTGTGTGTGTGTGTGTGTGTGTGTGTGTGTATTCTGCTTCTGCAGTTTACACTGCTGGTCAACATAGGGCTGTACTGAACGAAGAATATAAAAAAGTATGCACAGTACAAAAATGCTCTTGCCAAAGAAGTCATTTCTGTGTACACATGCTCTGTAATGAGCACTTCCTCTCATTTATTTGAGCAGAGTAATGGAGACATCCCTTTTACCCCTTGGGCACTTCTTTTCAGTCAACTAAATCAAACCCTACTCGCATCTCCTAGTCTTTCAATTATTTTTATTGCTTGCTTTACTCTTCTTCAATTTACTTTTTGCACATTTAAAATTGGGAAATTAACCATTGAATTTAGCTTGCATTAGTGTTTGCCTGCACCATTAAGATGAGGCATAGAGCTTGTCTAATGTCATTGGAGAATTCTTTATTTTGCTTTGTTTGATCAGAAATAAGATTCTATTTTTAAATAATCATAGTAGTACATGCACTGAAAACAATGTCCTGAAAAATACCACATCTTCTTACAGCAACTGCTTGTAGAGTCAGTTTTCAGGTTGAGCAATAAAATAGACATCTCATTGCTTGAAAGTCACAATTCACTTCATGTGGTCAAGAAAATATTCAAACTTATCAACTATCACTGCTCACCCATTTATAGAATTTTAATATATATTTTGGGATTTTACTTACCACATTTGAGGATATTTTAAATGAGGATTTTTTGTTAAAATGATCTCTTTCTTCTGGTTAAATGGAAAACACTTGCTCTAGATGAGGAGTCCTTAGACTCAGGCAGGGAACCGAGAGCCTGGAGCCTTAGGGGAGCCCCAGGCTTTGGAGAGGCTTCCTGGAGTTGTCCAAGCCCCCCTTGGGTGCCTAGAGCCGGTCTGCCTGCACTGTGGGCTGGATAGGGCTCTCTGAGCACCCTGTGTCTTCCCTGAGGGGCACTTGGTGACTCCCCTGCTTGTCCCCCCGTGCTCTTGGGGACGACCAGATGGGTGCCCTGCATGGGTGTCTCGTGTCCTCAGAGTTGAGAGATCCCATCTGCAGCCTAAAGACTTCAAGAGAATGGGTCAGACCAGGCATTTTTCTACATTTATATTATGAACTAATGAATGAAAAAAAGTAGCACAACAAGGAAAATATTGCCATTCACATTTTCTACACATTTTGGGCATGACTCACACTTGGGGTCATCGCCAAGGAAGAACCATGACAACCTCTGAGAGGGACATTGCCGCACATCAGACACGAGAGGTGAGGCATCAGGGGTGATCGTGAAGCCCGAATTAGGCAAACGGCATTAGGGAAACAAAGGCAGGAAGCTCTGTCCTGCTTCAGTGCTTCAGTGCACACAGGGCCCAGTGAGCCATGCGATGAGTTAAGAGTACTGCCTCCTTTCTCCCAGGTGCAAGGCACAAAGTTATGAAGAAATGTGCATTTGATCACAAAGGACATGAGGACATGGGCCCTGCACCTGAAGAGAAGTTGGTGCATGGACACACGAAGACTTCATTTGCACGGATTGGATACTAAACAAATTATGTAGGAGAGTGCCCTTTCTTTACACATCATTTTAATCTTCACCAGAGATCACTGTATTTTCACAAGGCCATACATTTTGAAAAATCTTCTATTTTTTTAATAAAATTGTTTATGTACGGAGTAGGGCCCCGCCCACAGAAAAATACCTGTATAGGTCCCTTCATGCCCTTTGAGCAGCCACACTCTAGGTAAAACTGTACTGACTCCAGATTCACGTGACAGCGACTGTGATCTGTGCTGTAATTCATTTATCTATTCAGCTATTTAGTATTCATTACTGAGCCCCTATTGGGTGCCAGATAATACTGGGGACAGTAAAGAGGAATGTATTTCGCAAGAACATCCTTTCTGAAGAAGTAACATTTAAACTGAGGCTTTTGTGAAATAAGGAGTAAACTATACAAAGATCTGGGGAGAAATCATTTCAGGCAGAGTAAACAGAAAATGCAGAGCCCCCAAAGTTGAAGCAACATGGCCAGTGTGGCTAGTTCTAAATCATTTAGTAATCTGAGCATCAGTGTATCACACTGGGCTGATTTACCGTGAAGACTATCTATCATCTATCATCTATCTATCTATCTATCTATCTATCTATCTATCTATCTATCCATCAATCATCTACCTATATTTTTTCTGAGTGTGATGGGAAAACACTGGAATATTTTGAACAGCACATTTTCATGATCTGATTCATATTTTCAAATGGTAATTTTAGTTTTTGAGTAGAAATAGTGTACAGAGGGCAAGAGTAGAAGCAAAGACCTCTTAGGGATCTGTTGCAATAGTCTGGAGGAGATTGATGATGACTATGAATAAGGTAGTAAATCCTAAATCACCAGTCAAAGTCAGAGTTGAAAAACCTTACTAATAAATTGGATATTGAAGATGAGATAAAAAGGAGAAAAAGGAATAACTTTTAGGAATTTTCTCTGGTGCAATTGAGTAAATTGAGTGCCATAGTATAAGAAGTATAAAACTGGGAGCAGGAGGGAAGCAGATTTTGTGTTTACTTATTTGGAAGGGGAAGAGACTTGACAGAACTGTCTTGAAAACACTAAATTTGGCTAGCCTATTAAACACTTAAATAGCATGAAAAGTAAGCAGTTACATTTTTTAGTCTAGAGTTCAAGTTAAAGATCAATGCTGGGGGTATAAATTTGAGAATCATTAGCAAAGAGATGGGATTAAAAGCCATAGGATGATACAAGATAGGTCATCCAGAGAATGATTGTCAAGGAAGGTGAGGATACAACAACCAAGCCAATACTTAGAAGTAAAAAAGAGGAGAATTTTGCAATGAAGACAGACAAGGATTGGTCAGTTACATAAATGGGTAACAACAAAAGGTCTTGGGAGTCAATTAAAGAAATAATTGAAAGATAAAGAGAGCTATCAACTCTGTCAAAGGTGTCAGAAGAGCAAGTAAGCTAAGAATTGACAAAAGTCATTAAAATTGAAAATGTAGAAATTGTTAGTGTCTTTGAAAAGAGTAGAATTCACCTTGATGGAGATGAAAATGTGATTTAAATAGCTTCACACTGATTGGAAGTTGAGAAGTGGTGACAAAACATAGATAATAGAGAATTCTATTATAATGTGGCTTTTATATAGAAAAAAATGACCAGAGATGAAGACAAGAAAGTGAGTAAAATAGAAAAACCTAGACTCCTAGTAAGTATAATATGCATGAGATACATGTGCAACATACATACCTTAAGTAGGCTTATAATATGTTCTAGAATAGTTAATATATATGATAAGAAAATATAATTGTAGATTAACTCATTTATGGAAAAATGTTTTTTGTGGAATGTCATGTTTATCTTGAAAAGTCTAGGTACTATTTCTATTCAAATTTGGGGGTAAAAATATTTTTACTAGATTCTAAAAACTCTCATACTCTACCTAAAATCTAAATGATAATTATCACACAAATTTCTGGATTTCAGGTTAGAGAGACACTGCAAAGAGAAAGCAAAGTATAATATCGCTTAGAGTAATACTTTCTATTGATAATAGCACAGATGTATTATGCTTCTAGAAAAATAATGAAAATGTTTATAATTGAAATAAATTGTGTTGAATAAAAGATGAAAACTCTATTCTCAATAGCAAATCTTCACTAATTAAGATGAAGTTAAACTAACAAGAGTGGAGTCTCTTCTCTAACCTCATAACCTCAATTACAAATAATTCTATCAAAAGAAACACTCTTTCTGAAGTATTAATGTTGAAGAACAGACTTGTAGTGACCAGGTTCCTAGTTCTCTCATCTATTGTTGGGGGTGTACATAGAGAAAGACTTAAAAAACAACACTGAATTTTAGCCCTGGGTTGGAAATTTAACAAGTAAACTCCTGAATCCTGCTTTTTACACCTTATGCTTGCAGTCCAGCTTTCCCTTTGTTTTGCTTTGTTTTTCCCAGAAAAGCAGCCACGCTGCGGGGAACTAAGAGCTGTTGTCTATCCTCTGCCATCATCTTTATTAGGATCATGCTTGGATGTGAAAAGTATCATATCCTTGGATGAAGATCTGAGGTGGGAAGAGATGAGTCTGCTACTCTGCCTTATATCACTCCATGTATTTCTTCTAAAAGAAGTATTTGTGACTTTAATGTAGTTTAACCAAATAAGTTAGTAAGATGCAGGTAACAGAATGATTGGTTGCTAGATTATTAGGCTTTCTTAAATTGGCAACAGGATTTAAGGTGTGAAATGGCATGAGGGAAAGTTAGGTTCATTATTCATGCATCTGAATGAAAATAAATCTACACCATGAGATCACGTGATCCATATAACACGTCAGTACAGAACTTTGTACACAGGGCATGCCAGCTAGTAAACTGTGGCACACTAAACAACTTATTGAGTTCATTATATGACCCCAATCTCACTAAGAATTTAACTACATCCTGCCCTCTCTGAGCCAGGGTCCAATCTTTTCTTTGGTTAGACGGTGTAGAGGTTAATTCTTTTGGGGGTTGTAGAGGTTAATTCATTTACTACTAATCAAAAATTCATTTTGATACATGGCACGTACAAAAATCAAACGTTACAGAGGAGGATACAGTGAAAAATGTGTCCTGTCTCCCAGTTCCCTTCCTGGAAGGCAGCCTCATGTACCAGCCCCTGTGTTTCTTTCCAAAGTTAATCAGTGCACAGGTAAGTATATGCATGCATATTTTTTACTTTTAAAACACATTCTTGCATGGCATATACCCTCTTCAGTAACTTCCTTTTCCATGTAACAATGTATTTAGTGACTGCCCTGCATCAGTTCCTGGGAGCTGTATATGGTATGTTTTAGGATGCAGTGATGAAATAAAACCAAAAAACATCACAGCACAATGCCCCATACTAAAAGCGCATCGATAGCAAAGCCTCTCCAGTATGGAAATACCGGAAGTATTATTTGGGACAAGGGAAAAGTACACAAAAGCAAAACCCCAATACATTCCGTGGGGGCTTTTGCTCCTGCCAAGTTTATTACATGGAGTCAGTCTAGTGCTTAGAGAAGAGGTCTTGCTTGAGTATATAAATTGGTGATTGCTCGCCTGTAGGTGTTAAGAAAAGGATTTCCTACTACTAGAAAAGGAAGTGCCTATAAAATAAATAAAAAATGAGCATTCCAAAGAAAATCAGGAAAGTTTGCTATCAAGAAAACAAAAATAAGACTGTCAAGAATAAGTCTCCTGTAAATCCAGAGGACGGAGAGATGAGGGTTCCTCCTTCCCTCTGACTCTCTTCAGCAGCACAGGCTGCTGTAAGCCTCACTCACTGTACAAGCTGAAGGAAGAGTTAGAGACTCCAGGCACTTGCTCTCTAGGGAGGCCAAATGACACAGATAATCTCTTGCAGATTACACATGAACCCCTGGTTTGATATCAGATCTCTGCTGTCCTTAGCATAACCACTTAGCAAAGACACCTATAAAAATATTGGCCCCGGACTGAGAGGAGACCCCTATAAAGCAACCAAAATGGAAGAGAAAATATGGAAACAGAGTTTAAAAATTAAATGTAACAACAAAAAGAAAGCAAAAAATGATGCTTAATAAGTTGGATTTTCAAACGAAATTGTGAAAACAGACAAAAAATATTAGCACTAAAAAAGAAATCCAATAGTATCCGTAATAACAATGTGAATTTGCCTCAGATCAAATGAAAATAACAGAGAGAAACTACAACTTAAAAATAGGTTTTTTCTTAGGATTCTCAAAAAGGTAAAGGAAGGAAAATCATCCAAAAATGATAATATGAAGTTATGAAGCAGACAGAAAAAGGAGACAAGGGTATCAAAGTAATTTTAATCTTAGTTAATTACACAAACTCAAATATTAAAAAAATATAATTGTCACAATAAGCAGTGGGCAGGATTAGAAACAAGCACGTTAATCAATTGTAAGATGACACAGAAGTTAGCACTTGATAACTAAAAATGACAAATGAATTAAGTAATTATGGAACTTAAAGGAAATGCTGGCTGACTCTAACTCAGCAAGGAAAAGCATTCCCAAAGACAAGGCCAGAAATGTTAAAGATGAGTACAAGCGAATAGCAAATGCAACATACATGTAAATTAATTTAACTATTGACTGTAAAAACTTGACTAGTATTTTGTGTGTATAAGGCAAAAACCACCTCTCTAGGCAGCAATAACACAGAAAATAATTGCAGAGACAGTGTCTATAAGAGGCTAAATTTTGCTAAAGACCTTGCTTTATTCAGGAAGAGGAAGGAGTTGCTGAGTAATTTTAGACTTTATTAGAAACATTGAAAATTTCATTAAGCATAAAATTTTAAGGGCAACAGATAAATAATTGAAATTTTCTCCATGCCTTCCAAATAAGCAGACAAAAATAAAAAGAAATATAGAAACTTGAAAATCCAAACTTAAGCAAGATAAATAGAAAAGAAGCCAAGAAATATGAAGGCAAATGAGAAACACAGACTATTATGAAAGAAATAATTACAAATATATGCATAAATATAAATATGACCATCTTACCAATTAAAGAAGCTGGATCACATTAAAAATTTTAACAGTAGTTTAAAAATGTTTACAAGAGGCATAACTAATAAATAACACTGAACAGTTGAAAGTTAAAGATTGAAAAAGATATGTCAGATAAAAACTACCTAGAATGGTTTTCTTTATTTATTAGCTTGGCTGGGCTATGGTGCTCACATATTTGGTCGAATGATATTCCTGGATGTTTCTGTGAAGGTGTTTTAGAATGAGATTAGCACTGTAGGCTTTGAGCCAAACAGATTCTCGCCACAATGTAGCCACCCCATCTGATCAGTTGAAGACCTTATTAGAACACAGTCTGACCTCCCCCAAGCAAGGAGTTCTGCTGTTAGGCAGCCTTTGGACTCAAAGCAACAATTCCCTGAGTCCATAGCCTGCCTGTCTTCCCCACCACATTTGAATAATCTCCACAATCATTTGAGCCAATTCTTTAAAATACAGATGCTATAGATAAAGATAGAGATAGAGATAGAGATATATAGATATGTAAATGTACACACATACACACCCTGTCGGTTCTGTTATTCTGGAGAACCTTGAATAACAAATACATTAAGTGAAATTAAACCTATGTTTCCATATTAAATTATGGAAAAATGTTATTTGAAACTGAAAATACAAGATAGTAGTGACAAGTTAACCAAAACCAATTTACACCTCCAAAGTGTGTATCATTAAGGGTTTAACCACAGAAGCAGAATTCCTGCTACTGAGATATATATATATATAGAGAGAGAGAGAGAGGGAGGGAAAGAGAGAGAGGAAGGGAGAGAGTCAGACACAGAGAGGGAGAGAGAGAGACCTGTATTACAGGTTTTACCCTCATGTAATTGTGGGAACTGGTTAAACAGTATTCCTGAGGAAATCATCTGAATGTCATGCTGGAGTCTGAAGCCGTTGTACAGGTGGTCGGAATGGGAGGAATGATGTAATGTGGGAGAGATCAAGAGCATGCTGGAACCTCCAAGCATGACTTGGAGCTTCATGATGATGGATTCAGGAGCCTGTGTCTATTCCTGCTGCCTCTGAACTAGGTGGTGTGGACATCCTGCAGAAACTGGGACTCATACACCTGGCACTAAACACGTGCATCTGACCCAGGGAAAAATGCTCCAGGAACGCCCAGGGCAGAGTGGAGCAGTTGCAGGCCCAGCTGCTATTTCAGGCTCCCAAGATGAATCAACAGATGGGCAACAGGTGGGGAAGGTGGGACAAAGAGCCTCCAGACAGCAACAGGCAGTGGTCGTGTGTCATACATATGCAAAGAGGAAGCAGCTGAAGTGCTTTAGAGGGTATCTGTCCTTTTCCAAACAAAATGAGAAAGTGTCCCACAATGAAGAGCTTATCCCATGTGCGTTTGGGCCCTTGCCAATTCTGCACTCCTCCTTCCTGAAACACTGATGCAAATCAGAATGCTCCGCAATTATTTTGAGATCTGAAGACAAAAGTCTTGCACCTAAAGTGAGTCTTTAATACCCTCTTTGAGAAGATCTGTTGATGTTGAACTATCTACTTCTGGATATTTTATTTTATTGGAAAAAAATTAATTCCTAATGGTTTTAACCACGGTAATTTTGGCTTACTGTTACTTAAAACCAAACTTATCTCTTCTTATTAAGTTTTGTATCTCAGTGAAAAATATAGGTAGGTAATCACTTCAAAGGAAAGATGGGGGAGAAGGTATTGATTTTGAACAGAGGAGAGAAGCCTCAGTCAGTCAAAAGAGTGGGGGATAAATGAAGAAAATATAATATAATTGCTGGGCTGTATTAAGGAAACATTTACTGTTGCTGGGCCTGATTTAGGTAAACAAGACAAAGGTGATTGTGTTTTTCAAATCCAAACACCTGAAAGCATAAAGTTAGTGAATATACTGTATCAGTTTTTACCAGTGTAATAACCAAAATACTGGTGTAAATTTATAACATAGAAGATGCGTCCATTTCTGGCACAGGCACTTTTGATGTTTGGCAACATTCAATGAATTATAACCTAAAAATAGGTAAGTTTTTCCTATGTAAATTGTACATCAATAAAACTGACTAAAGAAATTGCTATGCTTGAAAGCTAAAATGTCAGCCTTAAATGATGAATTTGGTAAAAGGATGAAATTTTGAAATACTTATAACTGCACACAAAGTAATATATAACAAAACTTCTGAGATAATATTAACACACTAATTAGAAATATATGTACCTCTTCACACATAATGGTAAAGAAAAGTCCAAGGGGAATAGACATAAAATTACAGTTTGTTGGCTATAAACTTGCTGAATCCAAGAGGAATATATATCAGCAATGACTAATTTGAAAACATAAGAGGAAAATAATAAAGGGGCAAGAGTAGCTAATATGAATGAAATATGTATAAGATGGTAGAATCTGCTGTTCCAGGTATCAAAAAATTATTATAACAAAGACGCTGTGTATTGGGGAAGGTGGGCTAATAAATCAGTAGAACCTACTAAAGAGTCCAGAAAAAGTCTCACATGTAAAGGTCATGTGGTATGTGAGGGGAGAACAACATGAATGAATTGTTAAGGATGATATAACAATGGATGGCAACTGACATCAATATAACACCCCAAAATCAGTTTTCATTCTCAATTTATCTACTATAAAATAATTTTACATGTTAGGCACTTAAATATGAATAATAAAACTAACAAAAATCTTCTAGGAAACTATAAAAAAAATCAATAATTAAGATTACATGAAAAATAAAGCGTTTATATTAAAAAGACATATAGGTTGACTTTAAAGCAAGGACACAGCCTGCAAGATGATATTTAAGTCATATAATCATCAAAGAAATAGATCCCAGAATATGTAAATCAATCCTAAATTTAGACAAAAGCACATGACCTGATAAGTGGCAAAATAGGTGAAAAAGTAATTCATGGAAGAGGAAACCCAAATCTCCAGTATATGAAAACATGTCAATTATAATGATAATCAGGTAAATTCAAGTGTGAATACATTGGGCTGGCAAACATTTCAAAAATCTTACTGTATCATTTGCTTTTGGCTTATTGGAGGAAAATGAATCCTCATGGTGCCGGTGGTAATGTAAACCGATCAAACCAATTTAGGGAACAATTTGACACCATCTACTTAAGTTGGGAGTGAGCCTATCTAATGAGCAAGTAATTCATAATCCTGGATATTTCATGGAACTGGTCACACATGTACTTTAAGAGACAGGAGAGTGAATTTTTCAGCAAAGTGTGGTTTGGAGTAAGAAAAAATAGGAACAGCCTTGCTTTCCATCAAAAGGAATAACCAAAACATGACAGCTCCATTCAGTGGAATAATGTAAATGATATAATTCCATGTAGAATTGTATGGATAAACCTCAAAAGCTTAAGAATTGCAATTTGCAGCAGAAAGCTGTATAATGTGCATGAATCTAAACAAATGTAGTAAAAAATATAAAAACAGGATTAGAGGGTGAAGAAAAAGATGGCAAAGTAGGAAGGCAAGGCAGAAACCTCCTTCCATAAACACATAAAAGAAGAAACTACAACAAATGCGACTAAATATGAGAATAACCTGAAGACTGCTGAACACATTACTTATACCTGGGAAAGAGGAGAAGCCCACACAGAAAAGGGTAAAGTGACAAAGTCATTACTGAGCAGGATCTAAGCTCTTCCCGCATCCCACAAACAGGCAGGAGAAGGAGAAATGGAGCAGGGAGAGTGTAGGAGCCCAGGAATGCTGCACACCAGGCCCTGGGGATCTATTCTGGGGGCACAAGCCCACATTACCTTGGGTTCTGGTGATTAGTGGGGCTGGACACCAGGGACAGGTGGAACACTCAGGGAGGCTTAGATTCCAGCTGCTTGTGGAGAACTGGCACACTCCCTTGGTCCCCCTGAGACAAAACACAGAGGTGGCAGTTTAAAGACTTTCCACCAGTGGGGGAGGTGCCAGAGAAGCACGGTTGGACAGAGCTCTTTCCTCAGAAAGTGAAGGTGAAGGACACATCCCTTGGCCCAACAGGTCAGGAATTCTAGGGAGCCCTAGATGCTCCACCTCCCTTGCTGGCAATTCAGTCCCAAGGCACCTCTCTGTGCACACTGCCAGCAGCCAGCCCACTCGGCCCAGCAACGGAATCAGACTTTGCTGCCTGGCAGGCAGAGGTAGCTCTCCCAGCTTTCTCAGCCCTGTCTCAGTCCAACTGGGGAGGCACCTGCAGGAGCAGGCCCTGAGCTCCTTCCTCCCTGTGGGTGTGCAAGCCCAGTGCTGTATGACATGCCCTGCCTCAGAGCTGCACAATGGCCCCACCCACCCTATTAACCCTGAAGGTCTCCCATCACTGTAGAGACTTTAGGCCCCACCCACAGTGATCCCAGCAGAGGCCTCTGCTCTGATCACAAAGGCTGCTGAGGCAATCTGCTGCTGCTTCAGACTCAGACCAGTACTGGCAGACAGAAAGAAAGATGTCCCTGTCCATTGCACATCAACAACTGGGGGACCCACAAAGTAGAACCAGGCACTGGAGAGTAAAGTCTTGAGCTTCTGGGCACCACAGGATACCTTCCTCATAAAACCATTATTCTCTAGGCCAGAAAGTATAGCAGATTAGCAGATCCATCTAACAGAAAGGAAGGCACACAGAAACCCTGACAGAATGAGGAGGGAGAATATGCTCCAAACAAAACTACAGGAAAGGACACCAGAAAGAGGGCTAAATGAAACAGAGAGCACCAGTTTTGTTAATAAAAATTTCAAAGTAAAAGCCATACAGACGCTCACTGCTCTGTGGAAAAGTATTGAAGATCTCAGGGAGGACTTAAATAAAGAGGTAAAAAATTTGGAAAAGAGCCACTTAGAGCAGAAGAACACAGTAACTGAAGTAAAACATACAATGGAGAGATTGAAAAGTACGTTGCTGCAAGTAGAGGAGATAGTGGATGATATGGAAATGAGAGAACAGGAACACACTGAGGAACACAGAGAAAACAAGGTCCCTAGGAGTGAAAGTATGATAAGAGAGCATATGACCAATCCAAATAAAAAAAATATTTGTATAATAGAGATACCAGAAGGAGAAGAGAAAGACAAAGGGATAAAAAGTCTCTTTGAGGAAATAGTTGTTGAAAACTTCCCCAATCTGGGAAAGGAAACAGACACTCAGGTCATGGAAGCACAGAGAGCTCCTAACCAAAGGAACCCAGGAAGACAACATCAAGACATATAATAATTAAAATGGCAAAGATTAAGGATAAGGAGAGAGTATTGAAAGCAGTCAGAGAGAGAAAGGAAATCTCACCAGGCTATCAGCAGACTTCTCAGTAGAAACTTTACAGGCCAGAAGGGAGTGGCATGATATATTTAACATACTGAATCAGAAGGACCTCCAACCAAGAATCCTCTATCTGACAAGATTATCATTTAAATCTGAAGGGATTAAATAATTCCCAGATAAACAAAGGCACAAAGATTTTATATCAGCTAAGCCAGCATTACAGGATATATTAAAGATATTGTAGATGGAAATGTTCCTAAGGCTAACTAGTTTTCACCAGTGGAAATTAAATCCACAGAAAAGGTAGCAGGACAATTAATTACCAAGGAAGTACAAAATTAAAACAAAACAAAAGTAGCAAAACCAACTATACACAAAATCAATCAAGGGATACACAAAAAGTGCATATTATGACATCTAATACATAAAGTGTGGAGGAGGAAGAAAAAGAAAAAGAGTACTTTTAGACTTTGTTAGAAATAGAACAATCAGCAACCTAATATACACTATTATACAGTAAGGAAGCTATCCTTGAACGTTTGGTAACCACAAAACTAAAGCCTATAATTGATACAAAAAAAAAAGTTAAAAAGGAGAAATTCAATCACAACACTAAGGAAAATGATGAAATAACAAGAGAAGAGTATAAAAAAGGAAGAAAGGAACAGAGAAGACAACCAGAAAACAATTAACAAAATGGCAGTAGTTACATCCCTGTCAATAATTACCTTAAATGTAAATGGACTGACCATATCAATCCAAAGACAGAGTAGCAGAATGGATAAGGAAACAAGACCCACCTACATGCTGCCTGCAAGAGACTCATTTCAGATCCAAAGATACACACAGGCTAAAACTGAAGGGATGGAAAAAGATACTTCATGCAACTAATATCAGTACTTATATCAGAGGAAATAGACTTCAAAACAAAGAAAGTAATAAGAGACCAAGAAAGACATTACATAATGATAAAGGGGTCAGCCCAACATAAGGATATAAACATTATAAATATCTATGCATCCATATTTAGGAGCACCTAAACATGTAAAACAAATACTAACAGAATTAAAGGGGGAAATAGATTGTAACAGATACATTTCAGGAGACCTTAAGAACCACATCAATAGATCAACCAGACAGAAAATGAATAAGGAAAACAGGCATTGAACAATATATTAGATCAAATGGACTTAACAAATATCTACAGAACATCCCACCCAAAAGCAGCAGAATACACATTCTTCTTAAGTTTACATGGAATGTTCTCCATACTAGGCCACAAAAAGAGCCTCAATAAATTTAAAAAGATTGAATTGTATCAAGAAGCTTTTCAGATCACAATGGTATGAAACTAGAAATAAATTATACAAAGAAAACAAAAAAGTCTATAAACACATGGAGGCTAAAATATATGCTTCTAAATATCAATAGATCAATTAACAGATTAAATCAGAAACCAATCAATATGTGGAGACAAATGAAAACAAAAAAATCAACAGCCCAAAATCGGTGGGAGTATGTGAAGGCAGTTCTAAGAGGAAAGTACATAGCAATACAGGCCTACCTCAAGAAAAAAGAACAATCCTAAGCAGTGTAAACCCACCATTAAAGAAACTAGAAAAAGAAGCACAAATGAAACCCAAATTAGTAGAAGGAGGGACATAAAGATGAGTAAAAATAAATAAAAGAGAATAATAAAACAATAGAAAAACATCAGTGAAACCAAGAGCTGGTTCTTTGATAAAATAAACAAAATAGATAACCCCTTAGGCAAATTTATCAAGAAAAAAAGAGAGCACACACATAAAATCAGAAATGAAGGAGGAATAGTCACAGCAGATACCACAGAAATACAAAGAATTATTAGAGAATACTATGAAAAATTATATGTCAATAAATTGGACAACCTGCAAGAAATGGACAACTTCCTAGAAAAAAACAACCTTCCAAGATTGACCCAGAAAGAAACAAAATCTGAACAGACCAATTACCAGCATTGAAATTAAACTGGTAATCAGAAAACTTCCCCAAAACAAAAACTCAGTACCAGATGGCTTTACAGATGAATTCTACCAAATATTTACAGAAGAGCTAATACCAATTCTTCTTGAAGTTTTCCAAAATGGAGAAGAGGAGGAAATAGTTCCAAATTCATTCTACACAGGCAGCATCACTCTAATACCAAAGCCAGACAAACAACAAGAAAATAGAGAATTATAGACCAATATCCCTGATGAACATACATCCAAAAATCATCAACAGACTATTAACCAACTGAATTAAAAAATACGTAAAAAATATTATCCCACATGATGAAGTGGGATTTATCCCAGGGATGCAAGATTGGTACAACATTCTTAAATCAGTCAATATCATACACCACATTAATAAAAAGAAGGATAATAACTGTGTGATCATCTCAATAGATGCTGAAAAAGCATTTGACAAATTTCAAGATCCACTCATGATAAAAACTCTCAAGAACATGGGTACAGAGGGTATGTACCTCAGCATAATAAAGGCCATATATGACAAACCCCTAGCCAACATTGTAGTTAGTAGAGAAAAGCTGAAAGCTTTTCCTCCAAGATCAGGAACAAGACAAGGATGCCCACTCTCCCCACTTTTATTCAGCATAGTACTGGAGATCCTAGCCACAGCAATCAGACAACACAAAGAGAAATAAGGCATCCAAATTGGTAAGGAAGAAGTTAAACTGTCACTGTTTTCAGATGACATGAAATTATACATAGAAAACCCTAAAGACTCCACCAAAAACTGCTAGAACCAATAACTGAATTCAATAAAGTTGCAGAATACAAAATTAATACACAGAAATCTGCTGCATTCCTATACAATGAGATAGCAGAAAGAGAAATCAGGAAAATAACTGTATTTACATGCCTCAAAAGAATATAATGCCTAGGAATAAACCTAACCAAGGAGGTGAAAGACCTGTAATCTGAAACAGTAAGACACTCATGAGAAAAATTAAAGAAGACACAAATAAATGGAAAGCAATATTGTGCTCATGGGTAGGAAGAATTAGTATTGTCAAAATGGCCACCATGTCCAAAGCAATTTACAAATTCAACACAACCCCAATCAAAATACCAACAATATTTTCCAGTGAACTAGAGCAGTCAGTTCTAAAATTCATATAGTACCAAAGAAGACCACAAAGAGCCAAAGGAATCCTGAGAAAAAGAACAAAACTGGGGGATTATGCTCCCTGACTTCAAGCTCTACTACAAAGCTGCAGTAATCAAAACAGTTTGGTATTGGCACAAGAAAAGACCCATAGATCAATGGAACAGAATAGAGAGCCCAGATATAAACACACACATATATGGTCAATTAATATATGATAAAGGAGCCATGAATATACAATGGAGAAAAGACAGCCTCTTCAATAACTGGTGTTGGGAAAACTGGACAAATATATGTAAGAGAATGAAACTGGATTATTGTCTAACTCCATATACACAAGTAAATTCAAAATTGATCAAAAACCTAACTGAAAGACATGAAACTATAAAACTCTAAAAGGAAAACAGGCAAAAATCTCTTGAATATAAACATGAGCAACTTTTTCCTGAACACATCTCCTCTGGCAAGGGAAAGCAAATAAAAAACGAACAAGTGGAACTACATCAAAATAAAAGTCTTCTGTATATCAAAGGAAGAGAACAAAAAAGACATCCTTCAATATGGGAGAATACATTCATAAATGACTCATCTGATAAGGGGTTAAAATCCAAAATATATAAAGAGCTCAATCCCTAAAAAACAAATAAACTGATTAAAAAATGGGTGGAGGACCTGAGCAGATACTTCTCTAAAAAAGAAATATAGGTGGCCAACAGGCACATGAAGAGATGCTCCACAATGCTCATCATCATGGAAATGCAGATTAAAACCACAATGAACTATCACGTTACACCAGTTAGGACAGCCAACAATCCAAAGGCAAGCAACAACAAGTGATGGTGAAGATGCAGAGAAAGGGGTTGGTAAGAATGTAAATTGGTGCAGCCCCTGTGGAAAGACATGTGGAGTATCCTTAAGAAACTAAAAATAGAAATACCATTCAATCCAGTAATTCCACTTCTAGGGATTTATCTGAAGAAAAAATAATCCCTGATTTGGAAAGATACATGCACCACTATGTTTATTGCAGCACTATTTGCAATAGCCAACATACGAAGCAACATAAATGTCGATGAATAGATGAATGGATTAAGAAGTGGTACAAATACACAGTGGAATATTGATCAGTCATAAAAAGAAAAGAAATCCTGGCATTTGTAACAAAATGAATGGATCTAGAGAGTATTATGCTCAGTGAAATAAGCCAGGTGGAGAAAGTCAAATATCATTTTATTTCACTTATTTGTGGAGTATAAAAACAAAGCAAAACAGAACGAAGAAAACAGCAGTAGACTCATAGACACTGAGAAATGACTGGTGGTTACCATGAGGGAGGGGTTGGGGTGGATAGGGTGGGCGAGGGGGATTAAAAGGGCACAAAAATTCTCAATCACAAAATAACTTTTTCATGGGGACAGTAGTACAGCATGGAGAATATAGTCAATGATTCTGTAACGTCTTCCTATGTTGATAGATAATAACTGCAGTAGAGGGCCAAGGATTTAATAATTTTGGGTAACTGTTGAACCATTATGTTGTACATTATATAAAATTGTATATCAACATTTATTAAATAAAAAATAATATAAATATTATTAAACTAAAATTTCAAAATGGAAATTAACTTTAGAGTGGAAAGAGAAAATGGTTAATTGGAGAATGGGGGCACTAGTATTTCATTTGGGCCACTTTTATTTCATTTTTTTCATTAAGAAAAATTTGAACTCAGCGTTTTTGCAAAATGACAATTATTAAATCTCAGCCAGTACAGTTGGTTGTTAGGCACTCATTTGGAGTTTTCTATATGAGGAAAACATGTCAAAATTCAAAATGAATAAAACGTGTAAGAACATGCAAACTATTGGATTAGAAAACATTTGATGATTTATTTGGGCAAAGAAGTATATTTTTATGGTTAAGAAATCAATTTTTTATTTTTGTATTTCCTTTGATTTAAAGATAGGAGCTACCTAACATGATTGGTTGTTGATGAGAACTAGCCAGCAGAGATAAAGATGCTGGAAGTATCAAGGAGGATGCAACACATAGGGGTATAAATGGGTGATACCGGTCCTTAGCAGAAGAAGGGTCTCCTCTTCCAGGGTGTCAGAGTACTCTAAACGTGGGGTGGAGGACAGCCATTTCGTTTTGCAAACAAAGTGGCCAGAAGATGAGGGAGATCCTTACATGTTTTCTGATTTTCTCTAAATTACAGGCAAGACTGTCTTCTGAAGGAAGGGATGAATGGGAGTGTATTAAATGATACAACAGTCATTGAAGATATAGGGAAAACATATTTACTAGAAAATGTTTGCAAGTTTGCCAGGAAACAGTGCAATCCTGATGTCATAATCA
Organism: Phataginus tricuspis; assembly: GCA_029783875.1. Taxonomy (NCBI): domain Eukaryota; kingdom Metazoa; phylum Chordata; class Mammalia; order Pholidota; family Manidae; genus Phataginus; species Phataginus tricuspis. The sequence goes on along the minus strand of JAQQAC010012171.1, from coordinate 15,508,905 downwards.
CGAGTTTATAGAACTACCATCTCTGCAGTATTCATTTATCCTAACAGTAAAAGATATATGAGCAGGAAGGAGGCCAGCGTGAGTGAAAATGTATATCAATTCTTATGGTGTTTTAATACTTCATAGTGAAGTATCTGAATGAATGCTTCTTTGCTGTAAATGCTTTGCTATATTTATTTTAAACTGGGCTCTTTATTTAAGGTAATACATGTACTTCCTTTATAACTTTATGAATATACTCCCCTGCTCATTCATTGTTTATTCACACACAAAAATTATTTAATACAATATGCATATTTACCCTTTTAAAATTGTGTGTGTCTTAATCTGGCTGACTTAGATATTAGACTAATTGATTTGTTTTTGCTTTACTACTGCTTTAGGGAAGGATTATCCACAATTATCGTGGCTTAAGCAAGTGGAGTGTTTGGCTAAGTAACACATTTCCCTGTGTTTCTTGCTACATTTTTTAGTAAAATGTGCATGTAGATTTCTCTCACCTTGCAGAAGGAATATAGTCTCAGCAGGGCTTAGCAGCAGCTGAGTAAATAAAAATATTCTTGCAAAAGAAAGTAGTAACATCTACTAGTTCTTGATAATTGTACGAAAGCATTAAAGGTGCAGATAAAAATGCACTTTCTACAAATAATCCCAGTATCATTGCCCAGGACTGATGTGTCCTGATAACATGTCTGTCACTATGTTCTGATTTAACATTTCATAACTGGTGTAGACAGGTCAGTTTCTCCCTTCTAAGTCTGAATTTCCTCACCTATAAAGTGAACTAACTCATGAGGAGACTCGAATTTAATGGTTTAAGGGTTAGGAGTAAAGGAATTGTTGTATATGCAGTATTTTTTAAAGGAAAACATATATAAGTAAAATATTTTGTCTATTGTTATCTAATAAGTGAAACAGTGTACTATATAAATCCACACAGTTTACAGAATTCCCTGCATTTAGTAATATACACAGTTATAGACAAACTGTCAAAAACAAGGCAAAATGTTAAATGTGGTCAACTTTAAACGTGGTAGAGTTATTGGTGAGTTTTCTTTTCATCATACTTTTCTAAATTGTCTATAGTTAACATGCAATACTTTCATAGACAGAAAAGCAAATTAACCAAAAAAAAAAAAGTTGATGATAGTATTCATGGGACTGAATTAGTTTTATATTAAAGGCAATCATAACATTGAATTATCACCATAGACATGATTTGCAATATTTTTGTACAATTCAATTAATTTTAATATAAGAATTGTATGATCATCTTCTCAAAGCACAGTGCTTGACAGTGGAGGGTAAAAAGATGGATGGGGATTATTTCCTGTCCTCCAGAAGTTCACACTCTCAGTACACGCATCATTTTAAGCGTTTCCATTTGCTCAGATATTATATTCATAGTAAAAATCATCAGTATCTTAACAGTGACTAATATGTCCACAATGTAATGGATGTCTACCAGCAGCTACCATACGGAGCTCAAAAACTAAGTAACATTTTTTTCCTTTTTTCTTTTTTTTGCTATTATTAATATACAATTACATGAGCAACATTATGGTTACTAGACTCCCCCCATTATCAAGTGCCCACCACATACCCCATTGCAGTCACTGTCCATCAGCGTAGAAGTATGTTACAGAATGACTACTTGTCCTCTCCGTGTTATACTGCCTTCCACTTATCCCCCCACCCCACCCCCACACCTTATGTGTGCTACATTATGTGTGCTAATTGTCGTAGCCCTTTTTCCTCCTTATCCCTCCCTTCCCACCCATCTTCCCCAGTTCCTTTAACTTTGGTAACTGTTAGTCCATTCTTGGGTTCTGTGAGTCCGCCGCTGTTGTGTTCCTTCAGTTTTTACTTTATTCCTATACTCCACATAGGAGTGAAATCACCCGGTACATGTCCCCCTCCGCCTGGCCCACTTCACCACGCACAACACCCTCCAGCTCCATCCATGTTGTTGCAAATGCTAGGATTTGTTTTCTTTTTATGGCTGTATAATATACCACCGTGTTTATAAACCACATCTCCTTTATCCATTCATCTACTGATGGACACTTAGATTGCTTCCACCTCCTGGCCATTGTAAATAGTGCTGCGACAAACATAGGAGTGCATATATCTTTTTCAGACTGGGTTGCTGCATTTTTAGGGTAAATTCCCAGGAGTGGAGTCCCTGGGTCAAATGGTATCTCCATCTTGAGTCTCCTGAGGAACCTCCACACTGCCCTCCACAATGGCAACACCAATTCACACTCCCACCAGCAGCACAGGAGGGCTCCCCACTCTCCACACACTTTCCAACACCTGTTCTTGTTTGTCCTTTGGACGGCGGCCATCCCAACTAGTGTGAGGTGATATCCCACTGTGACTCCAACTTGCATTTCTCTGATTACTAGTGATGCGGAGCATCACTTCATGTGCCTGCTGGCCATCTGAATTTCGTCTTTGGAGAAGTATTTCTTCAGCTCCCCTGCCCATTTTTTTTAATTAAGGTATTATTCATATACACTCTTATGAAGGATTCACATGAAAAAACAATGTGCTTACTACATTTAACCATATTATCAAGTCGCCACTCATACCCCAATTTAGTCACTGTCCATCAGTGTAGGAAGATGACACAGATTCACTGCCTTCTCTGTGCTACACTGTTTTCCCAGTGATTTCTCACACCATGTGTACTAAGTACAATCCCCTTCTCCCTCCTGCCCACCCACCCTCCCATACCCCTCCCCTTTGGTAACCACTAGTTCCTTCTTGGAGTCTCTGAGTCTGCTATTATTTTGTTCCTTCAGTTTTGCTTTGTTGTTATACTCCACAAATGAGGGAAATGATTTGGCACTTGTTTTTCTCCACCTGGCTTATTTCACTGAGCATAATATCCTCCAGCTCCATCCATGTTGCTGCAAATGGCAGGATTTGTTTCCTTTTTATGGCTGAATAGGATTTCATTGTGTATATGTACCACATCTTCTTTATCCATGCATCTACTGATGGACACTTAGGTTGCTTCCATTTCTTGGTTATTATAAATAGTGCTGTGATAAACATAGGAGTGCATATGTCTTTTTGAATCTGAGAAGTTGTATTCTTTGGGTAAATTCCAAGAACTGGGATTCCCAGGTCAAATGGTATTTGTATTTTTAGTTTTTTGAGGAATCTCCATATTGCTTTCCACAATGGTTGAACTAGCTCACATTCCCACCAGCAGTGTAGGAGGGTTACTTTTGTCTTTTAAAGAGAAATTTCAAAGTTATGGATCCAACCTGATCAATAAAGACCTTTATTACATTTTTAAGGAGAATGTATGAACCATACAAGAAATAACAACTGATAGATAATGGAAGTTTAACAACACATGAGAGTACTCAAATATATATTGACAAAAGCCCACAGTCAGACACGGGTAAAAAACAAAACAAAATAAAAAAACTTCATCTTCTGGCCTTGAGGAATCAGTTTTCCAAAAAAACAAATTTTTGTTTTAAAATAATTTGAGATATTACCTAATTTCAAGGTCAAATAATATATGATAAAGGAGCAATGGACATACAATGGGGAAATGACAGCCTCTTCAACAACTGGTGTTGGCAAAACTGGACAGCTACAAGCAAGAGAATGAAACTGGATTATTCTCTAACCCCATAAACAAAAGTAAACTCAAAATGGATCAAAGACCTGAATGTAAGTCATAAAAACATTAAACTCTTAGAAGAAAACATAGGGAAACTCTCTTGAATATAAACATGAGCAACTTTTTCCTGAACACATCTCCTCAGGCAAGGAAAACAAAAGCAAAAATGAACAAATGGGACTACATCAAATGAAAAAGCTTCTGTACAGCAAAGGACACCATCAGCAGAACAAAAAGGCATCCTACAGTATGGGAGAATATATTTGTAAACAATATATCTGACAAGAGATTAACATCCAAAATATATAAAGAACTCACACTCCTCAACACCCTAAAAGCAAATAACCCTACTAAAAAATGGGCAGAGGATATGAAGAGACAATTCTCGAAAGAAGAAATTCAGATGGCCAAGAAGCACATGAAAAGATGCTCCACATCACTAATCACAGGGAAATACAAATTAAAACCACAATGTGAGATATTATCTCACACCAGTTAGGATGACCAACATCGAAAAGACAAGGAGCAACAAATGCTGGCAAGGCTGCAGAGAAAGGGGAACCCTCCTACACTGCTGGTGAGAATGTAAACTAGGTCAACCATTATGGAAAGCAATATGGAGGTTCCTCAAAAATCTAAAAATGGAAATACCATTTGACCCAGGAATTCCACTCATAGGAATTTATGCAAAGAAAACAAGATCTCAGATTCTTGCAGCATTATTTACAATAGCCAAGATATGGAAGCAACCTAAGTCTCCATCAGTAGATGAATGGATAAAGAAGATGTGGTACATATACACAAATCCTACCATTTTGAACAACATGGATGGAACTAGAGGGTATTATGCTCAGTGAAATAAGTCAGGCAGAGAAAGACAAATACCAAATGATTTCCCTCATTTGTGTAGTATAACAACAAATCAAAACTGAAGGAGGAAAACAGAAGCAGACTCGCAGACTCCAAGAAGGTACTAGGGGTTACCAAAGGGATGGGGTGGGGGAGGGTGGGGGAGGAGGGAGGGAGAAGGGGATTGAGGGGTATTATGATTAGTACACATGGTGTGGGGGGATCATGGGGAAGGCAGTGTAGCTCAGAGAAGACAGGTGGTGACTCTGTGGCATCTTGCTGCCCTGATGGAGAGTGACTGCAGTGGGGTATGGGGGGGGACTCGATAATATGGGTAAGTGTAACACCCACACTGTTTTTCCTGGGAAACCTTTATAAGAGTGTACATTAATGACACCTTAATAAAAAAAAGAAAGGAAAAATGAATAAATAAATTAATTAATTAAAAAAACTGAAGTAACAAAACATAGCAGACTCACAGACTCCAAGAAGGGACTAGCAGTTACCAAAAGGAAGTCAGTGGGGATGGAGGGAGAAGAGGATCAGGGGGTATTATGATTAGCACACATAATGTAGTGGGGACATGGAGAAGGCAATGCAGTGCAGACAAGTAGTGTCTTCATAACATCTTATTAGGCTGATGGACAGTGACTGTGATGGGGTGTGTGTGGGGGACTTGATACCATGGTGAATGCTATAACCAGTGATGCTCATGTGAAACCCTCATAAGATTTTATATCAATGAGGATTAAAGATGGCGGTGTGAGAGGTGAGACAGAAGCTTCCTCCTAAAACCACATGATGTGAAAATATAACTAATACAACTACTCTTGAAAGAGCAACAGGAAAGAGGACTGCAACAAACTGCATACACCTGGAGACAAGAGCAGCCCTCACGGAAAAGGGTAACATACTAAAGTTGTGTCTTGCAGGATCCAAGCCCTTCCTCCACCCCAGCTCACTGGCAGGAGGAAGAGGAATGGAGAAGGGAGGGACTGGAGATCTGGGACTGCTGAATACTTAACTGTGGAGATCTGCTCTGGGAGCACAAAGCTGCATTTCATGGAGCTTGCATGATACTCTCATAATTAGGGGGTTGAAAAGCTAAAACAGGCAGAATTCCTGGAGAGACTAAGATTCCAGCTGCTTGTGGAAAGCAGGGATCCATATCCAGCTGCTCTGGGACAAAAGAAAGGCTGACAGTCTGAGAGACTTCCTAACAAAGAAGCCCTTAGCAAGAGGGCTACTAAAAGGACAAGGATTGCACAGAGCTTGCTGCTCAGGAGAAAGACAGGTAGACAAAAATGTCCAGATGCATTCTGCCCAGCAGATTGGGAGCTTTCACGATCTTCAGGTGCTCCAGCTCCCTGGCAGCCTACACAGCTCCAAGACCCCCTTCCATGATAGGCAGACTAGTGTGCCTTTCTCCTGGTCAGCCCCACTGGGCTTGCAAACTGAGAAACCCTACCCTGGTGTTAGGACAGCCAGAGGGAAGATCTGTCTACAGCAACTAAAAACACAAATCACAGAGGCTTATACCTGTGTGCTTGGCCCACTGGTTCAGGCAGTGGAGGCAGGCATAGCAGCGGGAAGCAGGAAAGAGCTCTTTCTTCCCCCCAGGCACCAATACCACTCCCCTGAAATCCCTGACATTGCTTCAGGGGCTGAGAAGCAATAGAGAGTAGAGCCTCTGGGCACTAGAGGGCGCCATGCACAAATATGAAACGCCAAAGGAACCTGGTCCAGAGTAAAATTATTAATACAACTCCAGAGAAAGATTTAAATGATATTGACCTAATGACTCTCCCTGAAAGGGAGTTCAAAATAAAAATCATTAACATGCTCATGGAGGTACGGAAAGATATTCATGAATTCAAGGATGAATTATGGTCAGAGATCCAATCATTGAAGAGCACAAAGGACGGTATTAAAAGCAGTTTGGATATGGTGGAGGAGATGACAAATGAAATAGAAACTAGAGAAGAGGAATACAAAGAAGCTGAGGCACAGAGAGAAAAAAGGATCTCTAAGAATGAAAGAATATTGAGAGAACTGTGTGACCAATCCAAATGGAACAATATTCACATTATAGGGGTACCAGAAGAAGAAGAGAGAGAAAAGGGGATAGAAAGTGTCTTTGAGGAGGTGATTGCTGAAAACTTCCCCAATCTAGGGAAGGAGATAGTCTCTCAGGCCATGGAGGTGAACAGATCTCCCAACACAAGGGACCCAAGGAAGACAACACCAAGACATATAGTAATTAAAATGGCAAAGATCAAGGATAAGGACAGACTATTAAAAGTAGCCAGAGAGAGAAATAAGATCACATACAAAGGAAAGCCCATCAGGCTATCATCAGACTTCTCAGCAGAAATATAACAGGGCAGAAGGGAGTGGCATGATGTATTTAATGCAATAAAGCAGAAGGGTCTTGAACCAAGATACTTTATCTGACAAGATTATCATTTAAATTTGAAGGAGGGATTAAACAATTCCAAGATAAGCAAAAGCTGAGAGAATTTACCTCCCACAAACCATCTCTACAGTGTATTTTGGAGGGACTGCTATAGATGGAAGTGTTACTACAGTTTAATAGCTGTCAGCAGAGGTAATAAAACCACCGTAAAGAAAGTAGAACAGGTAATTACTAAAAAAATGCAAAATTAATTAACTATTCCCAAAGTCAATCAAGGGATAGAAAAACAGTACAGAATATGATACCTAATATATAAAGAATGGAGGAGAAAGAAAAAGGAGGAAGAAAAAATAAAAAAGAACCTTTAGATTGTGTTTGTATAGTATATTAAGCAAGTTCTGTTAGACTTTTACATAGTAAGCAAGTTAACTTTGAACCTTTGGTAAAAACGAATCTGAAGTCTGCAATGAGAATAAGTACATACCTATCAATAATCACCCTAAATGTAAATGGACTGAATGCACCAATGAAAAGACATAGAGTCACTGAATGGATAAAAAAACAAGTCCCATCTATATGCTGCCGTCAAGAGACTCACTTTAAACCCAAAGATATACACAGATTAAATGTATAGGAATAGTAAAAGACATTTCATGCAACTAAGAGGGAGATAAAAGCAGGAGTTGGAGTACTTATATCAAACAAAATAGACTTTAAAAGAAAGAAAGTCACAAGAGACAAAGAAGGACATTGCATAATGATAAAAGGGTCAATCCAACAAGAAGATATAACCATTATAAATATCTATGCACCCAACACAGGAGCTCCTACATATGTGAAACAAATATTAACAGAATTAAAGGGGGAAATGCAATGCAATGCATTCATTCTAGGAGACTTCAATACACCACTCACTCTGAAGGACATATCAACCAGACAGAAAATAAGTAAGGACACAGAGGCACTGAACAACACATTGCAACAGATGGACCTAACAGACATCTACATAACTCTACACCCAAAAGCAGCAGAATACACATTCTGCTCCAGTGCACATGGAACATTTTCAAGAATAGATCATATACTAGGCCACAAAAAGAGCCTTGGTAAATTCAAAAAGATTGAAATTGTACCAAACAGATTTTCAGACCACAAAGAATGAAACTAGAAATGAATTATGCAAAGAAAATGAAAAATCCGACAAACACATGGAGGCTTTAATAACATGCTCCTAAATAATCAATGTATCAATGACCAAATAAAAACAGAGATCAAGCAATATATGGAGACAAATGACCACAATAATTCAACACAGCAAAATCTGTGAGTCACAGTGAAGGCCGTGCTAAGAGGAAAGTATATTGCAATATAGGCCTACTTCAGGAAAGAACAATCCCATATGAGCAGTCTAAACTCACAGTTAACGAAACTAGAAAAAGAAAAACAAATGAGACCCAAAGCCACTAGAAGGAGGGACATAATAAAGATTAGAGCATAAATAAAAAAATTGAGAAGAATAAAACAATAGAAAGCATCAACGAAAGCAAGAGCTGTTTCTTTGAGAAAAGAAACTAAAGAGATAAACCCCTAGCCAGACATATGAAGAAAAAAAGAGTCTACTCTCATAAACAGAATCAGAAATGAGAAAGGAAAAATCACTACGGAGAGCACAGAAATACAAAGAACTATTAGAGAATATTATAAAAATTATATGCCAATAAACTGGCTAACCTAGAAGAAATGGACAACTTTCTAGAAAAATACAACCTTCCAAAACTGACTCAGAAAGAAACAGAAAATCTCAACAGACCAATTACCAGCAATGAAATCGAACTGGTAATCAAAAACCTACTTAAGAACAAAATGCCTGCACCAGATGGCTTCACTGCTGAATTTTATCGATTATTTAGTGAAGACCTAATACCCATCCTCCTGAAAGTTTTCCAAGGAGTAGAAGAAGAGGGAATTCTCCCAAGCCAACAGCACTCTAATACCAAAACCGGGCAAAGAAACCACAAAAAAAGAAAACTAAAGACCAATATCCCTGATTACATAGACACAAAAATACTCAACAAAATATTAGTAAACCGAATTCAAAAATACATCAAAAGGGTCATCCAACATGATCAAGTAGGATTCATCCCAGGGATGCAAGGATGGTACAACATTCCAAAATCCATCAACATCATCCACCACGTCAACAAAAAGAAGGACAAAAACCACATGATCATCTCCATAGATGCTGAAAAAGCATTTGACAAAATTCAACATCCATTCATGATAAAAACTCTCAACAAAATGGGTATAGATGGCAAGTACTTCAGCATAATAAAGGCCATATATGACAAACCCACAGCCAACATTATACTTAACAGCGAGAAGCTGAAAGCTTTTCCTCTAAGATCGGGAACAAGACAAGGGTGCCCACTCTCCCCACTTCTATTCAACATAGTACTGCAGGTCCTAGCCATGGCAATCAGACAACACAAAGAAATAAAAGGCATCCATATTGGCAGGGAAGAAGGTAAACTGTCCCTGTTTGCAGATGACATGATATTGTACATAAAAAACCCTAAAGAATCTACTCCAAAACTACTATATCTAAAATCTGAATTTAGCAAAGTTGTGGGATACAAAATTAATGTGCAGAAATCTGTGGCATTCCTATATACTAATAATGACCTAGCAGAGAGAGAAATCAGGAAAACAATTCCATTCAAAGTTGCATCAAAAAGAATAAAATACCTAGGAATAAACCTAACCAAGGAAGTGAAAGACCTATACTCTGAAAACTACAAGACACTCATGAGAGAAATTAAAGAAGATACCAATAAATGGAAACCCATCCCGTGCTCATGGATAGGAAGAATTAATATTGTTAAAATGGCCTGTCTGTCTAAAGCAATCTACAGATTCAATGCAATTCCTATCAAAATACCAACAGCATTTTTCAACGAACTAGAGAAAATCATTCTAAAATTCATATGGAACCACAAAAGACCCCGAATACCCAAAGCAATCCTAATAAGGAAGAATAAAGCTGGGGGGATTATGCTCCCCAACTTCAAGCTTTACTACAAAGCTACAGTACTCAAGACAGACCCATAGACCAATGGAACAGACTAGAGAACCCTGATATAAACCCAACCATACATGGTCAATTAATATATGATAAAGGAGCCACAGACATACAATGGGGAAATGACAGCCTTTCAACAGCTGGTGTTGGCAAAACTGGACAGCTACTTGCAAGAGAATGAAACTGGATTATTGTTTAACCCCATACACAAAAGTAAACTCGAAATGGATCAAGGACCTGAATGTAAGTCCTGAAACCATAAAACTCTTAGAAGACCACATAGACAAATATCTCCTGAATATAAGCATGAGCGACTTCTTCCTGAATGCATCTCCTCGAGCAAGGGAAACAAAAGCAAAAATGAAATCATGGGACTACCTCAAAGTAAAAAGTTTCTGTACGGCAAAGGACACCATCAACAGAACAAAAAGGCATTCTACAGTATGGGAGAATATATTTGTAAATGACATATCCTACAAGGGGTTAACATCCAAAATATATAAATAACTTACACGTCTATACACCCAAAAAGTAAATACCCGTTTAAAAAATCGTCAGAGGATATGAAGAGACAGTTCTCCAAAGAAGAAATTCAGATGTCCAACAGACACATGAAAAGATGCTCCACATCACTAATCATCAGTGAAATGCAAATTAAAACCACAATGAGGTATCACCTCACACCAGTGAGGATGGCCAACATCCAAAACACAGACAACAACAAATGCTGGCGAGGATGTGGAGAAAGGGGAATCCTCCTACACTGCTGGTGGGAATGTAAGCTAGTTCAACCATTGTAGAAAGCAATATGGAGGTTCCTCAAAAAACTCAAAATAGAAATACCATTTGGCCCGGGAATCCCAGTCCTTGGAATTTACCCAAAGAATACAGCTTCTCAGATTCAAAAATACATATGCACCCCTATGTTTATTGCAGCACTTTTTACAATAGCCAAGAAATGGAAGCAACCTAAGTGTCCATCAGTAGATGAATGAATAAAGAAGAGGTGGTACATATACACAGTAGAATCCTATTCAGCCATAAGAAGGAAACAAATCCTGCCATTTGCAACAACATGGATGGAGCTAGAGGGTATTTTGATCAGTGAAATAAGCCAGGTGGAGAAAGACTAGTGCCAAATGATTTCCCTCATTTGTGGAGTATAACAACAAAGCAAAACTGAAGGAACAAAATAGTGGCAGACTCAGAGACTCCAAGAAGGAACTAGTGGTTACCAAAGGGGAGGGGTGTTGGAGGGTGAGTGGCGCCAATGGGAGATGGGGATTGAGGGTTATTGTGTTTAGTACACATGGTGTGGGGAATCACGGGGAAAACAGTGTAGCACAGAGAAGGCAAACAGTGAATCTGTGGCATCTTACTACACTGATGGATAGTGACTGAATTGGCGTATGAGTGAGACTTGATAATATGGGTAAATGTAATAACCACATTGTTTCTTCATGTGAAACCTTCATGAGTGTATATCAATAATACTTTAATAAAAAATTTAGTTAATTAAAAAAATTTTATATCAATGATACCTTTATAAAAAAATTAACAAAGGAAAAATAATAATTTGAGATGTTAAAGAAACGTTACAGGTAAAAATGCAGAGTTCACACATACCTTTCACTCATAATTTCCTAATGTTGTCAAACAGCATAACCATAATACAGTTATCAGAACCAGAATATTGATATTCGAATGCCTTTTTAACCCTGTTGAATTAGATTTTGTAAAGAGATTTCCCATTTTTTTTCCTATTCATGTGGGACTGTCTTTGGAAATTGACTAATTAGGTAGAGTATGACTCAAAGAGAAAAATAATCAATGAATTTCTGATTAGATTGAAATCCTAGAGCTTCCATCTGAGAACAATGTGCTTCATCTTGGTGAGACAACCAGTCCTGCCCTGTCTATCCATCCGTCATACCCTCCCCTTCCTGCCTTAATGTGATACCATTTTTCAAAGTGAGAAATCTGGTTTCCTTTATTTATTTACAATCTATTTATGCATTTGCTCAATACTAGATATAGAGAAAACAAGTTCAGAATTGCTGATTCTAACCACTGTGAAAAGCAAATCAACCATCTAAAGCTCAATATATTTATAGTTCTATTTTTTAAATTATACAATATGTTTAAAATTTTTACATATCTTAAATGTATGATTTGATGAGTTTTAACAATTCATACATTTAAGAGAGACATAACCCCTTTAAGATGTAGGACATTTTCTTCAAGGAATTTCTCTGGTGTGATTTGCAGTGAATCCTCCTACTTGATTAAGAACAACCATTTCTCTGAAGAAATGGGTGTTAAAATCTCCAGCTGAGGTTATTGTTTTTGACCTTTATTTCTATAGGTTTTGCTGCATCTACTTTAAAGCTCTACTATTAGATATATACAAATATAGGATTGTTGTGGTAAATTATTTTCCTGATCAATGCCTTCTTGTCCTCATGAAATGTCCCTTTGTACTTATTCTCCTTGTCTTGAAGTCTATATTTTCTGATGTTAATACAACGGCTCTGGGTTTCTTTATTTACAATTGGCATGTAATGCACTTTCCACCTTTTCATTTTTAGTCTGAACCTTTATATTTGAAGGATGGCTCTTAAAGACAGAATATCTTGTATTTTGCTTATTTTTCCATCACTTTGGCCATCTCTTTTTTCTTTATTTTATTTTGGTAAGAATACTTAACATGACATCAACCCTCTTAACAGTATTTAAGCATCCAATATAGTACTGTTATCTATGAATAAAATGTTAGACATCAGATCTCTAGAAGTAGTTCATTTTGCATAACTGAAATTTTATGCATATCAATTAGCAACTCTTCATGATTCCCTCCACACCTGTCCCTGGTAACCACCTTTCTATTCTTTGCATCTGTGAGTTTTACTATTTTAGATACTTCATATAAATGGAATCATGCAATAAAAAGATCTTGTTAGATAAGGAAGATGTGGTGTGCGTATATATATATACGCACACCACATCTTTTTTATGCATTCATTAATTGATGGACACTTAGGTTGCTTCCACATATTGATAATTGCAAATAATACTGTAATAAATGTTTTTGAAATGGTGTACCTATTTTTGTTAGTGTTTTTGTTTTTACCTTGTAAACACCCAGAAGTGGAATTACTGGGTTGTATGGTATTTCTATTCTTAATTTTTGAGGAATCTCCATTCTGTTTTCCATAGTGGCTGCACCAATTTACATCCCCATCAGCAGTGCACAAGAATTCCCTTTCATCTACATCCTCACCAACAATCAAACAGTGTGGTAGCTGCACAAAAATACAAACCCAGATCAATGGGACATGACAGAAGAAGCAAGAATATACAATGGAGAAAAAGCAATCTTCTCAATAAATGGTTCTGGGAAAACTGGATGACTACCTGGAAAAAAATAAGACTGGACCCTGTCTTACACCATATAAAAAATAAACTCAAAATGAGTTAAAGACCTACATATAAACAAACCTAAAAACATAAAACTCCTAAAAAAAAATGTAGGCAGTAAACTCCTGGATATCAACATTAGCAGTTTTTTTCTGGTTATGTCTCCCCAGGCAAGGAAAATAAAAGCAAAATAAATAAGTGGGACAGTATCAAAGCCACTTGATAGTCCTTGAATGGTATTATTTTCTCAATTTAAATTTTGGATTGTGAATGGCTTTATATAGATACCCAATTGATTTTTTTTATATTGACTTTATATCCTATTTCTTGGTTCATGAAGCTAAATTTTATGGTTTGTTAATCTTTTTCAAAGAAGTAACTTTTGGTTCCACTAATATTGTTTTCCTGTTTTATGTTTCAACTTCTGTCTCACATTAATTTTCACTCTTATATTCATTATTTCCTCTCTTTTGTCAGCTGAGTGTTCAGTTTTCTCTTCTAGCTGTTTGAGGTGCAATCTAAGGACCATTCTTGAGCATTGTTTTCCTAACAAAGGTATTAACTGCTACAAATTTCCCCCTAAAGATTGTCTTTAGCTATATCTTGTAAATTCTGATTTAAAAAATTTAAATCAGTTAAAAATTTTTCCTAAATTCCTTCTTTATTTCTTCTTTTATCAGAAGGTTATTTTGAAATGTGTTCATTATTTACCAATACGTGATCATGTTCCAAGGATATTTCTGTTATTTATTTAATTAAATTGTGGTCAGAGAACATATCTTGTACAACTTGAGTAGTTTTGAATTTATTGAGACTTGTTTTATGGCCAGAGTATTGCCTATTTTGGTAAGTGTTTCATAGACCCTAGAGAAGAACGTGGATCATACTGTTTTTAGGTGGACTTTCCTATAACTATCAATCAGGGCAAGAAAAACCAGCCAAGGTATGTTAGACTTGAAAATACTACCCTGTATTTTATATTAATGAGAAAGGTTTTTGAAATATCTAACTATAATTCTGGGTTTATTGATTTCTGCTTGCAGTATTATTTGTTTTTGCTTTGTATATTTTGAAGGTCTATACATAGGTAAATAAGTACTTAGGATTATTACGTCCTCTTGATTAATTTTTCCTTTTATTATGAGATGAGTTTCTTTATCACTAATAACATCACTTTTTCTGAAACCTAATTTTCTTGTTACTGATATAATCATTTCACTTTTCTTTCAACTAGTAATAAAATGGTGTACATTTTTGCATCTTACCTATTTATGTTTATATATTTAAAGAGTATTTCTTATAGGTCATTCATGCCCTTCCATTTTTATCCAGTCTGACAACCTCTACCTTTTAATTGAAGTCTTTGGGCCATTGCATTTCATGTGATTATTGATAAGGTTAAGTATAACTATCACCTTGCCATGTGTTTTCTATTTTTCTCTGTTTGTTTTCCCTTTTGCCATCTTTTAATTAAGTTTTTAAAATTCCATTATCATTTTGTTATTGTTTTTTACTATTACTGTTTTTTGTTACCTTATTTTTCAGTTTTAGGTTAATATCTTAACTCAGTCTAGTATTGGTTAATACCATATAACTTCACATACAGTATATGAATTGTACAGTATTCCTCCCAGGATATATGCTATTTCTGTCAATCATTTTGCTCTTATATGTGTTATAAACCTCATGATGCATCATCTAGCTTATTTAAACAAGCCTTCTTTAGAGATTCCTCAATTAAATGCTGCCGGCTGAATAATAACCTCACAAAAATATCCATGCCCTGACTGTCAAAACCTATGAATATATTACTTTACATGGTATAAGCGAATTTGCAGGTGTGATTAAGAACTTTGAAATGGTAAATTATCCTAAACTGTCAGGTTGCCTAATGTAATCACAAGTGTCCTGATGAAAAGAAGGCAGGAGTATCCCAGTAAGTAGTAGGAGATACAAGGACTGAAGCAGAGATCATGACAGAGGGAAGAAGATACTAATTTGTTGACTTTGAACATGGGGATCCACAGGCCAAGAAGGTGGCTTCTGGAAGCTGGGAAAGGCAAGGAGAGAGATTCTGTAGTAGAACTTCAAGAGGAAACTCTACAGAATCATTTTAGACCTCTGACTTCAAGAAATTTAAGGTAGTACTTTTGTTATTTTAAACTACTGTTTATGGCTTTAAAACAGCAATAGGAAACTAATACAAATAATGAGAAAACAGCTGTGTCCCTACTCATATAGTGACCCTTTCCAGGCGGCTCCCCATTCCCTTTGGTGGTCCAGATTCACATCTAGAACCATTTTTCCTCCTCCTGAAGAAAACCTTGTAATAATACCAAGAATAATCTTGTATTGCAGGCCTGCTAATGATTCATATTTTCAGCCATTTCTAATGTCTGCAAATGTCTTTATCTCACCTTCATTTTTAAAAAACATTTGTCAGGTTTGGAAATCAGGTTGATGGCTTTTTTGCTTTTAATACTGTAAAAATGTTGCTCTACCCTTTTCTCATTTCCATAATTTATAATGAAAAATCTGATGTCATCTTCACATTTTTTTCTGTGTGTCATATGACCTTTTAACTGTATGCTTTATTTTATTTTTTTTTATTTTGGTATCATTAATCTACAGTTACATGTGCAACATTATGGTTACTAAACTCCCCACTTCATCAGGTCCCCCCCACTTACACCGTTACAGTCACTGACATCAGCATAGTGAGAGATGCTATAGAATCACTACTTGTCTTTGAGTTGTACAGCCCTCCCCATGCCCCCCCAACATTACATCTGCTAATTGTAATGCCCCTTTTTCTCCCTTATCCCTCCCTTCCCACCCATCCTCCCCAGTCCCTTTCCCTTTGGTAACTGTTAGTTCATTCTTGGGTTCTGTGAGTCTGCTGCTGTTTTGTTCTAACAGTTTTTTTCTTTACTCTTATGCTGCACATATGAGTGAAATCATTTGATACTTGTCTTTCTCCACTTGGCTTATTTCACTGAGCATAATACCCTCTAGCTCCTTCCATGGTGTTGCAAATGGCAGGATTTGTTTTCTTCTTATGGCTGAACAATATTCCATTGTGTATATGTACCACCTCTTCTTTATCCATTCATCTACTGATGGACACTTAGGTTGCTTCCATTTCTTGGCTATTGTAAATACTGCTGCGATAAACATAGGGGTGCATCTGTCTTTTTCAAACTGTGCTGCTGCATTCTTAGGGTAAATTCCTAGGAGTGGAATTCCTGGGTCAAATGGTATTTCTATTTTGAGTTTTTTGAGGAACCTCCATACTGCTTTCCACAATGGTTGAACTAATTTGCATTTCCCACCAGCAGTGTAGGAGGGTTCCCTTCTCTCCACATCCTCGCCAACATTTCTTGTTGTTTGTGTTTTGGATGTTGGCCATCCTTACCGGTGTGAGGTGATATCTCATTGTGGTTTTAATTCACATTTCTCTAATGATTAGCAATGTGGAGCATCTTTTTATGTGCCTGTTGGCCATCTGAATTTCTTCTTTGGAGAAGTGTCTATTCATGTCCTCTGCCCATTTCTTAATTGGATTATTTGCTTTTTCTTTGTGGAGGTGCATGAGTTCTTTATATATTTTGGATGTCAACCCCTTATTGGATATGTCATTTATGAATATATTCTCCCATAGTGTAGGATGTATTTTGGTTCTACTGATTGTGTCCTTTGCTGTACAGAAGCTTTTCAGCTTGATGTAGTCCCACTTCTTCATTTTTGCTTTTGTTTCCCTTGCCCGGGAAGATATGTTCATGAAGAAGTCGCTCATGTTTATGTCCAAGAGATTTTTGCGTATTTTTTTTAACAGTTTTATGGTTTCATGACTTACATTCAGGTCTTTAATTCATTTTGAGTTTACTTTTGAGTATGGGGTTAGACAGTAGTCTTGTTTCATTCTCTTACATGTAGCTGTCCAGTTTTTCCAACACCAGCTGGTGAAGAGGCTGTCATCTCCCCATTGTGTATCCAAGGCTCCTTTATCATATATCAATTGACCATATATGTTTGGGTTAATGTCTGGATTTTCTATTCTTTTCCACTGGTCCGTAGGTCTGTTCTTGTGCCAGTACCAAATTGTCTTGATTACTGTAGCTTTGTAGTAGAGCTTGAAGTCTGGGAGCATAATTCCCCCTGTTTTATTCTTCCTTCTCAGGATTGTTTTGGCTATTTGGGGTCTTTTGTGGTTCCATATGAATTTTAGAAGTATTTGTTCCAGTTCATTGAAGAATGCTGTTGGTATTTTGATAGGGATTGCATTGAATCTGTTGATTGCTTTAGGTAGTATAGCCATTTTGACAATATTTATTCTTCCTAGCCAAGAGCATGGGATGCATTTCCATTTGTTCGTGTCCTCTTTAATTTCTCTTAGCAGTGTCTTGTAGTTTTCAGAGTACAGTTCTTTCACTTCCTTCGTTAGGTTTATTTCTAGATATTTTATTCTTTTTGATGCAATTGTGAGTGGAATTGTTTCCTGATTTCTCTTTCTGCTAGTTCATCGTTAGTGTATAGGAAAGCAACAGATTTCTGTGTGTTAATTTTGTATCCTGCAACTTTGCTGAATTCAGATATTAGTTCTAGTAGTTTTGGAGTGGAGTCTTTGTACAATATCATATCATCTGCAAATAGTGACAATTTGACTTCTCCATTACCAATCTGGATGCCTTGTATTTCTTTGTTTTGTCTGATTGCCATGACTAGGACCTCCAGTACTATGTTGAATAACAGTGGGGAGAGTGGGAATCCCTGTCTTGTTCCCAATCTTAGATGAAAAGCTTTCAGCTTCTCATTGTTAAGTATGATGTTGGCTGTGGGTTTGTCATATATGGCCTTTATTATGTTGAGGTACTTGCCCTCTATACCCATTTTGTTGAGAGTTTTTATCATGAATGGATGTTGAATTTTGTTGAATGCTTTTTCAGCATCTATGTAGATGATCATGTGGTTTTTGTTCTTCTTTTTGTTGATGTGGTGGATGATGTTGATGGATTTTCGAATGTTGTACCATCCTTGCATCCCTGAGATGAATCCCACTTGATAATTATGTATGATCTTCTTGATGTATTTTTGAATTCTGTTTGATAATATTTTGTTGAGTATTTTTGCATCTATGTTCATCAGGGATATTGTCTGTAATTTTCTTTTTTGGTGAGGTCTTTGCCTGGTTTTTGTATTAGAATGATGCTGGCTTCATAGAATGAGTTTGGAAGTATTCCCTCCTCTTCTAGTTTTTGGAAAACTTTAAGGAGAATGGGTATTATTTCTTCTCTATATGTCTGGTAAAATTCAGAGGTGAATCCATCTGGCCCAGGTTTTTGTTCTTGGGTAGTTTTTTGATTACTGATTCAATTTCTTTGCTGGTAATTGGTCTGTTTAGGTTTTCTGTTTCTTGCTTGGAAGGTTGTATTTTTCTAGGAAGTTGTCCATTTCTTCTAGGTTTTCCAGCTTGTTAGCATATAGATTTTCATAGTATTCTCTTATAATTCTTTGTATTTCTGTGGGGTCCATTGTGGTTTTTCCTTTCTCATTTCTGATTCTGTTTATGTGTGTAGATTCTCTTTCTCTCTTGATAAGTCTGGCTAGGGGTTTATCTATTTTGTTTATTTTTTCTGAGATCCAGCTCTTGATTTCATTGATTTTTCTATTGTTTCATTCTTCTCAATTTTATTTATTTCTTCTCTACTCTTTATTATGTCCCTCCTTCTGGTGACTTTGGGCCTCATTTGTTCTTCTTTTGGCAATTTCAATAATTGTGTCTTTAAACTATTCATTAGGGATTGTTCTTACTTCTTTAAATATGCCTGGATTGCTATATACTTTCCTCTTAGAACTGCCTTTGCTGCATCCCACAGAAGTTGTGGCTTTGTTTTGTTGTTGTCATTTGTCTCCATATATCGTTTGATCTCTGTTTTAATTTGGTCATTGATCCATTGATTATTAAGGAGCATGCTGTTAATTCTCCATGTATTTGTGACCCTTTTTGTTTTCTTTGTACAATTTATTTCTAGTTTTATACCTTTGTTATCTGAGAAGTTGGTTGGTATAATTTCAATATTTTTGAATTTACTGAGGTTCTTTTTGTGGCCTAGTATGTGGTCTATTCTGGAAAATGTTCCATGTGCACTTGAGAAGAATGTGTATCCTGCTTCTTTTGGGTGTAGAGTTCTGTAGATGTCTGATAGGTCCATCTGTTGTAGTGTGTTGTTCAGTGCCTCTGTGTCTTTACTTATTTTCTGTCTGGTTCATCTGTCCTTTGGAGTGAGTGGTGTTGAAGTCTCCTAAAATGAATGTATTTCTTTCTATTTCCTCCTTTAATTCTGTTAGTATTTGTTTCACATATGTCGGCGCTACTCTGTTGGGTGCATATATATTTATAATGCTTATATCCTCTTGTTGGACTGACCCCTTTACTGTTATATAATGTCCTTCTTTACCTCTTGCTACTTTCTTCGTTTTGAAGTCTGTTTTGTCTGATACAAGTACTGCAATATCTGCTTTTTTCTCCTTATTGTTTGTATGAAATATATTTTTCTATCCCTTCACCTTTAATCTGTGTATATCTTTGGGTTTGAGGTGAGTCTCTTTTAATTAGCATATAGATGGATCTTGTTTTTTATGGATTCTATTTCTCTGTGTCTTTTGATTGGTGCATTCAGTCCATTTACATTTAGGGTGATTATTGATAGACATGTACTTATTGCCATTGCTGGCTTTAGATTCATGGTTACCAAACATTGAAGGGTAGCTTCTTTACTATCTAGCAGTCTAACTTAACTCTCTTGTTAAGCTATTATAAACAGTCTGATGATTCTTTATTTCTCTCTCTTCTTATTCCTCCTCCATTCTTTATATACTGGGTGTTTTAGTATGTACTCTTTTACATTTCCTTTGACTGTTTTTGTGAGTAGTTGATTTTCCTTTTTGTCTTTAGTTCGTATTTGGATCGTCTGCTTTCTTTGCTATGATTTTATTTTCTCTGGTGACATCTTTTTAGCCTTAGGAGTGCTTCCATCTAGAGCAGTCCCTTTAAGATATCCTGTAGAGGTAATTTGTGGGAGGCAAATTCCCTCAGCTTTCACTTGTCTGAGAATTGTTTAATTCCTCCTTCAAATTTTAATGATAAATGTGCTGGATACAGTATTCTTGGTTCAAGCCCCTTCTGTTTCATTATGTTAAATATATCATGCCATTCTCTTCTGGCCTGTAAGGTTTCTGTTGAGAAGTCTGATGATAGTCTGATGGGTTTTCCTTTGTAGGTGATCTTTTTTCTCTCTCTAGTTGCCTTTAATAGTCTGTCATTATCTTTGTTCTTTTCCATTTTAGTTATTATGTGTTTTGGTGTTGTCTTCCTTGGGTCCCTTGTATTGGGAGATCTGTGTGCTTCCATGGTCTGAGAAACTATTTCCTTCCCCAGCTTGGGGAAGTTTTCAGCAACTATTTCCTCAAGAGACTTTCTATCCCTTTATTCTCTCTTCTTCTTCTGGTACTCTTATACTGCGAATATTGTTCTGTTTGGATTGATCACACAGTTCTCTTAGTATTCTTTCATTCTTAGAGATCCTTTTATCTCTCTCTACCTCAGCTTCTCTGTATTCCTGTTGTCTGATTTCTATTCTATTAATAGTCTCTTGCACCTCGTCCATTCTGTTCTTAAGCCCTTCAATCACTTGTCTGATTTCTGCATTCTTTCCTCACTTCCTCCCTTAGCTGTTGCATATTTCTCTGTAGATCCATCAGCATGGTTATGACTTTTATTCTGAATTCTTTTTCAGAAAAATTGTGTAAATCTATCCCATCAGGCCGTCTCTCTGGGGTTGTCTGGGTAATCTTTGTCTGTACCATATTCCTGTGTCTTTTCATGGTGATAGAAGTGGTCACTGGTAGTTTTCACGTGTGTCAGCTTGGAGAACAAAGTCCCTTCCTTCTTGTTGTTTTCCTTGCCCTTCTCTGGGGCCTGAACTGGTTTCTTGCACACTGGGAGGCAGTCTCTGGAATAATCCCCTTAGTTGCCTGTGTGTGGGTTTGCTCTCAGTCTAGCCTATAGCAGTGCGGGGGTTTGAAGTCTCGCTGGGTGCCTTCTGGTCCCCCTGGTGCTTCCCAGCCTTTGTTCTGGATTCTGGGGTCCTTCCCGCTTAGCTGCGCGCCAGCCGGGAGTAGATTCTGTGAGGTTGCTCTGGGCAGGGCTGTTTTTCCACTGTTCCGCAGGAGTGGTAGATCCCGGACCCTTTGCTGCAGGGGGAAAGGAAATGAATGGCAGGCTGCTGATCTCTGTGGGAAGCATTGCCGTGGCTCCTTTGTCCAGCCACCGGCCAGGAGATCTGAAATTCCCCAAGACTCTTTCTCTCATCTCTGATACACCACATGATGTTGTCAGTGCTCCCAGTGCAGATCACCAGGGCTGGTTATTTGGCAGGCCTGTGCCTCCACTCCCTCCCCACTCTGAATCTTTTCCTCCCACCTGTGCGCTGGGGTGGGGGAGCACTTGGGTCCCGCCGGGTTGCGGCTTTGTATCTTACCTGTTTCTTGAGGCGCTGAGTTCTTGCAGGTATAGCTGTAGCCTTGCTGTTGTATTGTATATTCTGGTCTCTTTTTTAGGAATAGTTGTATTTGTTGTATTTTCACAAATATATATGATTTTGGGAGGAGATTTCCGCTGCCCTGTTCACGCCACCATTTTCCCTGTCCTTTACTGTATGATTTTAATATTTTCCCTTTATCACCTTTTTAAAGCAATTTGGTTAAATATGCTTGGCTCAGATTTCTTCACGTTTCTTATGTTTGGCATTTATTGAGCATCTTGTATCTTTAGTGTTTATAATTCTGATTAAGTTTGGAAAATTTTAAACCATTATTTCTTCCAGTACTTTTCTTACCTCCCTTCTTAATAGATTTTAATTACTAATATTAAGATATGTAAAGATGCCCCATAGCTCACTGATGTACATTATTTTTTCTTTCAGCATTTTTATTTTAGATCATTTCTCTTCATGTATTTTTGAGTTCACCCAATTCTTGCATGTCTAATATGCCACTTAGCCTATCCAGTGGATTTTTTATTTCAGATATGGTAATTTTTGTCTCAATTTGGAAGTTCAGATTGGGTGTTTTAAAAAATATTTCTCTCATCTCTACTAAATTTTTTGAATTTAGGAAGTTTAGATACAGTTCTTTTAATGTCCTGTTTTCTAATTTTACCATCTATGTCAGTTCTGGGATAATTTTGATTGATTAATTCTTCTCCTTATTATGGGCTATGGTTCCATGATTTACAAGTCTACTAAATATGCCACAAGAATTATTAATTTTATCAATCTGTTTGACAGAACAAGAGAGTGACACTGATCTTGTTAAAGTCTTGAGCACCGTTTTTACTGTTTCTGGTTTCTGGTGATTCTTTCCTTGGCCTCAGATGGCTTACTCACACACATAAGTTTTTGATTGCTGCCCCCCCACAAAAATAAATAGAATTCTTTTGTATTTACTGATTACAGTAAACACCCTTAACCTATCACCAGCATCTTAGAATTAATATTACAGCATTTAATTAGAATGCAGAAAACAAACCTGTGAGAGTTCTATTTATTCATCTTTTGACCTATTTAACCACTTTTTGTTTGTTTGCTCCCTCTGGCATCTTACACTTGTCATACAATTTTCTTGTGGCCTCCATTTTTTTATGATATGCTGTCAACCACCCTTTATCACTGAGTTTTTGTATGTCATATATCTTTTAAAAAATAGTTTTATTCAAGAGTTCCTGTTTATTTTTGGTTTTCATCAGTTTTACTATAATGTATGTTTAGTTTTCATTTATTTATCATTCTTGGGGGTTGCTTAACTATCTATGTAATTTGAGGGCTTTTTTTTAAGTTTCATATTTCTCTGCCATTATTACAATGATTTTTCTCTATTTTCCTGCTGAGTGTTAATTACAATTATATGCATGTTAGGTCATTTGATCGTTTATATTCTTGCACAGATAATTGTGTCTCTGTTCTCATCATTATCTTTGTTCTTCAAACTGATTAATTTCTGTGAATATCTCTTCAGGTGCACTATCCCTTTCTTCTTCCATGTCCAATATGATATCATCTGTCTCATATCAGACATTTTATTTTTAAGTTCTAAAATTCCCATCTGTTGTTTATTATAGTTTATACCTCTCTCCTGATTAGCCAGCCCTTGTGTTAATTCTTCATGTTCATACATTTTATAAAAGTCTTAAACATACTTTCAGTAGATTTTTTAGAATACTTACCTGCTTATTTCCACATCTGGATCATTTAGTGTTCAATTTATATTGGTAAAATTTTCTTTTTAAAATTGGCCACATATTCTAGATTCTTCTTGTATCTATAGACTTGCATTAAAACTAAACATTGTGAATTTCATATTGTAGAGACTATGGTTTCCACTACTTTCTACTGAAGAGTGTTGGTTTGGTTCAACTGTAAATCAAAACTCCGCCTTTTCTGTGGGCAGAAGCCCAAGCACTGCCACTTTTCATCCTTGTAACTTTATTCCCATATATACACTGTTTAGAAGCCATGCAGATTCGGGGCTTCTCTTGTAACACCATCCCTTTTGGAATTTAGGCTGTCATTTTCCTGCCATTCATGAAGCCCTGATCTTTGTTCTCTGACTCCTCAAGCCAGTAAAACTGTCATGGCTTGTGCAGTTGCTTGTTAATCCAATAGGGAGAATTAAAAAAAACATCTGCAGAAAAAACACGCAAACACAATTCTCATTCAGTGACATTCCTTTAAGTTTCTACTTCCCTTCCCATTCTATACATGCTTTTAGGTTTCCAGCACTTTTGTGTAGTTATTTTTCAAGAACGTACAATGGGTGTCTATTAGAGGGAGGGCTAATCCAACGTAACTTCTACAGAAGAAACAGAATTCCATTCTGCCCAAAATTGCAAATCCAGGTTCAAATGTCAATTAGTCCGTTCTGTATTCTTTTATGCTACCCTTGTTATGTGGGCCATCTCTATAGATTATTAAGTTCCATAGGTAGTTATGACCTAGTATTTTTCCGTGAGACTACACCCCCAGTGGAACAATATGTTCTCTGTAATTTCAATCTGGATTCACAAATGTAATAAGTGCTCAGAACTGTAAGCAGTACAAACAGGAGTGACAAGGCTTCTTTCCCCCACCTGAATTTAACTTTTCCTATGCTCTACAAACTGCTCCACTTTACAGCAGCCCCATCAACTGTGCAGACCTTCTAATCCTCACCCATCTAGCCAACAGGCATGATGAAGGAACAATCCCAAATAAAATAAGTACATAAAAATCTATGCCATTCGTTTATTTTCTAATTATTACTCATGCTCAATACATGATATTATATGATGGAGAAATACATTTCAAACATTTCCAATGAGATACATTGAGGTAGAATGTGTATAAAGCAATCCATGTGATGATAATAGTAACAAAATTCATAGTTACATTCTACTTTTATTATAGGTATAGCATACTGTCCTAATTAGAATCCCAGGAATTTAACAGAGCTATTAACCCTGAAAAAAATGCACAGTAATGTTCAAGGAATAATGCATTGAAAGTTAGTTTGTAGTTCCGTGAATCTACCTCAACCTCATATGAACTTGGAACCCAGTGTTGCAGTTGGTGGTTATACTAGTCACATCCTTTGGAGCTTGTAATATTAAGGATTTCAGGAATAGGGAGAGTGCCTTCCAAACACTGATACCATCTGAAAAATGGTTTAACGTCAGAGCTGTTTTCTGTTCTCTAAGGTAGACTCAGCTGTTACCCAAAGTTTCCAGATGCTTTATCATTTCTCTTTTGTGATATGAGGAACTAGGTGAATGTGGAAAGAATGCAACAGACTTTCAATAATATACACAACATCCAGTTCCAGAGAGGATGCATACCTCTATTTTCTGTTCACATAGCCATCTGCATAGTTACTTAAACTTAATTTCTTTGTCTAAGTTAGTACAAAGTCTGTGCCTACAGCTCTTCCTTTATTAGTAAAATTAGAGAATGGGAAGACCATGAAAATTTGTAAATCAGATATTCATTTATGTTTATGAATTTTATTTTAGTTTTTATGAGCATGGTTAATCTGCCCTGATTATGAAATGAGGCTTGAAGCATTTACTCCACCCAAAAGTTGAAGCTGGTCATCTACCCCCTCCTACTCACAGAAATATAAAGAAACAATTGGTTATCTTAAATGGCCTTATTTTCTCCAGTCTAGCATAACCAATAACCTTGCTCATTGTTTTTATCCTGGGAAAAATAGTTAACAACACACAGACACAGTAGGGAACAAGAATTAGTTAGGCAAACCCATCTTCTTCTAAGAAACTCTTAAGAGAATGAGTCTGGATATTCCAAAGGCCAGACTTTTATGTGTGCCAGCTCTTCTGATATATTTTACTTACTAAAACATTTTTGTTCTATTCCTATCCAGTTTTGACCATATTATAAATAATTAGACGTTTTTTATATGTAGTATTCAATGTAATTCTATAAAATACAGATGAAAATACTGTTATAACATTTAAATGCAGAATTAGTAATAAGTACTGAGATTATATGTGACAATGTAATCGTTTTGTACGGTATTTCTAAGTTCTCATCTATATGAAAAAGGTCTTTCTTCCTTAGTCATCTGCAACTTTGCAGCTTTAAATAAACAAAACATATTCCTTTCCATTCTGATTATCTTTGAATTTTCTGCTATTTTACAAATATGTAGTGTGATACATCTCAGCATTAGCCTAGGCAGAGTATTCAGCCCTTCCTTGCCTTCCATCTTTTTTTGCATATATCTACCATACCTTATTTATAAGAGGTCCTCTATATTTTTTTTCTAGAATGTCTTGAATAATGATTTGAGGATATTTTTAAATCAATATGACTTGGTCCATCCTTCCTCTCTTCCTTTCTTCTTTTCTTCCTCCTGTATTCTCTTCATGCTTTAGACTTCATTTCCTTTTAGATGATATATAAATTCAAAGAAAGGGTAGAAATCTCCCAAACCACCATTCATAATAAAATCCTAAAATTTGAGGTATTCTCCTCTTCCATTCTTTTATAGTTTTCCATTACATGTAATAAAATTCTATATCATATATGTATATCTGTGTGTGTGTTTATGTGTACCTATGTATCTGGGTAATACTGCATTGGGTGTTTTGAAAATTTATATACATGGCATGACATAACACATTACATTCACATCTTATAATTTGACCCCAAAATATCACTTTTTTTAGATTTATCCATGATGACGTTTGTAGCCTAGTCTGTCATTCAGATGCTCGCCAGCAGCAGTGTTCCAAATGGTTCAGATATGATAGAAGATAGTGTTTCCAGATCCCCAATATCATTGTGTCTTTTCTAAAAAGTAATCTTTCCTGGGTGTTAATGCTTGGTTAAGGTCAAGGGGTTTCTTTGTCAATCAACTTCCTCTTATTTACAAAATAATTGAAAATGATTATGCAAAAAAAGTGTATCTTTTTTGAATCATTAGTTTCATTATTTTGCTTTCAACAACATTGAAGAAGGAAGTAATCAAGCTGTCAGCTATTCAGTCACTAAAAGTAATGATTAATAATAAACCACTATGTCACTTTCGGCATATGACTCAGGAGAAATTCTATGAATAGAGTGATAAAACTCACCTGCTCATCTATTAATTCGTGTGGACCAGATACAATGCCCATGTCCAGACAGAAATGCTGTGGCACCCTCACTCATTCAAGTGGCAAGCAGTACTCACTCAGAGGCACAGAAACACAATTTAAAATAAATGTAGTATCTCTTATTTAGATATGCAGATAGAGTTAAATGGTGTTTCCATTTTTGTAATTAAGATTTATTAAAATTTGTCATACATTTCTATAGTTTGGTCATTTAATACTAATCCCTGTGATAAATCAATACAGACTATTTATTGATTTGGAGACATAATTATAGAGACCCTATAAATCAATTTTCCTATATAACTTTATAGTAGAGACATAATTGAGTGTGATTAATAAAGTAACTTCAAGTATAAAATATAGTAGAATAAAATTCTGTGGGAGAAATGGAATGGAGTCACATTAGAGGAGAAAAGACACAACATAAAATATCTGGCTGGTAAAGAAATGCAAATGTTCTTACATTATGGAGGGTAGCAAATCACTGTAGTATTTAGACTCTTTTGGAAAGATTTCAAAGAGCAGTATAACAGTTTTATTTTTAAATGTTTAATCAGGTTGGAAATTTTATCCCTGGTGACTGTCTAAGCTGGGGATGAAATAATATTATTTCTCAACTAAAAACATCCAGGTTAGTACATAGATTTTCAAAATCCTCTAATATAAACAGCAACAAAACCCTGAGGAAAATTGCTATATAGCATCCTGTTTGCATTTTTGACATACTGGGCCCAGGATTCAAGTTAGTTTGTTTTTATACAGTTCATCATTTCCTGACAATTATAAAATCATCTTCCATCATATTTCAAGTTCCCATGCTAAGGTCAGTTTGTTTCAGGGCTCAGTAGTTTCAACTGGTCTCCATGTACATTTCTGTATCAAAGGGAAGTGGTCTCATTTTTAAGTCAAATTCTCTTCCTTTAGTCTTATTTAACTTTGTGGAGTATATGTTCTTTATGCCTGAAAATATTCAAATTGGTTTGTAATGTTACATGAAACACATAACTATAAAAATTTTGATTGAATTTTAAATTCATTTTCCTTTAACTCTGCTATATATACAGTTTTTCCCTCAGTGGACATAATTTATCACTCCTTTTATTTAGTTTTCTTTTTTACCCTTAAATAATATTTCACTTTTTCTTCCATAATGTTGTTTAAACTCATTTACTGACTCCTCAAATCTTCGAGTTTGTTTACTATAATAGTTAAGGCTTTCAGAATCCTCACATTGTCTCATTGGTGGTTCTTTTTTGTGTTGATCTTTGTTTTTATCTCTGTACATACAGCAATTTTACTTCACTATCGTTATTTTGAATTATTTTATTTCTATGGATTCTTTTGGGTTTTAAACTGTAGAAAATCAAGTTATTGGTAAAGTAAATTTCATTGTATTTCCATTCTTAGGCATATCTTTGGTTTTATTCTTTTAATTTCATTGGTCTCTGATTTATTATTTTACACTGCATTGGCAAACGACATGTGGGACTATTCTGTAAATGAGTTTAATGGAACACAGCCACATTAATTTGCTGACATATTGTTATGGGTAGACTGTGGTAATTGGAAAGGAAACCCTTTCAAATACCTAAAACTTGAGTATTTTGAGATGTAACAAGCAGAAACAAAGTCAGAGGATCAATCCTCTATCACCACACTAAAGCAAATTTTCCTGCCCAGCCCCTGCCCTCACCACCTCTTATTTTAGTCCAAAACACAAAAGAGCTTTGGCTTTAACCACAGGCCTCTGATTAGAATATGGATGCCTGAAAACTTGTAAAGCCCAGAGGCACATGCTGCCACTTTGTTCGAGCTTACAGGTACCATGGGGCAGCATGTCACCAAGGGGCTTGAAGATCCTGGCCACCCCTTGCACATTAAAGGAGAAGAGAAGAGCTCAGAGGAAATGGACCACGTGTTGACACAGTTTATGCTGGAACTTTACTAACTGAAGAAATGAAACAAGACCTCAGAGGGAAAATATGCACTGGACATGTGAGATGTGATGCCCAAGTTAAAACAAAAATTCAGAGTAATAATATCAGGCCAACTTTCATTATTTTCTAAGATGGAAAGAGTGAAAATGCAGAACAGTTGAAAGAAAATATAAAGAACATAAAGTTTAAATCCAGGTGATCCAATATTGTGTAAATAGGGTTTTGGTAAGAAAGAAGATAATATGGAAAAATATTGATTGGTCAAAAATAATTTTACAGAGTTGAATAAAGACTGGATTCTCTAATTCAAAAAATTAAAATAACTAATGACAGTGATTGAAGCAAAACAATCATAACATACATCCAAGAAATTTCTGAATGTCACTGAAAAAGAAAACTCATAAAACTTCTAAAGAGAGAAAATAATACATTTAAAAGGAGAATCAGATTTGCAATCTTTTCATATAAAACAATGAAAAATTAATGTTATAATGAAACAAAGCAACATATATAGAAGGCAGAAATAGATTACAAGCTGGAATTATAATTCTAATATATTTTTATGTTTGAGAAAGAAGGAAATGCATTTACAAGCATATAAAAATTAAGACTTATTATCAGTATTTTAACAGTCTAAGTAAATCAACAAAAATAAAACAATACCACATATCTTTATCACATGAGTAGTCTTAAAAACTACAGAGGAAATATTGAAAGCCTTCCTTTTGAACTAGGAAAAAATCAAGTGGATATCACTCCTCCTGTTCAGTATTATCTTAGACATTTGAGTAATAAAGTAAGGCAAAAAAAAAAAAAGAAACAAGGAATAATAAAACTGTCACTATTGGTATAGGATATAATTGTGTATCAATAACTAAAAACTGTTGAAACAAATTATTAGAATTAATAAGAGATTATAGCAATTTGTTGGATGGAATGTCAGTAAAAGAAGTCAATTGCAATTCTGTAAACCAATAATGAAGAATTAATAAATATTTTAAAATATTCCATTTATAATAGCAACAAATTAAATACCTAGGAATAGATATAATAAAATATGTAAATGATCTTTATGCAGTAAGTTACAATATAATTTGGCATAAACTAATGAAAGCATAAATAAATAGAAAATATTATGTTTACATGGATCAGGGACTCAATAGAAATGTTAATTCTCTGTACATTCATCTCAGGTCAAATAAAATATCAATGAAATTCTAAATAGATATTTTTTGGAGAAAATGACTTGCTAATTCTGAAGCTTGCATATCAAAATAGGGACAGAAATGGACGGATCCTCTTGCAAAGATGAAAAATGTAGGAGAAGTAGATATAATAAATCAAATTTATTTCAAAAGCTACTTTTAGGACTCTAGTTTTGCAATGTAATGATCCTACTCTTCCTAGCTTCTCTGCTTACAATGAAACAATCCTTGAGATAACAAAATGAACATAGAAATCCCTGAAATGTGGAAAGAAGGAGGAGGCTGCCCAGGGACTTTGGAATTTGAAGGATGTCCCTGTTCCTTCCATATATCCCAAGCGGGGTGCTGCAGGAACCTCTACCCTAGAACATGCAACAAGAACAGACAAGAGAAGCTTCAAGAAAGCCTGTTTGTGAACCAAAGGATGAGGAAAAGGATGGCTTGACTAAAAATGCCACTCCTCCTTCAGTCAAACACCAGTGGAAAAGCCATCTGCCTCTCAAGGTTTAAGAGGAGGCCCCATGGGAAACTGACCTTGCACACCCCTGCCACCCCCACTCAGTTCACCCCACTCCTCAGGCAGTGATGCTCAGAGTCTGCAGAATGGTGTCAGCAGGCTGAATAAGGAGCTGATCTTCCATCCTACACAATGGAAACAGGAGACACACCAACTTTCCTCTAGGGACAGTGTTGATAGAACTGGCAAGGAACTGATTTTCTGCCCACTCCTGGGGGAATCAGGTGGAACTCTGATTATTCCATAGAGTTAACAGAGTCCTGTGTCAAACTGAACCTCCTGGTCTCATCAGCAAAGAGACTCAATAAGGTGGAATAGGTGCTGCTCATAACCACTAGGCTTCCCTTTCCTCTCTGCCCACTGCCATGTTATGAGCCTTGGTATCACTCTGGCATCCACAAGATTGAACAAGATGGTGCAGGTCAGGGCTTACAAAACACTCCAGTCCCTCCTCAGAACCCACCCCTGGTGTCAGTGAGGTCCAGGGGGAAGCTGAACCTCCACGTCCAGCTGACAGCATATAGTCAGAAAAGGGAAAGCTAGAAACATGTTGCTAGTAAATCTGTTCTGAGGGAATGACTATAGAAAGTTCTCCAGGTGGAGAGGAAATGATAACAAGAAGCTTGGAACTTCAGAAAGGGAGAATAACACCAGGATCAATAAAAATAAAGATAATTTAAATATACTACACTTATTCTCAGGAGTTTTTAAAATAATATTTAGTGCATTAAACAAAAATTATAATACCATTTAATGTGATGCTCAATATATTTAGAAGACATACAGTTATATTTAAAAAGTGAGGAGATTAAAGAGCCATACACATCACTCAAAATACTGAAACACTGATACCAGGAGACTGTGATAAGTTATATATAAATAATTCATTACCTACAGCAACCACTAAAAACTACAGGCAGTGATATACCCAAGAAAACTATAGATAAGTCAAGATGGAATTCTGAGGAAAAAAACAGAAGTTCCAACAACCTACAGTGGTAAGAAAGGAGAAGCAGAGAAATGAGAGCAAAGAAACAAATAGAAAATAACTAATGAATTGGCAGAGTTAAGCACTCACATATCAATAATTAAAAGTAATAATTTAAAATTCAATAATTAAAAAACATAGATTAGCAGAGTAAATTAAAAAGTAAAACACGTTCCAACAATGTGTGATCTCCAAGAAACTCACTTCAAACAGTGACATAGGTACATAGAATGTAAAAGGATGAAAATGTATACCACACAAACATTAATTTAAAAAGAGGTGGCCACGTTAACATCAGGTAAAGCAGACTTCAGAGCAAAGAAAATTATCAAAGAGTTGCAGTGCATAATGGCAACCTAGCAGGGAGGCATTACTAACAATCCTCAATATGTTTGCCATGAAGAACCTTAAATAGGAAGCAAAACCTGAGAGAGCCAGAAAGAGCATTAGTCAAATCCACAATTACAGTTGCAGTCAGTAACACCCGCACTCAGCACCTGACAGAACTACTAGAAAGAAAAGAGAACTGAACACATCATCAACCGATGTGATCTAACGGTAAATGTAGAACATAAACCCTACAGCAGCAGAACGCACGTTTTTCAAACACCAGGGGAAATTACCAAAATAGAGCTTATTCTATGCCATAAAGCAAATGTCAAAAAATTTAAAAGAATCACAGTCAAACAGGTTTCTTGCACCACAATTAAATCAAACTTGAAATCAGTAACAGAAAGATAAGAAAATCTTCAAAAACTTGAAAACTAACCTTCTAAATAATCCATGTATCAATGAAGTCAGGAAAAAGTAGAAAAATACATAAAACTGAATGACCAAATGACAAAAATATTCATCAGTGTATAATTCATAAAGAAATTATGGTATATTCGTACAATGAAACACTGTAAAGCAATGAAAATGAATAAAATATTGCTCTCTGCAAAACAGGCTGAAACTTAAGACAGCATGAAAGAAGCCAGATACACCAGAATATCCTGGATATTCCCAGTTACATCATTAAAAACTAAACTTTAAATTACAATGTATAGATATGAATGCAAAAGTGATTAAATTTCAACAAAGTAAATAACTTCTAAGAAAGTAAAGCAAATAGTTGTCTTAAAGGGAGGAGGAACAGTTATGATTACCAAAGTTTACACTGTGGTTTTCTGATGTGCTGGCAAATTCTATTTCTTGACCTGAAGCCTAATTCTATGGGTGATATAAAGTAATTCTTTAAGATAGGTGTTTCTGTTTTATGTACTTTTCTTTATAAAGGATATATTTAAAATTTACAAAGTTCAAAGGAATTCCTAAATAAAAATATAGTAAGCCATGCAAACTAATCACTGAGATCGATGCTATTTTTAAATCTCAATAATAATGGCTAATATTGTAGTGAAACCCCCAGCAATTATAAAAGAGTGATTTTTTTTTAATTAGAAAAGGTAAATAATTCAAAAAATTCTGGAACAAATCTAAGTCATGGTATGATATATCCTGTTCACTCTCTTAAACAATAATTATATAAATAAATCATTTTAAAAACCTTTACAAAAAGATTATTCCATTTTTTTAAATACCAGGGTCACCCTCAGCTGCCTCAAAACCTTTGAAGTCATTCCCAGAAAGCTATTCCCGACACACAGTTGCCAATCTCTTTCCTCCAAGATTCCTACCAAGTGTTGACACCTAATTCTCATCGTTGTAATTTTGCATATGAAGGGAGCAGAAAAGGATTTCAAGAGTGGATGGATATTCAGACTATTCATCTATGCTTGCTCTCTGGTTTTTCAGTTGGACCATACTCTGATTTCTGAACTTAGAGGTAGGAAATGCTGATGAAGGGAGGATAAGTGCAAAGAAATTAAAAAAATAAATACTCATCGAGTTCACTTCTAAGTGGTGAACACCTTTCAGATGCAGCTGTTGTCTGCAAGTATTTAAATATGCCACGGATCTATTAAAAAATCACTCACTCTATCCATTGGCTGCTATTTTGTTTTGCAGCTATGGTGCTTCATGTTGCTCTCCCCCCAAATTTTAAAGAGGGTTTTAGTAGGAAACTGGGAAAAGATAAGCCAAGGACTTAGATAGCATCTTAAACAGGTAGTTGGCTCTGATATTTTAGTGCAAAATAGACAAATATCAACATACAGAAGAATTCTTCAAATTTCTAGATTATTTTTAATACTCAGTTTTAATGCAATTAAAACTTGAAAATATTTTATATATTACTCAATTAATTTGAAAAGACACTCTAAGCATTTATAAATCCTCTAAGATAGTTAACAGCCAGCCATTATTTTAACTTCCCCAATTGCTATAACATCTTTATCTCTCTTTTGTGCAAACAGCTCAAAGTTAATTACATGGTTGTCCATCCTTAAATGCTATCATTATTATTATCTTTTTATTAATGTATGGTGAACTGCTCAGCTTAGCTTGTAATAAGAATTTGAATTATTATCGGAGCCATAGAGAATTGAACAGTTGGAAGTCATAAGCTAAATGACTGGAGAAAAATAATGTCAAATTGTTTAACCAGCTCATGTTACAAAATAGTTTACTTGGCTCCATTCTATACAGAGATAAATATTACCCAAATTCGTTTAATTTTCTACAAGTCAGATTTCTAAATAGAAATGTTTAAAAATTCTTTCCCAGCAGCATAGGTGGTGAGGCATGAAATGGTTTGCAGAAAACAAATGTACCGCATTAACTGGGAAATTTGCCCACAGATCAATGCTGGCAAATGGCAGTAAGGGCAGTGATAGGATTCTGAAAAAGTATAAGGAAGTGTAAAAAAGCAAAGAAGGCTAAAATGACATTTTTTAAAGTAAAATACATTTCACAAAGAAACAAGTATCTGGTTGAATATATAGAATTCTTTTAAACTTTTTTTTTTTTGAGAAAATTTTAGGTTTACATGCAGTTATAAAAAGGAATACAGATATGCCTTGAACCACTCACCAATTCCTCCACAGGCAGCAACATGCAAAGCCGAACCAGGATACTGACCTTAATACAATGATGACACAGACCCACAAGGATCCCTCACGCTGCCCAGTTAGAGTCATACTCATCTTACTTTCCCCATCCCATCTCTGACACTTAGTTAGCCTTCATATTCTCTATAGTTATGACATTTCAATAATGTTATATAAATGGAATCATTTAGCTTGTGGCATTTCATGTATAGCTTTTTTCACTAAGCATAATTTTCTGGGGAGAGATCAAGGTTGCTGTACATCAGTAATTTGTTACTTTTTTATTACATTCCATTACTTCGCATGAATTTTACAGCCATTCACTAGTTGATGGACATTTGGATTGTTTGCAGTTTTTAACTTTCACTAAAAAGGCTGCTAGGAACATATACAGATTTTTGTGTGAACATGTTTTGTTTCTTTGGGATAACTACTCAGGAGCGCAATTGTTGGAACGTATGGTTGTTACGTGTCGATTTTGTAAGACACTGCCAGAAAGTTTTCCAGAGTGCTTGCGTCATTTAAAATTCCTACCAGTGATGTGTGATTGGTCAAGTTTCTCTGAATCATCATCAGCATGTGATGTGGCCACTATTTTCTAAGAGTCTGGTAAGTTTATAATAATAACTCTTTATGGTTTTAATTTATGCTTACCTAATAATGAATTGTGTGAAATATCTTTTCATGTGCTTATTTGTCTCTGAATATTTTCCTCAGTGAAATGTCTGATATTGTCTTTTGCCCTTTGGTAATTTTATTTTAATTATTTTTTGATCCCTGAGCTTTGAGAGTTCTTCATATGTTCTAGCTACTAGTCATTTGTCAGATAAATGGTCTGCAAATACTTTCTCCCAGTCTACAGCTGGCCTTTTCATCTTCTCAACAAGACATTTTCAGGACAAATGCTTTAAATTTTGAGGTCTTATTTATCAACTTTTATGGTTTGTATTTTGGTGTCAGGCTTATGAACAGGTTGCCCACTGCTGATCCTAAAGATTATCTCCAAAGTCTTTTGTTCCAAATATTTTAGAAGTTAAAATTTTCATTTAAGTACATGAGGAATTTTGAGTTAATTTTTATATAAGGTAGGAGGTTTAAGACAAGATTTTTTTTTTAAATAATCTTTTTTTTTTTTTTAACAATTTATTTTATTTTAGTATCATTAACCTACAATTACATGAGCAATACCGTGATGATTGAACTCCCCCCTTCACCAGGTCCCCCCCACCAACCCCGCCACAGTCACTGTCCATCAGCGTAGTGAGATGAGAATCACTACTTTGGACAAGATTTTTTTTTTCCTGTGATGCCTAGTTGTTCCAGCACCTTGTTGAAAAGTCTACCTTCCTCATGGAATTGCTTTTGCTCCTTCGTAAAAAATCATTTGGGCATATCTGCGAGGGTCTATGTTTTCTCTAATTCCTTCCTTCAACCTAGGGTCCGTTTTCTGTAAACACCACAGAATCCTGAATGTGTAGTTACATTAAAGTCTCAAAATTCTGTAGCTTTATTCTTCACAATTTATTCTTTTTCAAAATTTGTTCAAGCTTTTGTTCGCCTTTTTATGCAAGTTTTAGAATAATACTTTTACGTGCAAAACGTCTGTGAGATTTTGATAGGAATTTGTTTAAAGCTACACATCAGTTTAGGGGAGCTGACTTTTTTAGTGTGTTGAGCATAGGACAGGCCCTATGCTGAGAAGGAGTTCAATGAAGTTTCTTTTCTCTCCCTGTTCTTTCTTGCCTTCCGTCACCTGCATGGCTGCACAAATAAAAGAGCCACTCTTCCCGACACCACGCCTCTGCACGTGCTGTTATTTCGCTTTATGAATTCCTTTCTTGTTGACACTTGTTTGACCTGTTCTAAAATTCTTTCCTGATCAAAGTCAAGAGCACGTTTCTGGGTTGAGGTCTCACCTAGCTGGCAGGGAGGCCTCCCCAGATGGGACTACCTGACAGCGGTTGGGAGCTCATGTAAATGCATCTAATTATAACAGAGTATATTTTTCTGAAACTCCTTTTTCAATACAAGGAGTGCTTCAAATAATGAAGGATGTAGGACTATTTTAAATTCCACTGTTGGTATAATCAAGATGGCAACCATCCCAGGACTTGTTTACTTCATTTCAGGAGGGCATGATAGTTTTAAGAAAGCTAATAAGTGGAGGTGGAATTTGAGGAGTCAACCACTGGCCCTCATTATAGAAATGTGTGTGAAGTGTCCTTTACTGAACTTCTATTTAAAGTATGTCCAACTTTAACCTCAAGTATTTCAAGTTCCTTGACATCATGGGGACCCACTCAGGATCCCAGAATTGGTGTGAAGATTATTTTAAGCTGAAGAGATTTGAGATTCAATGCATGAAGAGAGAAGTTTTCTGGAGCTTCCCTTATCTGATTAAAAACAGCAACTTCTTGGAAATGAGGCCACAGTAAATTCCTCTTTTGGGCAGGTTTTCTCCCAGAGAGACCAGCGAGATTAAATCTAACATAAATTCCCCATCTGGAGGAGTTTCAGGGCCTGGCAGGAGATGGAAAGAACACTCCCACCTATATAAACAAACATTATCATAAACTTTCTCATCTTCCATTTGTTCTAAAAACCCATTTGTCTTTCCTAAAGAAACCTATTTATTCTTCCTACAGAAATCTTTTCTGTCCCATCCCTTTTCCCTACCAAGTTAGGTAGAGAAACCTCCAACTTGAACCATTTGGCTTCCAACATTTATTTGTGCCTATACAGAGGAATAAAGCTTCCTACCCCCCCCCCCTTTACTAGAAATCTTTTGTCAGTTTAATTTGCAGACCACCAACTACAAGTCTCAGTGGGACTTGGGCAATTTTTTTCTGTCCAGAAAAAGATCATGGGACATTCTGTCATCCCACGACCATTTCCTTTAGTTGGTGTGACAGTTAATGTTATGTATCAACTTGACTGGGCTAAGGAATGCCCACATAGCAGGTTATACTTTATTTATGGGACTGTCTGTGTGGGTGTTTCTGGAGGAGATTAGCATTTTACTTAATGAACCAAGCAAACAACATCCCCCTCACCAGCGCAGTGGGCAGTGCCCAGTCCCTGAGGGCCTGGACAGAAAAATAAAAAAGTGGAACAAAGGGCAAAGAACCTCTGCTTTAGTTCAAACATCCATCTTTCCCTGACCTATGACTTTGTAGCTACTAATTCTTAGGCTTTCTGACTTACACCATCAGTGTCCTGATTCTCAGTCCTTCAGACTTGGAGTGAATTACACCACTAGCTTCTAGATCTCTGTAACTATGTGAGAAAATTCCCAAAATAAATATCCTCTTATCTGTCTATCTATCTATATTACATTGGTTCATTTTCTCTGGAGAACTCTTACTAACACAGTTGGGGAAGGAGACTTTTTGTATTCCAGTGCCAGTTTCCTCCATTGGAACAGATAATTTAGACCATATAACAAATCCTATAACAGGAAAAAAAAAAATCCACGATAAGATTTTCAATCTGAACTGTTGTGAGAAGGATGTGCCTGAAGAAATTCATTTCCTCGCACTGATAAGAGTTGAAATAGAAATGGAATGGCAGAGGAAAACTTTTCAAGATCATGATTCACTCCAATTTATAGACTCTGCACAGTAGTGTAACATCCTACAAGATTCCTGAATTGTTGTCCAAATTGAATAGGAATCTGTATTTGTCTTGTGAACATCAGTAAACTGTGTAGGGAAACTGGACAGCTACATGTAAGAGAATGAAACTGGACCACTGTCTTGCACCATACACCAAAAATAAACTCAAAATGGATTAAGGACCCAAATAAGTGATCTAAAACCCTTGAAAGAAAGCATAGGCAGTAAACTCTTGAACATCAGCATTAGTTGTTTTTCTTTCCTGGATGTCTCTGCCGAGGCAAGGCAAATAAAAGCCAAAACAAATAACTGACTACATTAAACTAAATATCTTTTGTACAGCACAAAAAAAAGGACACCATCAACAAAATGAAAATGTGACCTACTGTATGGGAGAATATATTTGCAAATAATATATCTGACAAGGGGTTTATATTACTCCCAGTTTTGAATTCTTAAATTTGATTCATTTCTCATTAAGCTAGAGGTTTCAAGTAAACTTTTCTATGTACTACAAAGATTCTCTATCAGTTAGTCTTAGATTCAGCTACGAGTAGCAAAGATCTTAAAAACTAGCAAAAGGAGTACAGATGTCTGGTGCAGGGCAGTAGCTGATGGAGATCGTAGCTCCGGGAAAGTGTCAGGGTCTAAGGTGTCTTCCTGCCATATGCTCCTTCACCTCCAGATGTGGCCCTTACATATTAACTCCAAAAGTACATCATTAACAATCTCAGGGTACCCACATTTCTAGCCAACTTTGTTGCATATATTTTGAAACTTTTACTGCCTTTTTGTTCCTTAGCCATTGAAATCCTTTGTATATTCTCTATAGTATACTCTGTACTTTATATATTCTCATTCCCTTATCAGCTACTTTGTATGATTTCGATCCTTGTAAATTTATTGAGATTGTTTTGTGGTCTAACATACAACCTTTCTTAGGCAGTGTTCCCTGTGGACTTGAGAAGTATGTTTATTCTGTTGTTGGGTGCAATGTTCCATGTATATGTTAAGTTTAGTTGGCCTTAGTGCTGTCAAGATTCTTTATTTCCTGATTAATAGTCTATCTAAATGATCTTCCCATTATTGAAATTGGGTGCTGAAGTATCCAACTATTATTGTAGCACCACCTATTCCTCCTTTCAGTTCTGTCAGCATTTGCTCATGTATCTTGGGGCTCTGTTGCTTGGCATGTACATATTTATAATCATTATACCAATTGACCCTTTTAAGACTGTCTCATTTATTTGTGTCTTATAAGAGTTCTTGACCCAAAGTCTATTTTTTTCCTGATATTAGTATAGATGTCTTGTTCTCTTTGATTACTATTTGCATAGAATATCTTTTTTCCATCCTTTCACTTTCAACCTATTTGTTTCCTTGGATATAAAGTGACTCTTTAGTAGACAGAATATAGTTGGATTATGTTTTTTACCTAAAAAGTTGTTCCAATTTTCGTGTTTTGATTAGAGAACTTAATTTATTTGTATTGAAAGTAATTACTGATAAGGAAAAGTGTAATTTTGCCATACTTCTATTTGTTTGTGCATGTCTTTATTGTTTCTCATTCCTTCTATTGCTACCTTCATTTACGTTTCATTGAGTTTTGTAGTATAGCATTTGATTCCCTCCTATTTCCTTTTCCATATATATGTTTAGATATTATTTTAATGGATAATATGGGGACCAGCTTAGCTTTAAAAGTACAAAATCTCTGTTCTTATATAGTTTATTCCCCATTCTCTATGTTGTTGTTATTGTAACAAATTGGATCTTTATATATTATGTGCCCATTAACATACATTATTTTCTTGCATTTGTCTTTTAAATTATAAAGGAAATAACAAGAAACATTAAAAATAAAAAATAAAATAACACTACCTTTTATATTTACCTGTGACATTACTTTTATCAGATTATTTATTTCTTTATAGAGTTTTGAGTTACTTTCTAGTGTCATTTCATTTCAGTCAAAACTCCCCTAAGTTTTTATGTACAGGTAACCAATTCCTTGACTTTTGTTTACCTGAGAATGTCTTAATTTCTCCCTTTTTGAAGGATATTTGATGAATATTAAATTCTTTGTGGACATATTTTCTTTATGTGCAGCATGTTATATATTGTTGCCCCACTGCCTTTGGGACTCCATTGTTTACAATGTGTCTCAATGTGGATATATTTGCATTTATCCTATTTGGAGTTTATTGAGCTTATTTGATATGTGGATTCATGCCTTTCAACAAATTGGAAAGAGTTCAGCCATTATCATTTAAATATTCTAGCCCTTTCTCTCTCATTTCTTCTGGAATTTCAATAATATGCATGCTTACTTTTACTTTAGGCCTACCTTTTTAAATTTCATTTCTGTCTGCTCCTCAGACTGAATAATCTAAATTGTCCACTTTTCAAGATAATTGATTCATTCTTCTGTCTGCTCAAAACTAGTATTGAACTTTTCTACAGGGTTTATTCAATTTAGTTTTTGTGCTTTCAGATCCATGATTTCTGTTTGGTTCTTTTTAATCATTTTTACCTCTTTATTGAAATTCTCATTATGTTCAGACATAATTTTTAATTATTGGTCAACAGTTTTCTTTAACTCTTTGAGCATATTAAGACAATTGATTTAAGTTGTGCAAGTTAGAATCCAGGAAGAATTATTTAGAGTTCTCTCTCCTTCATTCTTTCACTCTACCTTAATTATCAACACAACTTGTCTTTTTTACATTTAATATATATCTTGATTTGACATGTTTTTCCATCTTCATTGTAACCATCCACATGCAATGCACTATCCTTTCTCACTAAAGTAGTACAATATATTCTTAATTTGTCTCCATGATTTCATTCTACTTTATGTGATGAAATGTCTCCTAAGATGAACCAGGGACATTTAAAAAAAATGAAAACAGGATCCTGCCACTTGTCTGATAAAATTCAACAGTGACTCCCCCTATCATATAGAAGGAAAGAAGAAACAGAAAATGAAAAAAAGAATTGTAGGCTTAAATCTTAATATATTCATATTTACAAGTCCAAGCACACCAAATAAATACAAAGAATGGTAAAAGTGATTTAAAAAAATTAACTTGGTTGATTTTAAAAATTAACCAACTGTATTCTGTCTATAATAATTTTAATTCTATTACAACAAATAATCTTGAAATTATCAGTTATGCACATATTAAAAAATATACATTGATTATTTCCTCTTGCCCCACTCAAAATTTAATTAAAGATGATTCAGATCTAAACATAATTAAAACCATAAAGCTTCTATGAGACAACATAGATGCTATCATCACAATTTTAGTGAATACAAAAAACTCAAAGAGAAAACACATAAAGCGTTAACATCAAAATAAAACCTGATAAATCCAACTTCAAAATTAAAGGCTTATGGTCATTAAAAATAACCACTGAAAAACTAAAACTGCAAGCTTACATCTTCAGAGTATATACTATACACACACACGCATATATTTAGATTACACATATATCTATCTTACCAGAGAACTTTTGTTCACAGTATAAAAGAACTCTTGCATCTCAACAATAAAAAGTCAAATAGTCTTATTAAAAATGGGCAAACAACTTGATAGACATGTCACAAATGAAGACATGAATGGTCAACAAGCACATGAAAAGATGCTCAACTTTGTGACTCTTTAGGGTATACAAATAATATCACATGTATATACATTACAAATCCCCTAAGAAGGCTAAAATTAGAAACTATGGGATTTCCAAATGTTGATGAAGATGTGAAAACAATCAAAACTCTTATGAATTGTTGGTAGGCCTATTAAGTGTAACAATCAATTTGTAGAAATATTTGAGAGTTTCTCATATTGATACATGCATGTTAACCATATCGCTCAGCAATCATTTTTCTATGTATTCAATGGCTAGACAGAAATGAGATCTTAAATCTACAGAAAGATTTGTAAATAAATGTTCATAGAAGTTTTAATCATAATAGCCATAATATCCAAACAGTGGAAACATCCTAAAGATTAACCTAGAAGATTATGGATAATCAAATTGTGGTATGTTCATACAGTGGAATACATCTCGGCAATAAACATAAGATAAACTATTGATATATCCAGTAACATATATTAACTTAAAGAGCATTCTGGTGTTTGTAAAAGGCTAGACACAAAGATTTTATAGTTCAACGTTCCACTTATATGAAGTCCAATAAATGGCAAAAACAATCTGTGATATTAGAAATGAGAACAATGGGCAGGGAGTATTAACTGGAAAAGGACATAAGTAATCTTTCTGGATGGTGGATATATTTTGTATCTTGACTGTAGTATGGTGGTTACATGAGTGTACACATTTATCAAAACTCATCAAATTGTGTGCACTTAAGACCTATGCATTACTTCATGTATAAATTTTAGCTAAAATATGTAAATATTAAACTTATTTATCTATTACATATTATGAAATTTGAAGGTAGGCAATCTTAACTGATAAGGTAGTACCTACTATTATCCCTATCACAGAG
The DNA here is from genome assembly GCA_029783875.1 of Phataginus tricuspis. NCBI lineage: Eukaryota > Metazoa > Chordata > Mammalia > Pholidota > Manidae > Phataginus > Phataginus tricuspis. The sequence goes on along the minus strand of JAQQAC010012171.1, from coordinate 15,466,017 downwards.
CCCTCTTCCCTCCTTAGCATCCTTAATACGGACTTCCACTACCAAGACCACCTAGTGGTCACTTGGCCCCCAGAAGTTCAATCCTCACAGTTCCTTTGAAATTAAGAACATTGAGTGAGGAGAAAGGTCAAAATGGTGACTTCCAGTAGTATATAAGCACAATTTTAAGACTTTACTAGACATCTCATCTAAAAACTTTCATTTACATGTAATTACACTTATTTGCAAAAGAACCAACAGCATGTAAATTAACTTATTTACAAAAGAACCAAGCAAATATAATTTTTAAAACTCTAATTTTTCAGTGAACCAATGGCTTCAATGAAATACAACAAGTAATCCTAAAATTCACAGGAAACCACAAAAGACCCTGAATAGCCAAATCCATTCTCAGAAAGAAGAACAAAGCTGGGGGTATCATGCTCTCTGACTTAAAGCTATACTACAAAGCTACAGTAATCTAAACAGTATGGTACCAGCTCAAAAACAGACCCACATATCAGTGGAAAAGACTAGTGATATCAGAAATAAACCCACACATATACTGTCAATTAATATATGATAAGGGAGCCATGAATGTACAAGGGGGAAGAGACAGTCTTTTGAATAGCTGGTGTTGGGAAAACTGGATAGCTACATGCAAGAGAATGAAATTGGTAAACCCAAAATGGATTAAAGACCTAACTGTAAGACATGAAACCATAAAAGTCTTAGAAGAAAACATTGGCAAAAATCTCTTGAACATAAGCATGAACAATTTTTTCTGGACACATCTCCTTAGGCAAGGGAAACAAAAGCAAAAATAAACAAGTGGAACTACATCAAACTAAAAAGCTTCTGACAAAAAGAAACCATCAGAAGCACAGAAAGACATCCTACAGTATGGGAGATAATCATCAGAGAAATGAAAATCAAAACCACAATGAGATATCACTTCACACCAGTTAGAATAGCCACTAACCAAAACATAAGAAATAACCAGTGTTGGTTCAGATGTGGAGGAAAGGGAACCTTCCTGCACTGTTGGTAGGAATGTAAATTGGTGCAGTCACTGTAGAAAGCAGTATGGAGTTTCCTCAAAAACCTAAAAACAGAAATACCATAGAATCCAGTACTCCACTCCTAGGAATTTACCTGAAGAAAACAAAATCTCTGATTCAAAAAGTTATATGCACCCCTATGTTTATTGCCACATTCTTTATAATAGCCAAGATATAGAAACAACCAAGGGGTCTATCAATAGATGAATGCATAAAGATGTGGTATATATACACAATGGAATATTATTCAGCCATAAAAAGAAATCCTGCCACTTGTGACAATAAGGGTGGACCTAGAGGGTATTATGCTAAGTTAAATAAGCCAGGTGGAGAAAGACAAATACTGTATGCTTTCATTTATATGTGGAATCTAAAAACAAAACAAAACAAAACTAACAAATATTCGTAGACTCATACACACTGAGAAGTGACTGGTCATTCCATGGGGAAGGGTTTGGGGTGGGTTAGGGGGATAAAAAGGTACAAAAATCTCAATCAATCATAACATAAGTTGTTCATGGGGATAGAAGTGTATCCTGGAGAATATAGTCAATGGTTCTATAACATCTTTCTATGTTAACAGACAGCAACTGTGTTGTATACTCGAAACCAATAAAATATTAGATATCAACTATACTTAAATGAAAAATTAAGAAAAATAAATTATGTTGCAGCACTAATTTAGAAATTTACACACTTTATTATATTATGTATGTATATTGTAATTAAAATTAATATATTATACTAAATGCCAATTAAAAATCTAGGCATAATGCCACTTCTTACAACATAGCAATTCTATTATTAACTATGAAGAGGTAAACATTGGGAGCAAACACTAGGCTCCAATAGGAGCCCCTCCACATTGAGGTTTCCAAATTTTCGTGCACAGCCTTCTCACATATATACATAAAATTCAGTTTCCCCATCTCCAAAGATGATGACCTCAAAGCCTCATCTAGACACTTTGACAAAGATTGTTTTCACACGAGAAACAGTCCAGAATTTATGAATGATGCAAAGACCTCTTCATTGTTCTAAAGAGAGTCGATCCTCACTCTTTAGTAACCAATACATTTACAATTCATCTGCTCCAAAAACATCTAATGTAAAGTACTTGAGAATAAACATAATAAACACTATAATACTTTCATTTGGAAAATGGAAGCATGGAAAGCTCTCAGCAGTCACTGACTCATAGCAAGTATGAGTTTTCTTTGGGAAGAAATAGAAGACAATATTTGTTTCATACTTTTTAAACTGTGATTCACATTTACACAGAACCAACCAATTGCTGAGGAGTACCGTAAGACAAATTGTGACCTGGGACAATGAGAATTTAGCTGAGCTTCCAATTGCATTTTCTCTGTCTTCTTCTCCAGTGATATTTTTTGTTGTTGTTTTTGTTTTCCTTTCCTTTCTTCAGATTTTAGCATTTCCTTTCCTCACTAAGCTCCATGAAGACATCTGCTTTCTGTGTGCAGATAAAGTCATTGTTATTGCTCTGCCCCCTTCATACGTCTTCATTTCTGCCCCTCGCTGAACATAATGGATAAGAAGTCGGTGCTGGACTTATTTCTCCTTCAGTTCCAAAGAAATTTTCTTCTGTGCATTTGGTAGGCCCATATGTTTATTTCATTGTTGCAATTAACAAATGGTTGTATAGACCTTTTAAAGCAATGATACTTAGGTCAGTTGGTATTTTTCCTGAGGTTCAAGATACTGTGTATCAGCTCAAGTCCTTCCTGGACTTATGTCCAAATTAATCAGAATTTAGTAAGATTTGCTTCACTGGTTTTGATATGGTGTCTTGTTTCTTAGTTTCATTTAAGCCAATTGTTTATTTTTGCTATTTTTAATATTTTGGTTTAAATTCAAAGGAGAGAGGACAAGACTCCTTTATTGTGTCAACTTTAAATAGATGACGTGAAAGGGTTCTTAGAATTTAAGCTTTTGGACAGACAGGCTTTCCACATTCTCAACAGTAAATAACTAGCTGATCTGAGTCATGTCCGTAGATTTCTGACAGGTTAAAAATACCTTAATTGTGCCATCCTTGTGGTAATGGCAGCATGCCAAATAGACTACCAGAAAAACTATTCAGAATACATTCAGTTAAATATTTTACTCAAGAAATCTTGAGTAAAATAAATCCTAGTGAGAAGCTCTTGGATTACTTGTTAAGGCTATTAATAAGATAGGTTCTAGGGCAAAGTTGCCTGTGGTTATGATAAGAATGACTGTGGAAGCTCAGATTTCCATAGACATCTGGTTGACCTAATTCTCTGAGTTTATAGAAGAAAGTAACTGAAAGGAATTTTCAAGAGCTGAATACCTCTCCAGAATGTACCTCATAACTATTTCTGTGAACTTCATTGTGTTATTTTCAATTGATTAGAATGTTTTATTGGGCAAAATTGTATTACACTGACATTTATTGAATGTTTTTTTCCCCACGTGCTCCCTTTTGCTAAATGATACTCTTTAATGAACTTGTGTGATTCATTTACCTCTGCTAATATAGAGAACTTCTATTTTCCAAAAGTCAAAGATTTAGCAAATCTTTCTAGGCTACATAGATTTTTAATCTATAACTATAATACAGAAGGAATAATAGAAGGCATGTTGAGCTCTGACAACCATGAGATGCATCTGAGCAGGAAAGTCATGGGCCAGAGCCATCTTTCCCTGCCCCTGAGAAAGAGACTAGTTGCAAAACCATACTGTGTCCAAGGATGAGTGAGTTTCCTTCTCGTTGTATGAAGCATGAAAGGTATGGCTTAAATGTTTTCTTGACAAGGTGAAGAATAACAATATTATTATTACAGGGATTTCTAAATATTGAGATGGTACATTTTATCTGACCAAGGTATTGTGACAAGCTGTATTGTACTTCAGATTTGTAAAAGGCTTGCAGCTCATGGTTAAAGGACACTTTCCAAAGCAGACCTCAAATAAGCTTGTTCCACATTTTAGGTCTTTATCCATAATACCCAACACCTGACTCAAAATACTATATAACTCAGAATGCTTTCAGCTGCAGGTGTTAGAAACCCATATTGAACTGCCTGAAGTTTCCAAATGGGATGGGTCAGATAACAGAAAGAAGGCAGTTGTTTTAAGAATTGGCATAACATCCAGGAACTTCAGAAGCAGGAGTCAGCAACTCAAAGGTATAATCAGCTGACATCAAAACCACAAGCTTGAAACTGCCAGGGTAATTTCAGACTGAAGAGAAGTATGAATACTTCCATAAGATCTAGAACAATCGGTCCACATAGGTGTTTGCTTCCCCATTGCTGTTATCGAATTCTCAGCAAAAAATATATCAACATCATTTTGTTCGATTTTAAATAATAAATCACCTCTAACTATATTGCAGTCTTTCTTGCTTATTTGGGAAACTGTAATAAACATGATAACTCACATGTGTTATAAGAACATGTGCTGACATTGATGGTAACTGAGCTGAGTAACCTGCTGCTTGACTGAAGATTTCTTCAGAAGATACCCACAACAGTTTAGGAGTCAAAGATGGGTAAGTGTGGGTAAAACTGCAGTATTTCCAGAATCTCACCTGGCCTTAGTGCATGTCCATATCAATAGGTGTTTCCAAGGGGTGGAGAGAAGTAGTCCATCTCCATATCAATAGGCGATTACCAGGGGTAGGAGGGCATATCTGGACCATAAAGGTTGGGTGGGCCCCTGTTTTACAGTTGGGTTGTGAGAGACGCAGGCAAACAGAAGCGGAGTACAGTGTGTGACAATAAATGGGTTTATATCACTTTGACTGATTGTGGTCTCAAAGGTATTTTGCCCTGGGCTGGGAAAATATTTTCCCCCTGGAGTTACAGTAAGATGCCAGAATACTTGGTGAACTGCCCGACAATGAAACCAGTATATTTAGCATGTCCTGCTCAGACCGTTTGACACGCCTCAGAGCACAATGATGGGCATGTTGCGGGCGAGCCACAGCTGATGCAAGTTACTATCAGTTACTAGGCTGACTGTGAATAATTCTAAGGCGAAAATAAATGTTCTGTAGCCATAATACAAAATTATCTGTTGGGAGAATTGAGAAGATATGGAAAGAGTAATCTTGAAATAAAATCAGGACTAAATAAATGATTTAATGAGGCTCTGACCCTCCTTATTTCTATATTTATTCAATTATCTTACCCAGACTTTTTTTTCCCTGAGGACAGTGGAGGATAAAAAGTAAGAAATGACTAAATTTATTTCTTACCTGACTCCTTGTAGTTTTACAATCATAGGCAAACTACTCAATCTGTCTTTACATTGTGGGGATCTCCCTCAGTACCCCAAACCTTCATTTTCAAAGTTTAACAATAAGAGAAAACTGTAACTCGAAGACACCCTTTCTAATTTCCCTTCCTCCAACCTATGGGACTTAAAGGACACCACTGGGAGGTACAATCTGCCATGAGCCCTGAGAATCTTTGCACATTCTTCATTAACACTCCAAGAAAACAAGGTGTAATCACTTTTGGTCTGAGTCACTTTTCAGGATTGTGTTTCTAGTGAGCAAACTTGAAGCAGCAGGCTTATTTTCACCCATTACAAAAGTAGTGAAGTCCCCAGTTCAGTGTTCCTCTACAGGAACAATGTCCAATGCGTGTGGAGGATCCAAGAGGGGCCTTTGTGGTACCCTTGGGGAGCAAGCAGCCAGCATGGGCATCATGCTGACCCTCCAGGTCCTGCTTTTTAGATATTGCCTCTGATTCGGAAGGCCTGTGTATTTATGAGACGCATTGGTAGGTTTATTAAGGTAGGCTTACACGTAGGGTAATATTTCACTTTCTTATACTCTTTACAATTATTGACAGCTATACCTCTTTCTGGTGGTGAACAAAAAATGTTCATTTGTTTTTCTTAATTAAGAAGAGAACACTTTGAACTGGTAGAGGATGAGCAATTTATAAAAGGCATTTCTGAAGAGCACCTAGAATGACCTGAAAAAATATGGTGGGAGAAAACAGAGACTTTGGGGAAAGATAGCGTGTTTACAATAATAGAAAAACGTTAACACTTAGGAAGAAGGAGTCTTAATTGGGAAAATCTCAGCATTACAGGTAGATAGGCTGCTACATAGTTCAAGTGGGGCAAATTGTTGAACTGCATGTACAGTAGGGTTTTCAGCTCATATACTCAAAAACAGATCATGGCCCCCAGGGATGACCCGTGGCATGCTGCTGTTGTTAACTATTGCAAATCCCTCTAAGAACACTGCGGAGACCAGTGACAAGCATTTCTTAATCTGCAGTATGCAACAAGGGCAAGGAAAAAGCTGAAAAAACATAACAATCAATGAAAAAATAAGATCATCTCTCTAAAATCTATTTATCTTAAAGATAATAACTCAGCAACTTAAAAATGTTAGCTGGGAGAAAAAAGTAAATATACTCTATAAGCCCGTTTCAATATGCTTACTATAAGCTATTTACAATTTGACAAATCTTACCTATAGTCATGAAAGGAAAAAAACATGGTCAGAGTAGTCCAAGAAATGTATCTCAGAAAAAGTTAAATAAATACCATTGCACTATGACTTATAAAATTAGAAGACAGACACACTTTCAAATGTTATAGGTACAATAGAGGGATATACTATGATCGCAGTTTGGAAGACTCAGGATGGTAGGTGCCATCTCTTCTCCAAATGATTATTGTGTCTGTGTATTCCCAATCAAATCCCTGCAGGAGTGTGTGGGATTGTGTGGTGTATTCAGTGTGTATGTGGCATGATAGTTATTCTAAAATGGAAATGTTTATCTCAATTTTATTCATAATTACCTACACATGCTGTAACCAAGATGTCCATCAATATCTGATTGGATAAACAACTATGATGCATATGCACCATGGAATATTATCCAGTGAAGAAAAGGAGCAATCAAGCCCTGAGAAGACATGGAGGAACCTTAAATGCATATTGTTAAATGAAAGAAGCCAACGTGAAAAGGCTACTTTTGCATGATTCCAGTCATGCGAAGCTGGTAAGTACAGAACTATGGGCACTATACAAAGATTAGTGCGCACTAGATGTGTGAAGGGGGCAGGGATGAATATGTGGAGCCCAGAGAATTTTTAGGGCAGTAAAATACTCTGTTTGATATCATACCGATGGCTATGAGGCATTATGCATTGGTCAAAACCCATAGGACCATACAGCACAAAGTGTTCAACTAAATTAAGCAAACTTTAAAAGTTGGGGGAATCCTTGGAAAGAATGCAGCCTGACAAGATAATTCAACTGAAGGAGAATGCATGAGACCACCTCACTGACAGAGGCGGATGGAAAAGTGACCTAAACATCCCTGGACATGAGGGCAAGGTGAGAGGAAAGGGATTGCACATACACTCTGACTGCAGATGATGAGGTTTTTCCCACAGAGGTGCGTGTTGACAGTCCTGACCCTGCCGCAGGTAGGGAAGCGGAGGAAGAGAGTAATTTTATAGCGGAGAAAGTGGACACACTACCTCAGCCAGGTCATCAGGGCCAAGATCAGCACTCACAGATCCTGTTGATGGTATGTATCTACTCTTGAAACATTGCCATGAAAATGACTCTGATCCTCTGTGATCTTCCCCCCACTAAGCCATAACTCCAGTCTTCTGAGAAAAAGATTAGACGAATTCTAATAGTAAGCACTCTAAAAATGACCCGACCAGTCTTCAAACAGTGAAGGTCATAAAAATGTGAAAGATATTTTGTGAAAACAAAGGCATTTTTTTAATGTTTAAATTTAAGTTTAAATTACTTCCAGGGTATATTTTTATCGAAGGTGACAGACATTTCTGTTTTGTTAAATAGCTCCCATGAAAAATACTAAACTTAATTTTTTTCTAGAGCATTTGAGAATTCGTTCTTCATTCTTCCCCAGATGTAGACCTATCCTGGGATTCATCATTTTTGTTCATCATCAACAATTTGTAGAAAGCAATAAAAAAATGTGTCTTACACATTTCTCAAATAATTGTTTTTATTTAATAGCCACATACATTTCTTCTTTTGTGAATGGCTTTTCAGGTCATTGTGAATTATAGCATTTTTATTAAATTCTAAGAGCTGTATATATGTATGGGATATTAGTCTTTAGTCCTTTATACATTTTGGTATTTTTTCTCATTCCATTTAAAAAACTATTATTTCATAACTCTGGTCCTGTTTTTCTCTCTGTATATAATTTCCTTCCCTCCTTCTCCCTTTGTTCCCTCTTGCTGTCCATCCTTCCTTCCCTCCTTTTTTTCCTTTTTCACTTGCTTCTTCCTATTTTGCTTCCTTCTCTTAAAGGAGTAATATGTGGAATTGTTAAATCTATCATTATTTCATTTAATAAATTTACCTTGGATTCAGGCTTAGGAAATTCTCAAACATGTTAAATTATATAGAATTCATCTATTTTATTCAAATTTTCACATTTTTACACCATCATGTCTTTTTGAACACATCCTTCTCTAGCATTTGGCACATTTTAAGGGATGAGAATAGTATTGGTGCTTATGAAATACTGCCCTTTCATTTGGGAACATGCTTTTCCTAACATTTTGATAAGTAAAGTCTTAGAATTTAGCCTAGAAGAGTGGTTTGAAGAAATAAGAGACATAACTTATCTTAATAGTTATTTTTAAACAAAAGGAGAGAGGTGATTATTTCTGTAGAGAGATGTAGTTTATTTTGGAGTGTAAGGGTCACTTCTGATAAGCCAGTAGGTAGAGATTTGTGCCCAAAAATGATAAGGGAAAAAGGAATGATGGAGACCCTAATTTGAGTAAAAGGTGCGTCTCAGAAACAGGACCTTAGAACTGGTTGAGTCTAAGGAAACCAGACTGCCAACAGCGACTCCATTTGCTGGAGAGTGGACACAATTCTGGTGGTGGTGGTACAAAACACGCTATTTTAAGTTTAGTTTTCTATGTTCTAAATTCCTTGTAATGCCTTCAACTCTTCTGTCAGGTTTATTATACAATATCAACTTATTGTCAGCCTCGTATTAATTCTACCTCAATAACAGAATATATGCATGCGAGTTAAGGCAGCTGACGTGACAGTTATGATCAATCAGTTGAGAGAACCTGGTGAAGCCAAAGGCCACAGACTAGGCCAAAGATAAGTCAGGGAAAGCAGACACATGAGTGTTCTTACGTAACCTCCTTAAACACACTGAAAAAATGCTGGATTATTCACAGTCGAGTAGAATGTCATTCAAACAACTAGAAAGAAATAGGAAGCCCAAGTTAGGGTAAACTTAGATGTTATTTCAATACTTTTAGAACAAGAGACTTTCTTTCATTCTCTCCATGATATTTATGCTATTATAGTGTTCGTGTTACAAGGTGAATTTAAAATTTTTTTAAATACATTAAAAAGCAGCAGAGTTTTCATTGAAAATACTTTCTATTTAATGACAAATTTGGGGAGAATTTATCCATTTTCGTAAAGGAATAAGGCAGTCTCTCACTCTGTTCACTATTTCCTTATGTCTCTCAATGGTGTTGTGTAATATGTTCACACAGGTCTTATATAGTGAACAGTTCTTAATTTTTTGGAATTTTTTAAATGCTACTACAAATGAGATTCTGATGTTTTTAATCTGATTTTCCACATATGCTAAAAAGGCATGATTCTTACTTTTCATCCTGTCATTTTCCAACTTAGATTTTTGTTTTTGTTTTGTTTTGTTTTAGTTCCAAAGTATTTCAATAGATTACTTGAATTTTTAGGTGCACAATCTTTCTACTGGCAAGTAAGCGTAATAGTGCTGACTCACTTCTGAGGAATGCATTTAATTATTTTTTTCATCCCCAATTAGAATGGCTAGAATCCAAGAAAAATGTTCTATAGTGATGAAAATGAATAACATTGCCTTCTTAGAGGATTTAATGGTGAAGTCTGCAGTGTTTCAGCATTTTTTATGATGTTTGCTATCGACAATATACCACATTAAGGAAATAATTATTTTTCATATGGACTTTTTATAATGAGAAGATATTAATTTTTCAATGACTTTCTTTACATAAATAAGAAGTTTTCCAAATAGTCTTCTTCCTTTAAGTTAAAAAATAGATTAATACTATATGATTACTCTTGCTGTCTTTTAATACATTTTATTGTCATTATTTATTATTAATTTAGATATCTAAAATCCTTTACTATAGTGTGTATAAATATTGGGAGCCATCAAGTTCTTTTTGTGATTTTTTTTCATCTGTGGCCCTGAGAACTGTGCTAGTCTTATCAGATGAACTTAAAAAATTGTATCTGCTGTGTCCACAAAATCCAAGGAAATCCACTAAAATTTACTATAATGGAAATTATGTGGTCATGAAAAACTTTAATGTTTTTCCAGGTCATGTTACTATCTGTCCTCTATTTTTCTGAGATCATTTTACTGTTTGTGTCCGTGTGTGTGTGTGCATTTATTTTTAATTTTGCTAATGTCTTGAGACAAATTTTGGCATTATTAGTTTTTATAGAAACTACAGAAAATTAAAATCTGAAAACATAGCCATGTACATACATATTGTAAGCCTCAGCTAACTGGTATTATATCCATATTTTCTATTTTCCCCTATTTCAGTGTTTTGATTTTGCCATTTATTTATTTTAGAGTAATTATTAAATGGTTTAAAGTAATTGGTATTTGCTACCAGGTTTCTGTTTTATATTTTCAAAATTTTATTTTTATATTTTTACTTTTAAAGTTTATTTAATTTTAGATTTCCAAACTACTTAACAAAACCTTTAATTTGTTTAATTTCCTTTTTTTCCCACTGGAATATCAGGAGTTACATTTGCTTGTGATAATATGAGACAGATTGTACTATTGTTTTATAAGCAATTTTGCCTTGAAGACTAGTGATTTGTGTTTTTTTTATCTTAACCTACATACCGCTATTTAATAGTATGTATTCCCCTTCTTTGTCCCTTGAAACTGTTGCGTTACCTGAAGCTAGAATCTCATGAGTGGATGAACAAAATGAGATAAGACTTTCCTTGAAAGCAACTCTGCGAGAGATAAATATACTAATGCTTTCTGCTCCATCGCCAGGCCTTTTCTCTAATAGAAGGTTGGAGGATGCACACAGGTAAATGGCACAGGCCACTTTCCTATCTGGTAAGCCTTCTTTATATTAAACATTTAAGAGTGAGTTGGTTACCAAATATTGCTTTCTAGGGCCCATTCTGCTGTAATTAATGGTGATTCCTCATATGGTTTGGTATACCATTAAATGAGGACAATGCTACCTTAACATTTGCTCTTTTTCTTGTTTTCTTTCTTTCTTATTTTTAATATGCATATCAATTTTAACAAGGAGATTGAAAAAGATGAATCAGTGCCAGATCATTAACCAAATTGCATTCCAGATAGCCTCTGGATAGTTTGTTTTGAAGCCTCATCATATACATTCAGGCAATGATTTGTATTGGAGTTTATGATATAGGTTATTATGTTAATGTTTTTCTGATTCCTTACTTGAGAAAGGTTTTGGATTGGTCAGATAGATAGAAGTCTGAACAAATAATATTGGTTGTATTCACTGAACTAGAACACTGAGATAAATTGCTGAACTATGACATTTATTTTATTTCCTTTTTTTTATTAAGGTATTATTAATATACATGCTTATGAAAGTTTCATATGAAAAAAACAATGTAGTTACTACATTCACCCATATTATTGTGTCCTCCCCATACCCCATTGCAGTCACTGCCATCAGTGTAGTAAGATACCACAGAGTCACTATTGGCCTTCTCTGTGCTAACCTGCCTTCTCCATGATCGCTCCCACACCATGTGTACTAATCATAATACCCCTCGGTACCCTTATCCCTCCCTCCCCACCTGCCCTCCCCCACCCCTCCCCTTTGGTAACAGCTAGTCCCTTCTTGGAGTCTGAGGGTCTGTTGCTGTTTGGTTCCTTCAGTTTTGCTTCGTTGTTACATTCCACAAATAAGGGAAATCATTTGGTACTTGCCTTTCTCCTCCTGGCTTATTTCACTGAGAAAAATATCCTCCAGCTCCATCCATGTTGTTGCAAATTGTAGGATTTGTTTCTTTCTTATGACTGAATAGTATTCCATTGTTTATATGTACCACCTTTTCTTTATCCATACATCTACTGATGGATACTTAGGTTGCTTCCATATCTTGGCTATTATAAATAGTGCTGCGATAAACATAGGGGTGCATATATCTTTTTGACTATGAGAAATTATATTCTTTGGGTAAATTCCTAGGAGTAGAATTTCCAGGTTAAATGGTATTTCTATTTTTAGTTTTTTTGCAGAACCTCCATATTGCTTTCCATAATGGTTGAACTAATTTACATTGCCACCAGCAGTGTAGGACGGTTCCCCTTTCTCCATATCCTTGGCAGCATTTGTTGTTCTTAGTCTTTTTGATACTGGCTATCCTAACTGATGTGAGGTGATATCTCATTGAGGTTTTTATTTGCATTTTCCTGATAATTAGTGATGTGGAGCATCTTTTCATGTGCCTGCTGGCAATTTTGATTGTTGAGGCGTGTGAGTTCTTTATATATTTTGGATGTCAACCCCTTATCGGATATGTCATTTATGAATATATTCTCCCTTACTCTAGGATGCCTTTTTGTTCTGTTGACTGTGTCATTTTCTGTACAGAAGCTTTTTAGTTTGATGTAGTCCTATGTGTTCATTTTTGCTTTTGTTTCCCTTGCTCAAGAAGATGTGTTCAAGAAAAAGTTGCTCATGTTTATATTCAGGAGATTTTTGCCTATGTTGTCTACTAAGAGTTTTATGGTTTCATGACTTACATTCAGGTCCTTGATCCATTTTGAGTTTACTTTTGTGTATGGGGTTAAACAATAATCCAGTTTCATTCTCTTGCAAGTAGCTGTCCAAGTTTGCTGACACCAGTTGTTGAAGAGGCTGCCAGTTCCCAATTGTATGTCAATGACTCCTTTATCCTATATTAATTGACCACATATGCTTAGGTTTATATCTGGGCTCTCTAGTCTGTTCCATTGGTCTATGGTTCTGTTCTTGTGCCAGTACCAAATTGTCTTGATTACTGTGGCTTTGTAGTAGAGTTGAAGTTGGGAAGCATAATCCCCCCCACTTTACTCTGCCTACTCAAGATTATTTTGGCTATTCAGGGTCTTTTGTGGTTTCATATGAATTTTAGAACTATTTTCTCTAGTTAGTTGAAGAATGCTGTTGGTGTTTTGATAGGGATTACATTGAATCTGTAGATTGCTTTAGGCAGGATGGCCATTTGGACAATATTAATCCTTATCCATGAGTACCAATGTGTTTTCATTTATTGGTATCTTCTTTAATTCCTCTCATGAGTGTCTTGTAGTTTTCAGGGTTTGGGTCTTTCACTTCCTTGGTTAGGTTTATTCCTAGGTATTTTATTCTTTTTGATGCAATTGTGAATGGAATTGTTTTCCTGATTCCCCTTTCTGCTAGTTCACCATTAGTGTATAGAAATGCCACAGATTTCTGTGTATTAATTTTGTATCCTGCAACTTTGCTGAATTCAGATATTAGATCTAGTAGTTTTGGAGTGGATTCTTTAGGGATTTTTTTATGTATGATATCATTTCATCTGCAAACAGTGACACTTTAACTTCTTCTTTACCTATCTGGATTCCTTTTTCTTCTTTAGGTTGTCTGATTGCCATGGCGAGGACCTCCAGAAGTGTTTTGAATAAAAGCGGGGAGAGTGGGCATCCTTGTCTTGTTCCCGATCTTAAATGACAAGCTTTCAGCTTCTCGTTGTGAAGTATAATGTTGGCTGTGAATTTGTCATATGTGGCCTTTATTATGTTAAGGTATTTTCCCTCTATATCCATTTTGTTGAGAGTTTTTATCATGAGTGGATGTTGAATTTTGTTGAATGTTTTTTCGGCATCTATGGAGATTGATCATGTGGTTTTTGTCCTTTTTGTTGATGTGGTGGATAATGTTGATGGATTTTTGAATGTTGTATCATCCTAGAATTACTGGAATAAATCCTATTTGATAATGATGGATGATCTTTTTGATGTATTTTTAAATTCGGTTTGCTTATATTTTGTTGAGTATTTTTGCAACTATGTGTGAAAGCAAGAGAAACTCCATTTTAAAAAGGCCATCTTAAGAAGGAAGCCTCAACCCCAACCTAGTTCTAAGAAAACTTTGTTCCAGTTACTGGAAAAACCACCCATTGTTCCAGTAACCTTCACTCCAGATAGTTCCCTAGCAACGACCTCAAGGTCCAGACACTCAAGGTCCAGACTGTCCTGTCCCTTAAAGATAACATACCTTACATGTTACATCAGCTGGCAGCTTAGTACCAGCCGGACTCAACCCATAAAGAATGTACAAGCCACCCTTACTTTAAATCATCCAATCAGCAGAGGCCAGGTGCAAGTTCCTTTCTTCCTGCACCTTGTAATGCATAAAAGCTTTGTCTGCCTTGGGCTTGGGACTCACATTCCTGACCCACTGCATGGGTGAAGGTTGTGGGTCCGAGCTCGAGGTTGAAATAAATGACCCTTTTGTGTTTTCATCGGAATCGGCTCCTTGGTGGTCTCTCGGGGACTCGTGACTTGGGCACAACATCTGGGGGCTCGTCTGGGATCTCCAAGACCCCCAGGGCTCCCGATCCAAAGGGTCTGCGCCGGCCGGTAAGAACTTTGTGTGTGTGCGTGGTATGAACTTTGTGTCTATTTTTCGTGTTGCGTGTTGCATTCTTTCACTTTCTGAGAAGGGCCCAATCTGAATCTGAACATCGGCATAAGACCTAAGCGGACGCGCAGGAGAGTCGCTGATTGGGGTCCTGGAAGACGCTCCAGGCCCCCGTCTGAAAGGGAGTTGGTTCAGGTCCCCACAGGGCCCGTCTGGAGGGGGCAGAGGCCCCTAATCTGTTTGGTATCTCTGAGGGAACAAGGCGGGTCACTACCGCTGAACGGCAGGTTGTCGCTTTTGTTTTCAAACCCCCGCGGGCATTTTTTGTTCTGCTTTTTGTTTGTCTGTAATACTTGGTGGGCTGTAGATAGCTTTTTATTTTGAGAAAATGAGTCAGACTCCTTCTACTCCGTTATCTCTGATGATCAACCATTTTAAAGAAGTTAAGGGAAGGGCAAATGACCTCAGTGTGGAAGTCCGGAAAGACACAACCATCCCCCACCAGGGGAAGCAGAAACTGCTCCGAGAGCAGAGGGCCAATTGGATATCAGTCACTCAAATCTTTGTATCAGTTTATCTGTGTATATGTTCCTTTATGAAAAGTGTTGCTAACTGTAGTCATTGTGTCTCAATCTGTATGTTTGTGTGTCTAGGTGTGTAAAGAAAAAATATTTTTCTACCTCCGGATAGTATTAATAAGCATTAATGCTAATTTAAGTTGAACTGAAATGGACCTGCCTAAGTTTACTTAAAATTGTTTAAGTTGATGTTATCTGTTAAATCTTTCAAGAAGATGTTTGAAGAAATGCTTGACTTTGATGTTTAGTAAAAGTTTTTATAAGTAATCTAGCTTAATTGCTAGAGTGTGTAAACAAGTGTAACAAATGAATATCTTAATAATAATAGTATATTGATGTATAACAGTGTGTATATCTGCAAACAGCCTAAGAATTTTGTGGTAACCAAAATTCTTAGAGTTTTGCTAAGTTATATGAAGATGTTTTATGCTCAGTAAAAAATTGTGCTGGGAAGCACATTTTCAGAAATGATAAAATATATTCATAAATGTATCAATCTGAGGAATGCCAGTGTTGCAGTTTACCAGAGCCTATTTTCAGTGTTCACTGAAAGTTAAAGTTCCTATTGGTTTTAAGTTCCAATAAAACTACTTAAAGTAATAAAGAAAACATCTCTGCTTGATAGAAAAGATGTGTGTTTTAACAAGAGAAGGTAGAATGAAAATTCATTTTATTTAGGGTAAAAAAAGGTAACTGTTCTAAAGGTCAGGTGTTTATTTAAAGAGGGAGAACAGTGAATGTAAAAAGAAGGTTGTAAAAAGTTTGTGGAAAAATTGACAGTTTTTTCCACATGAGTAATTACATGTGAAATTACAGCAAGTGAGTCTCAATGTCAAGTACACAGCAAAATTAGAATTTTGTTTTCCATTAAAGACAAAAGTTTTCTTAAACTGATTAGTCTACTCTTAATATTGAAAAATTGCAAAGAACTTTCTAATTGTTTTTATCAAAGCAGTTTCTCATGCTTAAAGTCTCGGTGAGTTCTCTGAGTATTTAAGAAAATGAAATCTTCATATTAAACGACTGTAAGCCAAGTGTTGTTAACAACTGAGTAACCTGTATTTGCATTTAAGCCTTTTTATTGTCATTCTAGTTAAATACCTATAATCCTATTTAAGCAAGTGCCAAAGAACTAATTAACTCTGATATTTTCCAGAGGGCCCCTGGAACATGTCAGAGGAATTTTTTTTCTCATTAAAGAAAGTATTTGGCTAAATTAACTTATTTATCTGATATATAATTACCTGGAAAACACTGCCAAAGAGAATGATGCTAAACTTTGTTGCTGGATATTTTGTGTTGCAAAAATATCCAAACTTCCTTATGTCAACTGTCTTATAGTAAGCTCTCATCAGATCTTTAGCCACTCTCATTTACAAGTCTTTTGTCATTTATAGTCACTATTTTGTTGCTCTTGAACTAGTAAAGAGCTGAATTTCAGCAGAATGAGTAAACTAAGGAAGATGATTTTGTGGCTTTTTGTTTCAAGTGTTACTGATAAAGTGTTTTAAGCTTTTTCTCTTAAGCTGACAACAGTTTAGTAAATGACAATACCTTTATAAGCAGAATTGAAAGATTTAGCTTTCTCTCTACTTGATCCCTCCAGAATTTAACAACTCTCAGTGACTATTTTTATATTTCATAGCAGTATATTTATTTGCATAAGTTCAATAAGAATCTGGTTTCCTTGTAAGAGGACCAATTAAAAACACTGGTTATATTACCAAGGCTTTGACTGGAATACTATTCCTGAGAGACACGTGTGTAAACTCATATTAACAGACAGCCTTAAGGAACTGAGTTCGACTTTATAAAGCCAACAAAGACCCTTGGAAGAACTGGCCTGGTACCTTGCTTACAGGATTCCCAGCCGCCTTACCAGGTGAGTAAAGAAGGTCACGTCCTGGCAGGTGCAGGAATCTCAGAATATCTTGGGGACCTCAGGAGGAGAGGAATTCACCCAACTCTACAGGTACTGCAGGAAAAGCCTGATGGCAAGACTGGCTTGGCTTTCTGGCCTTGAGAGGCCTTTAAAAGTCCAATCTGAAGTTCCTTATAAAAAGTTCCAGCAAAGCACATTTAAAAGAGCCTATGTAACCAAATGCTCTTCTTGCTGCACTTATGCAAATAATCAAGCCAAGTGTTAATTATTTTCTTAATCTAGTTACTAGTAATAAAAATGAGGGTGATTTTAGAGTAAAGTATTGTTTCAGTAATGCAGCCTTATCTATACTGAGTCCATGCATTTATCAATCTCCTTGTCAAGTCTGTTTTTCCAGAATAGAAAATCCAACTCCAGATGTTGCAACTTAACCTAATAACATGAGTCATTCTGTCTCGCCTAGAAGCCATGAAACTGCAAATAGTGATAGCGATAGAACCCAGGATGGAAACTCCCATCTTCCAAAGGCATCCCGACCGACCATTGATAGAGACCTAGCTGCACCCCTTACTGCGCCCTCTCTCCAGAGCGGTCATCACCCCCTTTCCCTAGCAGCAACTAGAGACTCTATCTGTAAAGAGAAGAATGAGACAGGGACTATGGGTGTAGTCAGAGTAGGGAGAGGGCCTCCAGAAGAAGCAAGGCAGAATGTCTGCAGTTGGCGCAATGTAACTACATGCAAGGAAATATTAAGCTCTAGAGTCTTTCTTCAGTGAAATTAGTTAAGGCTCAAAGGGCCAAAAGCGGCTTGGCCTGGAATGTTTGAGTCCGCAGATGGAGGAGGGTATCTCGGCATGGCCCATGCAGATGGTGGCCTTGCCCACCTTGGGGGCAGGGCAGGTGGTACAGGTCCACACCCTAAGCCTTCTATATGTGGCATGAGATACATCCTTCCTGCTCTAATAGATTATCCTGGAAATAGTCATGAAAAACTTCTCCAAGCTCTGCCGTCTGATTTTGATAACAACTTGAAGCTTTTAGATCCTGCCTCTATTGCAGTTGCAGCAGCATTCATCCTGCTGGTTCCTAGACTTGTCATTAAAATGCAAAAAGAAATATCTAAGCTGGTCTGTGCATACAGTGAGACAATGAATTTGACTGCTTCTGTATTATCTGAACTCAATCGAGAGCTAGGAATTGTAGTGCTTCAAAATTGTGCTACCATAGATTATTAACATATCTATTGTTAAAAGAACATATGAAATGTGAACAGTTTCCAAGAATGTGTTGTTTTAATTTGTCTGATTTTTCTGCTTTGCTATGTATTTGTATTCCTATTCTCCTAGCGTGTGTACAGAGTGCAGTTGCTAATATTTTAAAGCCAATACATACTTGTGCAACTTTTCAAGAATTAACTTCAAGAAACGTGATTCCTTTTAAGCAACATTTTGAAATCATATGCTGATTCCCCACCTGCATTTGCTGCAAGAATATAATCATGTATATTATGATTTTATCCAGAATTATAGCTGTTGGCTGTACTCTCTTTTATATTTTATCTCCCTGTTTAGTCCCAAGAGATGACTGGTTAGCCAAAGACGGGTAAGATTCCTCACAGGAGGAACAACCTAAGACAGGCACAGTCGCAAGGGACCTCAGGTGAGCAACGTAGGGGCCAACTGAGGTGAGGCATAGAACCTCACCCCCCCCCAGATGAGAGATACATTCCCTGTGACAGGCTGTGTCACAGATTGAGCCCAGCTAAACATCTCTGTCATTTAAAAACTTTGGGCCCATGATTGGACCCAATGTACAAGAGAAGGGGGGAATGTGAGAGCAAGAGAAACTCCATTTTAAAGAGATCCATCTTAAGGAGACCTCAACCCCAACCTAGTTCTAAGAAAACTTTGTTCCAGTTACTGGAAAAACCACCCATTGTTCCAGTAACCCTCACTCCAGATAGTTCCCTAGCAACGACCTCAAGGTCCAGACACTCAAGGTCCAGACTGTCCTGTCCCTTAAAGATAACATACCTTACATGTTACATCAGCTGGCAGCTTAGCACCAGCCGGACTCAACCCATAAAGAATGTACAAGCCACCCTTACTTTAAATCATCCAATCTTAGCAGAGGCCAGGTGCAAGTTCCTTTCTTCCTGCACCTTGTAATGCATAAAAGCTTTGTCTGCCCTGGGCTTGGGACTCACATTCCTGACCCGCTGCGTCAGTGAAAGTTGTGGGTCCGAGCTCAAGCTTGAAATAAATGACTCTTTTGTGTTTTCATCGGAATCGGCTCCTTGGTGGTCCCTCGGGGACTCGCGACTTGGGCACAACATATGTTCATCAGGGATAGTAGTATGTATTTTCTTCTTTTGTGGTGTCTGCTTGGTTTAGGTATTATGATGATGCTGGCCTTGTAGAATGAGTATGGGAGTAGTCCCTCCTCTTCTTCTTTTTTTAAAACTTTAGGAGAATGAGTATTAAGTCTTCACTAAATGTTTAATAAAATTCAGTGGTGAAACCACTTTGTTCTTTGGTAGTTTTTTGATTAGCAGTTTAATTTTGTTGCTAGTGATTTTTCTGTTCAGATTTTCTGTTTGTTTCTGGGTCATCCTTGGAAGGTTGTATTTTTCTAGAAAGTTGTCCATTTCTTCTAGGTTATCCAGTTTGTTAGGATATAATTTTTCACAGTATTCTCTAATAATTATTTGTATTTCTGTGGTGTCTGTAGTGATTTTTCCTTTCTCAATTTTTATTCTGTTTATGTGTGTGGACTCTCTTTTTTTCTTGATAAGTCTGGCTAGGGGTTTATCTATTTTGTTTATTTTCTCAAAGAACCAGCTCCTGCTTTCATTGATTCTTTCTATTTTTTTGTTGTTCTCAATTTCATCTATTTCTTCTCTAATCCTTATTATGTCCCTCCTTCTACTGGCTTTGGGCCTCATTTGTTGTTATTTTTCTAGTTTTGTTAATTGTGAGTTTAGACTGTTCATATGGGATGTTCTTCTTTCTTGAGGTAGGCCTGTATTGCAATATACTTCCCTCTTAGCATGGCCTTCACTGCATTCCATACATTTTGAGGTGTTGAATTATTGTTGTCAATTGTCTCCATATATTCCTTGTTCTCTGTTTTTATTTGATCAGTGATCCACTGGTTATTTAGTAGCATGTTGTTAAGCCTCCATGCGTTTGTGGGATTTTTCATTTTCTTTGAGTAATTTATTTCTAGTGTCATACCATTGTGGTCTGAGAAGCTGATTGGTACACTTTCAATCTTTTTGAGTTTACTGAGGCTTTTTGTGGCCTAATATATGATCTATTCTTGAAACTTGTCCATGTGCCTTTGAGAAGAATGTGTATCCAGCTGCTTTTGGATGTAGAGTTCTGTAGATGTCTGTTAGGTCCATCTGTTCTAATGTGTTGTTCAGTGCCTCTGTCTCCTTATTTATTTTCTGTCCAGTTGATCTGTCCTTTGGAGTGAGTGGAGTGTTGAAATCTCCTAGCATGAATGCATTACATTCTATTTTCCTTTTTAATCTTGTTAGTATTTGTTTCAAACATGTCGTCTCTCCTACATAAGGTGCATAGATATTTATAATGATTATATCATCTTGTTTGACTGACCCCTTTATCATTATGTAATGTCCTTCTTTGTCTCTTATTGTTTTCTTTTTTTTGAAGACTATTTTGTCTGATACAAGCAATGTCACTCCTGTTTTTTTCTCCCTATTAGTTCCATGACATATCTTTTTCCATCCCTTCACTTTTATTCTATGTGTGTCTTTGGGTTTGAAGTGAGTCTCTTGTAGGCAGCATATAGTTGGGTCTTGTTTTTTCATCCATTCAGTGACTCTATGTCTTTTGGTTGGTGTGTTCAGTCCATTTACATTTAGGGTGATTATCAATAGGTATGTACTTATTGCCATTGCAAGCTTTAGATTCGTGGTTACCAAAGGTTCAAGGATAACTTCCTTACTATCTAAAAGTCTAATTTAACTCACTTAGTATGCTATTACAAACACAATCTACAGGTTCTTTTTGTCTCCTCCTTTTTCTTCCTACTCCATTCTTTATATATTAGGTATCATATTCTGTACTCTTTGTTTATCCCTTTACTGACTTTGGGGTACTTGTTTTAATTTTGCATTTGCTTAGTAATTACCTGTTCTACTTTCTTTACTGTGGTTTTATTACCTCTGGTGACAGCTATTTAGCCTTAGGAACAGTTCCATCTATAGCAGTCTCTCCAAAGTACACTGTAGAGATGGTTTGTGGGAGTAAATTCTCTCATCTTTTGTTTATCTGGAAATTGTTTAATCCCTCCTTCAAATTTAAATGATAATCTTACCAGATAAAGTATTCTTGGTTTGAGGCTCTTCTGCTTCATTGCATTAAATATGTCATGCCACTCCCTTCTGGTCTGCAAGGTTTCTGCTGAGAAGTCTGATGATAGCCTGATGGGTTTTCCTTTGTATGAGATCTTTTTTCTCTCTGGCTACTTTTAATAGTCTGCCCTTATCCTTGATCTTTGCCATTTTAATTACTATATGTTTGGTGTTGTCTTCCTTGTGGCCCTTGTGTTGGGAGATCTGCACACTTCCATGGCCTGAGAGACTATCTCCTTCCCTAGGTTTTGGAAGTTTTCAGGAATTACCCCCTCAATGATACTTTCTATTCCTTTTTCTCTCTCTTCTTGTGGCACCCCTGTAATGTGAATATTGTTCCATTTGGATTGGTCACCCAGTTCTCTCAATATTCTTTCATTCCTAGAGACCCTTTTTTATCTCTGTGCCTCAGCTTCTCCTTATCCCTCTTCTCTAATTTCTATTTCATTTATTGTTTCCTCCACCATACTAATCGGCTTTTAAAACAGTCCTTTGTGTTCCTTAATGATTGTATCTCTGTCCTAAATTCGTTCTTGAGTTCTTGAATACTTTTCTGTACCTCCAGGAGCATGTTTATGATTTTTATTTTGAAATCTCTTTCAGGAAGATTGATTAGTACAGTCTCACTGAACCTTTTTCTGGTGTTTATGAGATTTTCATTTGAACCAGATTCCTTTGACATTTCATATTTGTATGTGGCTACCTCTAGTGCGCAGAAACTTTACTCTCTGGAGCTGCTCAGCCCCTGGAGCAATGTTGGTTTTTGCAGGGGAGTGGTGCTGGTACCTGGAGAGAGGAAAGAGCTGTTTCCTGCTTCCTGGCTGCTATGCCTGTCTCCACTGCCAGAATCAGTGGGCCAAACACACAGGTGTGGGCCTCTATGCTCTATGTTTGTAGCTGCTGTAGGCAGGGCTTCCCTCTGGCTGGCCTGACACCAGGACAGGGGTTTCTGATTTGTGAGCCAGATGCAGGCTGGCTGGGAGGAAGGCGCAGCAGGTTGCATATCATGGTGGGGGGCCTTGGAGCTTTGTAGCCAGTCAGGGGGATGGAGCACCTGAAGATCCTTAAAGTTTCCAACCTGCTGGGCCGAGTGCACCCGGAAAATTTTTTCTACCTATCTTTTCTCCTCAGCAGTAAGCTCTCTGCAATCCTTGCCCCTTTATCAGCCCTCTTGCTTTTAGGAAGTCTCTCAGACTGCCTGTACAGAGCAGTTGGACATGATCCCTGTTTTACACAAGCAGCTGGAATCTTCATCTCTCCAGGTATTCCACCTGTCTTAGCTTTCCAACCCCACTGATCACTAGAGCACCATGCAATGTGGGTTTGTGCTTCCAGAGCAAATCAGATCTCCAGAGCTATGTGTTCAGCAGTCCCAGGTCTCCACTCCCTCCCCACTCCATTTCTCTTCCTCCTGCTGGTGAGCTGGGGTGGGGGAATGGCTTGGGTCCCACTGGTTTATGGCTTTGGTACATTACTCATGAGGTGTGTTCTTTTCTCTAGGTGTATGCAGTCTGGCGCAGCCTTCTTTCCTGTTGCTCTTTCAGGACTAGTTGTATTAATTATATTTTCATATTGTATGTGGTTTTAGGAGGAATTCTCTGTCTCACCTCTTCTGCCACCATCTTTAATCCTACACATTTATTTTATTTCATACAGTTGTGTACTGGCTAACATTTAACAATTGATGGTAAAAAAATATATATATATACTTTAAATATATTATATATATATAAATTATATGTTTTAAATACATACTTGTAAGTAAAAATATATAATATACTTAAATTTATAATATGAAGTTTATTATGTATATTGTAATATATACATTAATTATAATATATAAATGTTTAT
This sequence comes from Phataginus tricuspis, assembly GCA_029783875.1. Lineage (NCBI taxonomy): Eukaryota > Metazoa > Chordata > Mammalia > Pholidota > Manidae > Phataginus > Phataginus tricuspis. The sequence goes on along the minus strand of JAQQAC010012171.1, from coordinate 15,442,602 downwards.
TACATTTTACTAATATATAGTATGTATAACAACCAACTTATAAATAATGATAAAACATTTTTGAGCATTTGTTCATCCATTTAGTTCCCATAGAATGTTTTCCTTGATTTTTTGACAGTATCTTCTATCTGCAGCCAAATTATACCTGAAATGTATATGAGTGGAGTTTTGACATGAATATTGGTTAATGCTTTTTTATACACTAATGAGAAAGATAACAGTAAAACAATAAATACATATGTATGTTGAGATGACTTATTCATCATTGATAGCAATCTACTTTTTAAAGTAGATATTAGCTTTTGATTAGTAAACCAATTTTTCTCAATATTTTTGCAATATGTATTACTTAATGGCTACAGACATGTCATAACTTTAAGCTTAATCCACATAATGTTATTTCTCCATCACTTTTTTAAGGCTAGTTAACAAAAGAATATTTCAAGCACTGATTTGGAGAGTTTTCTGATTCCCATGCTGCAGCCACACCTACTGTGGCCAATTTCAAGCTACCAATATGGTTTACAATATATATTATTTCCACCACGCAGGTTCAATAGACATACTTAACCTCAACAACATAGGTTAACAGAAAAATATAGTATAACTAGAAAGAAAATAGTTTGGATGTGTATTAACTTATTTTTAATATTGTTTATTAATTGTGTTTCTTTAACTTTCAGTAATGGCAAGAAAAGTACAGATGGAATATAGCCAACAGTTTCATAGTGTCATTGTTTGGTACACTTCTTGTGGTGTCACTGTGTGGTAGACTTCTTGTGGTGGGCATTTTGTAAGGTATATAATTGTCAAATCACTCTCTTGTACACCAAACCAGTGTTGTATTTAAAATATATATCAATTAAGAAAATAAAGAGTAAGAAGATTTGATGTACATCTTACAAAGGATTCAAAGATATAATTAAATGTCTTCTTTTGTTATTAAGCTCCAGAAGAAAAAAACATGGGTGTTTGAAACCAGCAATTTTTTTCCCTGAAAATATAACTACTGTGTGTGTGAGCCTATACAGAGCAGCCACAACACATCAGTGCTTCCATACTTGTCCTGACATTAGTTCAGTCAATCCCAGCCCACCCATGCAATGGCTCTTCACTGAATGCTCTGGGGTGTGGTCAATGTGATCCCTTTGGTAACGTAATTCACAGTAAGAACAAAATGAATCTCATTCTCTCATTTTGTATATACAGAAAAAGGACTTATTAATCCAAGTGTTGAAAAGCAGGCATTAGGGAAAAAATTTTGAATAGTGATTTCCTATTATCTAGGAAAAATCTATGCCAATAGACTGTCCTTTAATTATTTTTTTTAAATCTCACAGCCAGTTTGCCTACATACAGAGAAAATGGAACAAGCATTATTGACAAACAAATAACCGACTTTATCACAACATAGAAAGTCTCCTAGCAAACACAAAAATAACAAATATGAAATACACTGCTGAATAATGTTAAATAAACAAGTGGAGGTTAACATAAGGGAAGATAGTTATATATGTATGTGTGTGAATATACATATAATCCTAGTGATCTAAGAGTATACAAGGGAATATGAATATAAAAATGTTGGTGAATTTCAAATAATTTTCCAGTATTTTATGTAAAGTCTTCATCTCTTTCCTCTTCTCAATTAGGTGGATATGACTGTGCAAAACTGAATGGTTTATCAATTAAATGCTAGTTAAAACTCCATAAACTGACATGATTTCAATTATATTTCAAAATAATCATACATATGAAGTTCTCCCAATGGTTCATTAACTTGGGGAACTAAATTTCAATATGAGTGAACCTATTGATTTGCCACCATATTGATTCATGGGTTGATTACTTGTAATGTATGTATGTTGTCAATAAATTCCTTGACATACATTTTTAAGATAATGAATAAATGAACATACTATTTCCTAAGATGCGCACAGATTTTGAGAGAGCTCTCCAGTCAGGACAGTAGGCTGGCTTTGTAGGTTTACTGTCTCTCCTCCTTGATGGTGAGTAACACTGAGCACTCAGCTTTAACTTACTACCCAGAAAGGCCTCTACCAAATTAAAATAGTATTAAGATATGTACATTTAAATTTCTCCTCACCTGCAGAGACATATTATTAGTGCTGTTTTCTTTTAATTTGACCTTTTTCCTAATTTTCTCTTTGAAACAGAATCATTTTCCTTCTCCATCACTAAATTTATGAATTAACCTTAATTGTCAATGATAGTATTATTTCTGCCTTTGGGCAGTTTCTTTAATTAAAGATGTGTATTTTAGATCTATAATACAAATTGTATGGACTCCAGGTAATTGCATGGACTACCTTATTTTGTGACAGTAAATTAAATGTTATTAGGAAGAATGTCTTTCCTCCTATATTTCTACTATAATATATCTTTCAGTACCATATTTCTTATGAGACATATCTGTCAAATATTTAAATTGGATTATTAATTTATTCTCATAGCTCAGGGGTAAAGTTTAAATTTATATGCAAATGTCACAACTTCTAAAGGTCTGAATCCATATAGTTTGTTGAAGTGTGACTTTGTATTGAAGATAGTATGCTTGTAATCCCCTGGAATAGAAATGACATTTTCCAGTTATCTTTAGTATAATAACTGAACAGGAACATTTGAATACTCATAAATGTATAACTCTGTTTTATAATTCCATAAATATTTTATACAAGAGAGACTTACATATAATATGTGTTATCATTCACTTTCAAGTTGGTATCATTAAATGTCAAGATTAAGGCAAATAAATATCCCTTTGAATTTATTGTCAAGCACTAATAAAATTAAAATTATAAAATATGCATAAAATCATGTGCAAAGCAAAGACTATTTCCACCCAATCCTTTGTCAGGAAAAATTATATGCAAGTTGATTCATTCTTATTTTGAAATATCACCAGAAATAATAACTGTGCACTCTGAGTTAACCTATTTTTTATAACAACTATTTATAGAAACATATCCTTCACATGGTACTTACTAATCTTTTTAGGTCTTCAGAAAGACAGAGAGCTTAGATAGACAGATGTTCAATGCATCTCCTTTCCCAACCTTAAAATGAACACATTCTGTTATTAAATCATCCCTAATGGTTCTGTTTTTTAGGTTAAGTGCATCGAGATTCTTTTTTTATAATAAATTTTTCCTGCAGGTCAAACTGCCTCAACCACTGGGCAATGGCGGCACTCCAGGGCAGGTTCTTGGTCTTATTTGTCATCATTCTGTTTCTCATAACTCACACCATCCTTTACATTTATAGTAGACACTCAATAAATGTTTGCAGCTCGAAAGATTCCCAAATCAAAATTAGTACACTGCCCAGCCCTTATCATGCATGGGCAAGGGGTAGAGATAAACTAAAGGAGATCATTGTACGTTGTCATTTTCACAAAGTGAGGTCTCTTTGTGAAGCAACTAGTATGGAATATACTAGGTTAGCCTCCTCTGGAAACGTTTTGTTTTCTCAAGACCAACTTTTCCTGAATTTCCCCACTTTGGGTCAGGAATGTTTATGTGCAGTTGGAGATTTTATGTTTTGTGGTCCCACACAGTCCCATTGCTCACGCCCATTTATCTAAACTGACTAACAATCTATCTCATTTCTACTAGTTAGCACCAATGTCTCCCCCCTCCAACATGATAAATTCTCCTTTTGATGAGTGCTGTCCATGCCAATAGTAACCTCATTTTCTTTGGCAGGTGGAAACAATATATGTTTTCCTCAGAGGAGTGAGGCCTCTCTGTCCCTCTTCAGCTAAACTGCACCTTACCTACAGGCTGCTTTCTGCATCTGTGGGCTCTCATTTGCCTTCAGCTCACAATAATTCTTATGCCAAAGATGCAAGCTTTGGATGGTCTAATTTGATCCCCTATAGAAGAATCCTTGGGACGCTTATATTTTTCAGCCCCAATTGTACATCTCCTTGGAGTTTCTTGGCACTTACTGTCAAATTCTCAAATTTTGTGTAGTAATAATTGCTTGCCTTGCTTCTCTTGTTGCAACATAAAATTTCCTGGAGCCTCTTTAAAGAGGTTAAGATGACATAAAAAATATCACTTATTGGAAGTTTTTTCAGGGAATATTAGGTATTTTGACTTACTTCATTAAAAGCCAGAATGATTACAATATTTACTAAGTATAATAAGTATTTTCTGGGTTAACACTTTTGTATTTCACTCTTAAACAAGATAAAATGTCTTAAGATGCAATGTCTTAGCTAAGTGCATGCCTCCACCACCAAGGAAAGAACTCAACAAAAAATCAATGCCTTTAAATAGGATCATCTCCCAAGCATTCCAGCTGTTAATAATCGTCCATTACAGTCCTGTATGGCAATGATTTAAGGACTATCCGGGAAAAGTAAGTTTAACCTTCCATTGGATATGCAATAGATTAATACAAGAGAAAATCTTTATAATGAAACAGTGAATCCTTTCTTGCATGGCGATCCCTTTGAAATGTAATCATCAAGCAGAGTTGGTGTATGTCTCCCAGTGTCTGTGGAGGGTGGAAGCATAACTTCCATTAGGTGCTAATTTGCAAACCCAGGTGGTCTCATCACATTGACCAACTTCCCCCATTTACCATCCTTGTACTTTTCCTTTAGCATACCTCAGTGTTTAACAAGTTTTGACTCATTGTTTCCTTACTAATCAAATTTATGGATAACATCAAGGAAGACTGTAGACATGGAGGCTACTAAAGCAGGGGCCGACAAAGCTATCCAGCTGTGAACATGCCTTATCCTTTATAAAATGGGAAGCATGATCTCAAAGGTGGCTCAGAGGTCAACAGGGCTCCACTGACACCACAGGTCCAGAGGGATTGGACTGTCTTCTCCTCACTGCCTGGGGTACAGGATGCAACCCTGCTTCCAGAAGGCAGCACAGCCCCAGAGGAGAGCAGTTACTGAGGATACCCCAGAGGATATTTGTATAGCAACATGGACCACCATCCTTCAGAGCTGGCAAGGAAAGGAAGATCTGATAAGAAAAGTACAACAGCAAAACACAGGTTCTTTGGAAAATCACCAGAAGGCATATGAAAACACTTGAAAAGGCACTGCTCTGGGAAATTCCATTAAATTTATAATACGGTATGACCTTTCAGTTCTCATTGAGACACATAGAAACCTCTGTTGAGCTGTGAATTCATCATCATCTGAGAGCTATGTTGCACATGCGTGCTTTTGTGTTCACACATTTGAGTGAGTTTGGGTGTCTTTGTAAATGCCTGTAACATTTTATGATTCACATTTTTGTTACAGATGTATCTAAAAATTTCAGTAAGTGACATCAATATGAAATATATCCATCACTTAGTTTGGCTTATGGGCATGTGTTCTAAAGTTCTCTTCTCTTGCTTTGATGCAGGTGGGTGTGGATTGGAGAATAACTTGGAGCTTCATAGCAAGGGCTTGGGAGTCAGAGTAATTTGGCTGGGATTCCAGCTCTGCTGGTCCCAAGAGTGATGTTGGACAGATTATTTAATATTTTAGAGCTTGTTTCTTCATCTCTGTAATAGAGATGATAGTGCCTCTTTTATATAACTGTTATGATAAATGAAATAAGGCATTTCAAACACCTAATACTGTAGCTGGCATTACTGTATGTCCTTAGCAAAGTATGTCTTTTGATGTAACTTCATACTGATTTTAGTTGAAATATCAATTGATTTGTCAAAATGCTTACTGTAACAACTTGTTTTATCCTGTTCTACAAAATTCAATACCGTTATGAAGAGAAGAGATTTTTTTCAGAGGCAGTGATAATAATATGGTTTTGCAGAAAGTCCATTATATTTAAAATTTAAATGGTCTTGAAAAAGATTTTCTTCCCTACTCCATGAACACGAAGCTCAAAAATCAATTTTACTTACAGTTTAAAGCATACTTTATTACCACCTCAACAAACAATGTCAATACATGACTTGATAATGTTCTTCAATTTTTATTACCTAATACATGTCAGAAGCTCACAAATTGATCTTTATGTTCATCAGTATATTCATGCAGATGAATAGATATGTACATATTTCGATTTTGGAGCGTCATATTTTATCAGTTATGGGAATAAATCAGCAAATCCAAAAAAACGTTTTGTATGATCAGTCCCCTTAAATGTTTAAGTCTGTTACATGTTTGACCCTGATCATAATACTCCAGTCAGTGCTTACCTTCTCCCTGCCCACTGTTTCACAGACTTTCTCCTCAAACCCATATTCTCCTGGTTTCTGCCTGGCCCTCCTTCAGCCTTCCCCACCCTGTGCCTTGTCTCCATCTTGCCAATGAACTGCTTCACTTCTGTTCCTTATCCTGACTTTCTCTTCCTTCCTTTCCTAACCATACCCTCTGTTGTTAATAGAAAATGCTGAAAAGTGTCAAGGATGAAAGGCCCTCACCACGCTGTTGGGATTCGTAAATGAGGTGTGCGCTGGCCTTGGGGTCGCGGATGCTCAGCAGCTGCTGGATTCCTTTCTATGCAGCACTTTGGGCCGCGAGTTCTTACTAGTGAGCGGAACTTCACTGGCTCAATTTCTGTTCCTATGTGCTCTGTGCCCATGGCCAATAGGTAGACTTTATCTAGTCGTGTGTATTTTCCTGAAGGCCATTTAAAACTAGATGTATGGTGGACGGATGGGCGGAGGCACAGGCAAAGCTTGTGGGGATACCATGGTGGGGATGCTGTGCCCGGGTGTGGAGCACAGGTGGGGGATCCCGGAGCTGGCGGGGGAGCCAGGCAGAGGGTCCCTCATTCAGACAGGGTGTATGTGAGCACAGCCTCGTACTGCAGAACAGAACATCACAGGGATTCTGGGGCTGCAAAATTTACTTGAAATACTTTGTTCTTAAAATTGTGTCTGGGTATGGGCATTGCTTGTGCTCCTACCATGAGAGAAACCATGTCAGGGATCTGCGCAGAGAACCCCAGGTCCTTCTCTCCAGGGTAGGGAGGTGGTGCCGCTATCCTCATCCCCCTGCAATGAGGATTTCCCTTGCATTTGTACAAGACTTCACTGACTTCATGTGAATCAAAAAAAAGCTACCTCTGTATTAGGTTTTAAAGGCATAGATTATTTGATTACATATTAACGGTTTGAGAAATAAAGTAAAAAATCTAAAATGTTTAGTGTATTTTCTTATGTGTATTTAATTTGGACAACATCCTTAATAATAGGTATGGCCTTTGATATTACATTAGTGTCAACTAAGTGTGTGTTATTTTATACTCTGCAGGGATATAATAATGTAGATCATTATTATTTGTATTTTTAAGTTATTTTTTTCCCAAATTCACAGAAAAATATTGCCTGTGTAACCTTTTGAATTTTAAGTGTTACACTACTTTAGCAATGTCATTTCATGGATGTTTTGAGGTGAAAATTAAAAACCAATAAAATGATAAAGTGTTAATTCCAACAAATTTTTAAGCCAATCAACCTATTCTAAAAGCTCCCACATTTAACTCATTCTAATTGTGCAGATTCTCAGGCCCTTGACCACACCTATTTCTTCAACTCTTTCCTAGCTTTGCTCCTAATCAAGTTTTAACCCTTAGAATGTCAAAATAATCACTTTTTTATTTTTGCTAAAAATCGAAACCACTTGGCCTCCCGGTCTTTATCTTGCTCTCATAGTACAAAATTACATCACAGTACTGACCTCCCACCTGCCGTTTTTGCTATTTAGCAGCTGAGTGTGAGCAGAGAGAAGCCCCCAGGAGACCCTAAGATGCTCAGCAACCTACTTACCCACTGTGTCTGTGCCCTATTCCCCTCAGCTGTGATCAGGGACGCCTCATGCACATGCTTCCTCCCCGGAGGTCACTGGCAGGAAAAAATATATCTGGATCTAAGGCTCCCGACTGCACGTTGCTGTTTCCCGTCTCTGTGTCTTGGTACATATACCCTTTCTTCTTTCTAGTCGCAGAGCAAACACTCTCCCAGGAAACGTTTTCTGTCTTCCTCAAATAGACGTTAACACTTCAACTTCCTACCAATCTTCAGTTTTGTACGTATCTTGTGGTATTTGCCAAAATGCACTACAATCATTTCTTATAACTCACCCTCTTCCACAGACTATGTTTTAATCCTCCTTGTTTCTTTACTCCATAAACGCAAATCACTGAACGCTGAAGGACTGTAGCAATCACAATTTTTTGGACTATTCGCATTGAATGTTTATTGAAAACAAGCTTAGGTGTTGAATTTTACTTGATTGATTCAAGCTGAACATTTAACTTGATGGAATGTACACAATTTTTTTCTATCCAGAGATTCGTGATCTTTTCGTTTAATAGTCCATCCTAAACGAATGTAGTATCAGCAGACAGTTTGAAACCCAAATAAGGATTTGGAGACTTATTGAGTATTTTTGTAATGCTTTTGAGGAAGTTTCAGCTCATTTACTTCCTAGATATTGTTCTTTTGTGCTGTCGAGCTAGGTGAGGTAAGCACGTGTAGAGACCCACAGCTCTGAGGTCGGCATGGAACTCTATTCAAACCCCGGCTCCACTACCTAAACTGAGCCTTCAGGCAAGGTGAGTTACTGGACTTCTGGTAACGTCAGTTTTGTCATATATCAAATGAAATAATACTATCAAATTCATGGCAATGCTTTGAGGTTTAAATCTAAGAATTAAATCTAACTTGGAGAAAGATATATACCTGGACTAACATTAAAAACTTGAGAATGGGAACTTTATGGCCCATTCTACTTCAATTAAATATATTTCCTCTATGATAGCTATTCCAAATCTTCCCCATACTCTGCCCTGCAGACCACAGTCTAATAGACTACCTGAACAACAGAGACAGTGCATCTACGCATGAAGATACTAAGATAAATACTGCTCTCCTGATGTCATGGTAGCCAACTCCCATACCTCATGAATATCTTAAATAGTCTAGAAAAAAATGATGGTTGCCTAAGAAAATTCCAGAGTACAGCAAAATCTCCAGAGCGGTTCTGAACAACAAAAATATAATGATAGTCATAGATAAACTTTTATTTTCTAGTAGGCACATTTAAAAAAGTGAAAAGAAAAAGGTGAAATTAATTTTAATAGTATATTCTCTATTTGGCATGACATCCAAAGTATCATTTCAACATGGAAATAATATTAAAAATTATTAATGAGACACTTCACAGTTTTTTCTGTGTGCTAAGTCTTCAAACTATTTTGTGCACTGTAGATTCACAGCACATTCTTATTCATATTCTTAACATTTCAAATGTTCACAAGCCACATGTGACTAGTATCTACTGAGTTGGATCAACCATGGAGTTGATCCTACTGACAGGGTCAACCATGGAGTCATTAACCTTCCCCGTCTGGGATAACGGGCATGAGAAAAATGGGCTGTTTTCTGCTCTACACCAAATATGCTGTAGTGTGCACATAACAGCCATTTCCAGGGAGTGCATGGCTCTTCTTTCTCCTTACTGCCGTTTCCTGGCTCCTGGCTTTCATAAACTCTTTCTCATGCTATTAATGCTCTCTCTTCAGTGGCACCTGTGGACTTATCCTTAAGCGCTTGCTCATTTGTTTTTTCTTCTGTATCTAATTTGTTTCCTCCTCAGCATTATTATCTGCTGTTGAAATTGATTTGACAATGAATTCCATCTTCCCTTCTTCAGCAAATGAATCTAAAGCTTTTGATAAATTCTGATCTTGACTCTGTGGATTTGCCTGATTTCAGTCAGCTACCATGCCGTCTCCACATTGCAACACAGACAGAATTCCAACAGCTGAGCTATTCCTTAGATGTTCACATCTTTTCCCACTGAGGAGTGAGCAAAGGGTTTTAGTGATCTTGACTGTACTAATTTCTTGACAAGGGGAGAAATGAAAAGTAGAGATAAAATGGAATAAGAATGAAAGTAACACTAAAGAAAAGGCGACTGCAGTTAAAAATGTTGATGTAGACATTCAGAGTCATAAAAAGTATTTGCTAAGCATTGGACATTTACATAACAGGCCCTTTGCTAAACCTAGTATCACCTTGTTTCATTTACTCTCCATAGTAGCCATTTGAAGTAATACTTGACTTTCTCCTTCTCTTTGGGTTCAAATCTGTTTATTATTCCTCAGAACAGGCGTACAAGTTTTTGGAACCTACCAAGTGTCCCTTCTTTTCTTCTGGCATTGTTTACAAAGCACTTAGAATTAAAGTTGTCTGTCCGCGAATGTTTCTTCTGAATGACCAACTGAAGACTTATAGAGAGACCAGATCTTTAACCCCAAATCACATGTGCTCACATCTTGAACACATGCTGAGTCTCCCCGTCCCTCGGTCCCCTGTCTAATCACTGTGCCGCTGGCTTACCTGAATCCTCTCTCTGTGCATCCCTGTGTGACTCAGCACCCGACAGGGTCACAGCAGTGTCTCTTCAGCCACCCCCATGACCTCTTTGCCTCGACAGCTCATTTCCTGGAGGAGCACCATCAGCCTTCCCCAAGTCTTCTAAAGCCATCTCTCACCAACTGCATAAAAGTAAATTAAAAAAAGAAACCAAACCAAACAAACAAAAACTGCAAACCATCTTTGATTTGTGCCTAGTGTTGTAAAATGGAGTTAAACTGTGTCTAGATTGTAAAAGAGAAATCAATTTAGAAAGTATTGACTTGGAAGAACTTAATTGCTCATAAAATTAATTTATGGATGACTTTATTTGGTGTTTGGAAACAGGAATACAAATGAACCAACTTGGATGCGTATGAATTTCTGTGGCCAGCCAAGAAAAGGTAACTGACAAGAATAGAAAATTGAAACAGATGAGAAGGTAATGTCTTTTCTCTCTTCTGGAAACATCCCATATTAGGTTATAAGCAGTGGACAGTTATAAAATATTTCAACTCTATGAGTTGCAGACAAGCTAAAAAAAATAGAAAAAAATTAAATAAACTGAATCATAAAACATAGTGCGATATATCTTAAAATAGGTATAGGTGCATGTGAGTTTATAAACAAAATAAAGGAAATAATATCTTCTGAAGAAGTTATACTATAAATAATTTGAAATCTGTTAAGTTCCCAAGAGCCATCAAAGCAGAATCCTCTTGCTGAGAGAGCAGAACCTTTATTGTAAATTATTTTGTAAACAGAGAAGCAAAGCCATAGCAAAAAAAATAAAATAAATGCAGAATGAGAATACGTATGTATACACACATCTTTGGCAGAAGCAACAAAAGGATGCTTGTTGACATACTGACAAGTCTATAGGAGCAAAAAAAAAAATAGGAGAGCCTTATGCATGTGTGATACTATATATTATTTACATTTTTATAATTTGCATGATAAAAGATAAATGAAACAACGGTTTAAATTATCTTGAAAGCTTAAAAGCGAATGTATATTTATATTAATGGGAAAATGAATGTAATTGTGGTCATTTCTTACAATGAATAAGTATCAATAACATAGTTGTTATTAATATTAACCTTGTATGTGATCAATATCTATTTGGCTGGTTTAATTCTTCTAGCGTCTTCTCCTCATTTTCCTAGCTTAAGAGGATTTTTCCCATGCTTAATTCACCCCACAATATGACTGGGTGGCCTTTCCTCATCACCCTCTGGATAAAGAGGGCCCATATGGCCTCATGTCTGGTGATTTTTGAGAATGACCATCAGATTGCAGGCACAGCTCCATGCTCAGGACATTGACCTCTCAGGGGTGACTGAAATGTAATTAGCAGAGGTTCAGGGTGTAGATGGTGGGACATAGAACCATAGCGCCAAGGCACCTTGCTCCCGCGAGGCTTCCAGCCATTCCCAGTGTGTCTGGGCTCGTTGTGCTCAGTGCAGAGCTCACCCTGGCACTCTTTGTGACAGAATCGCTCTAAAGACATGTCTGAATGATGCCTGGTCCTTATCCACTTTCGGCAAAAGGCACATGTGCTTCTTTCTTACTACAAAGGCTTGATGTTTCTTAGGAAACCTCTCGCCTTCATTTCAGCTGGAAACTCAACCACTTGGCTGTATGGAACTTATCTTTCCATTACGTTTTTTTTTAAACCATAGAGAAAACTTGCTTTTCAGGAAAAAAAAATCCCATATCATAATACAGCACAAATACACATTAAGCAACATATGCACACACACACACACACACGCACACACACACAGTCACACAGAAAAAGAGGTTTAAACAATACAATAGAGAAATAGCAGTCCCCAGCTCCTGCCCTCTGGACGGCCTCCTGTAGACAGTCCTGTGCAGGCTGCATAATTGAATCCTTAGAACAATCCTGTGTTGCAAGTTTTATCCTTTTTGTTTTATAACAGAGAAAAATAGGATTTTGGTAATTAGCTTACCTACACTGACAGAAAATACACAGAATTCAGGGCTTGTGGGCATGTGTCTATGTTCTTGGAAACCACACTGTCTCAAGAGCTGAACTTCAGGGAGTAACGTGGACTTTTGTACTTATATCCCTATGACGTCCTAATCCTTTAAAGTACTCTTTTCATATCACAAGAGTTGCCTGAGTAGGTGAGATACATCAGCTTATACATGTAAGTGAGGCAGTGTGTTGTTCTGTGCGTGTGGTGTGTTCGCACATACATTTATGCCCATCTGGACGAGTCAGCACAGGAAATGAGGGCACAAGGAAAGTCAGTATTTACATCAATTACTGCAGAAGAGGATGGCTATTAATTAATTCTGCCTATTGTGCTAATCCAGAGCTCCAGGCATTTTTCATTGTTAATGTCTTGATATTTATATTTTGTTTAAAATCTCTGTAATATTTAAAGGGATATTCAGCCATACGACATATTCTTTTAAAACCTAGTATTTGTAATTTATTATATTAGCCACCCTAGTAATGCTCAGAAGATAGAAAGAATTTAAAAACATACTACACAAAACCAAGGTGATTTGAGCTACAGTAAATATTTAATATAATTAAAAATAATAAGCTCAAGAATAAAATGGCAAGAGTCAAGAAGAAAAAGGGATTGTGGGATAATTGTATTTAAAACCAAGACTAAAGAAAATTTCTATCAATTTAGTGGAAGTCTATCTCAATTTTCTTTGGTGACTAAGGTCAAAAGAGCAACATTCTATTCATATGGATTTGAGAGATTATTTAAAGACCAAATTTTTCTAGCTAAAGGGTCATTATAAAACCAGGGGTGGAAAATCCTTGTCATGTGCCTGTGTTGGTTGGCACACTGCAAGACATAAATGATTATATCTCACATGGAAATGTTACTCAAAAATCAAAAATTTCCAAAATGTGATTACATATAATATTAAGGGAAATATTGTTGCTACACTCTATCATGAATACTATAAAACTTCAGGCATGTTTAACAGTGAGGACACATTATCAAGTCCTTGCTTTGAGCAAAGACCCTCATATTCTTGTTGCATGTATTAATGGTATGGTGATGGGAACTTGTGCAGACTGTGTAGGATCAGTTGGGATTGTGCATGGAGGTGAAATGCCTTAAACACTCTGTATTTGTTCTAAGGTTTAAAGATTAATTTCATGCAAATCAAAACCACTATGAGACATCACCTCAAAGCTGTTAGAACGGCTATTACCATAAATGATTACAGATAACAAGTGGTGGCTAGTATGTGGAGAAACGGAAATTCTATATGGTTGGTGACAATGTAAAGTGGTGAAACCACTACTCAAAAGAGAGTGAAGATTCTTCAAACAATTCAAAATAGAACTACCACAAAATCTAGAAATCCCTATTTTGAGTATATATTCAAAGGACCTAAAATCAGTACCATGAAGACATCTGTGCTCCCATGTTTATTGTAGTGTTTTTCACAAATAGCTAAGATATAGAAACAATCTAAGAGTCCACTGATGGATGAATGGATAAAGAAATAGTGGCACATATATATCCATTCCATTCCATACATTATGTCATTGTTTACATATGTGTGTCTATGTAATATTCCATTGCATACACCACACATATAGACATATATAATAGAATATTATTCAGTCTTAAAAAGGAAGGAAATCCTACCATATTCAACACAGATGACCATGTAGGACATACAAAGTGAAATCAGCCAGACACAGAAAGAAAAATACTGCAAATCTCACATACATGTGGAATCTATGAAAGCTGAATACATAGAAGCAGAGATAGAATGGTGGTTACCAGGCCCGTGGGAGTGGGGGAAATAGGAAGATGCTGCTCACAGGGTACGAAGTTATAGTTGTGTGGATGAGTAAGTGTAGAGATCTAATGTACAACGTGGTTACAATAAGGAGCTATACTGTATTGAGTACTGGAAATTTGAAAGAAGAGTAGATTTCAAATACCACAGATGTACTGTGAGAAGATGTGGTAGTGAGCTTGAAGTAGTACTCATTTCACCATACATATGTATATTAAAAAATCATGTTGTACACCTTAAATATATATAATTTTTATTTAACAAAAATGGAAATTCAAAAAAAAATGGAAATTCAAACAAACCACACATGGGCTGTGGGCTGCGCGACTCAGGTGATGGGCTCGGCGGGCGTGGCGGGCATGGCTTGGGCGGCAAAGGAGGCCGAGAGCTCGTGGAGCTGCAGCTGGGCCCAGCCCTTAGCCCCACATGTCCGGGCGGTGCCGGACTGTAGCTTTCAGAGGCGCCTCCTGTCGGCCGGTGAAGGGAGCACAGAGAGGCCCCCGTCGCCACCCGCGGTGCCCATGGAACTGGTGCGGACGATCAACGTGCAGTGTCTGCTGGAGGCGGCCGAGTTTTTGAAGCGCCGGGACCGAGCAACCTGTTACCACAAGGATTTAAGACCTGTGAATCCATAGATATGGGTCTACGCATAATAAGCTGGAAAAGAATTGACGAGCTCATCTACACCTGTGTTGAGAACGCTTAAAAGTTTTAGTTCCGCTAGGACCAGACTGCACCAGGCACACGACACTTGGTTTGCTCAACAAAGCCAAAGCACACATCAAGAAACTCGAAGAAGCTGACAAGAAGAGCCAGCACCAGCTGGAGAACTTGGAATGAGAACAGAGATTTTTAAAGCGGTGACTGGAACAGCTGCAGGGTCCTCGGGAGACGGAACGAACATGAATGGACAGCACTGGATCAACCATTTCTTCAGATCGTTCTGATTCAGAGCAAGGGGAGATTGAAGTGCATGTTGAAAGCACAGAGTTCTCCCATGGAGAAGTGGGCAGTGTCAGGCCCACCAGCATCAGTGACACTGAGGAGCACAGCAGCCTGCAGAGGACTGGGAGTGACGAGGGTTACTCCAGTGCCTGTGTCAAACTTCCGTTCCCTCCCTAGAACCCAGCATGACGTAACAGCGCAGGGCAAAATATTCACTGGGCCAGTTCAGTCCAAACAGTCTCCTAAATCGGGTTCATGCTGCAGTCTCCTCTTTAAAACAAACAAAACTATGCTTGAACAAAAGGATCAAAAGACCATAGCAAATCCTTAGCAAAAAGTGGGGTAAAGCCTCCCCAGCAGAACAAATATTCATAATACTCATATTTGAAAATCACAACTTCTAATGGTGGCAGAAAAACTTGTGTGAATTTTTCCTGATTTGAAAGAGGACATTGGAGATTCCTCTTTTTCTTTTCTAGTTTGCTCTCCTACTTTGAGTAAACATTTAATTTAAGGATAGGATTATGAACTCTTCCTGAGTTTTATGGTCCTAAAAAAAAATCAAACCTATAGTAATGATAACAAGAGATAATCAGGCATTAATCTTGGATAGCTAAAGAGCTCTTAAAACTCAGCCTGGGACAGTTTATTGTGAAGCCTATGGATGATCAATTATTTAAAAAATAAAGCTCATTTCATGCTTTGCAAAAGGAGAGACTCCCGTGAAGCCTTCTGCAAGGGATCATTGTGCAGCTCAGCCTTCTGTTGGATTACATGCTAAAAGCAAGCTAACCTTATCCTGCGTTGTTAGCACTGATAGAGGCATTCAACCGCCAGTTCGACAGTCAGCCACCCTTGGGCAGCATGGGGGCAGTCCATGCATGACAGCCTCCATCATACAGGGCCTATGAGTTTGGACTGAGGGGCCAGAAGGGAAAAGCTCCATGTGCCTTTGTGTGTGTGTGTGGACCAGAAGAGTTGTGCACGCAGATTAGCAGGCCAGGGTCTGAGCCACCACAGCATTTTTATTTCAGATTTTGATAACTGCTTGTATGTGTTGAAAACCAAAATTACATATTTTTAAAACTTGTCCATAAAAAACATAGATGTCTTTTATAGTGGAAAAACACATGAGAAAAAATCATCTATTTTGATGCAGCATTTGATAATAATAAAACATCTCATGCCTCACTCTTTATAGTGCACAAAATGAATGAGGTCTGGGCTAGATAGAAAAAAGGTCAAGGCTGTTTTTGTTTTCTTTTAGAATCATTACCTTTCACCAGCTTTTAACCGTCTGATACCTATAGTGGACACACTATCATAGTTAACATAGTTAAGTTCGGCACTTGTCTGATTTGAATGCAAAGATTTGCTTCCGTTTTCCTACAGGAGATCTCTCTCTCTCCTTCCTCACAGTCCCACTGTGCAGGTGCTATTGTTACTCTTATCAACATTTTCAGAAATGTTATTTTCTTTTTAAGTGAAATTTCTTTTCTAGCCTGCACTTTGATGTCATGTGTTCCTTTTGTTTTTCAAACTTCAGAGTTCCCTCTTGACCCTCTCCCTTACCCCAGGAAGCCTTCTTAGACACATTACCCCTGGGCCCTTTGGACTTTGCATATTTTAAATAATTTAAATACCCTTAGTTACTTAAAAAAAAAATTTATGATTTTCATAACTTATTGCTGATTTTAATGGGTTGTTAATTTCAGCCCTGTAGTTTTATTTTGTTTAGATAGGGCTGGGCAAGGAAAAAGAAAATAAAGACAACCATATTTAGCAAAAAAAAAAAAAAAATGCAAATTCATTTCCAGATTCAATATTCCAAGAAAGGGCATGCTAGGAATAGACAGACTAATAATTTTTAATTTTTAATAATTTAAAAACTATCATAATCCTTTAACTCTCTTTTAAACATGTAATGCATGAGTTTGAAACAATTTTAAGTATGTAAGTATTTATTTAGACTGGGTTGAAGAGTATTTTCCGTAACTAGATTTGCAAATTATAATTATTTCTCTTGTTTATTGTAAATATATCTTTAAAAATATCCAGGATTCAGTAGATGGGGTTGAAAATTGAACCTGCTCCTGGTCATCTCTGTGGCTTTGGGTGATTCCGCCAACCTCCCTAAATTCCAGACATTTCTTCTGTAAAATAGGAAAGAAAAAAAATAAACAGCCTTGAGAAATAAATAATACCTAGTTGTTAAATGTTGGTTTTGTTCACCCATAAAGCCATCCCTTTAGTATGAAAAACTGTTTATCAGCTTTACAAAATTTAATTTATATAGCCATTTCCTCACAAAGGAATATGATTTGTTTTCAATTTTATCAATTTTTTAGTTACCTTTCACCATTAGTATAACTGTAAATATAGATATCTTAATTATCTCATTCATTTCTTGAAAAAAGAAGGAATTTGTACTAACGCATTTTTAAATATTTATTGGCAAATTGCTTTCAGAAAGAACACAGTTATGGTTGAATATTTAATTTTTTTACCCCAAATTTCTATGTAACAGTAATATGCTTTTAATATATTTTCCTAAATAGTAGACATGAAAATATTAAATTCTTATTTTAATTTACACTTTTGGAAATTAATAGATAGAATGATTTTAAGCTCTTCCTTTCCCTTTTATCTCATTGATAATATATCTTCATTTAAAATATGAACAATACACATGTAAATAGAATAAAAATAATGAATGTTCTCTCAATTCACAAATCCATCTACCTAGAGTTAATCAGCTTTGTCTGCATGATGGCATGACATTTTTATTCATTTCAAATTATGGAACTTGATAAGGTATTAAATAACCAAATATGATAAAAAAATTACAAAAATATAATTATAAAATCCATGCTCTACAACATATCTTTTCCATATATTATATAATATCAGTTTCATATTCAGCTAATTATTGTAATAGTTGCTTTTATTTACAGAATCTTACTGCTGCATAATTTTTTATAGAGACTCAAGTTTACTGTTGATAGAAATGCATTTACTGCAAGTAACGGACTAATCTACTCATGTTGACTTAAAACCGTAATAGGTATTATTTTTGTAGGAATTCCAAAAACGAAGAGCACAAGGGTTTCTGCAGACTCACTTCAATGTCATGGACCCCAGAAGCAGAAACCTCCTACCTCTAGAAACTGCATCCGAGGAGGGAAGTGAAATGTGCGTCTAACATCCAGCCCGCTGGAGGGAAGGTGGGAGTTCCTGCACCTGCTTTGGCAGGCCTCAGACTCCTCTTTCCTGGCACTCATGTAAGAAAATGCTGACCTGACCATATGCTAAGCAGGTTCACTTTGCCAGCTGACTCTTCGCTCATTGGGAGACATCAGAAAGATGCCATTATGAATGGCAGAGTAAATGTTGTCTCCTGTTGAGTCTGCTTTTAGAGCGGGGCTTGATCATTTCTTCTGCCTTGCAGGTTGGATAGGTTGAAAGCTGCTCTTCAGGTATGTAGTACTTCAAGGTGGTGTAAAACTTTTTCACCTTGGCAAGCTCATTGTAAAGTCCCTGTCCTGACTTCCCTGTAAATGTTTCTTAGAAATAAGCTTAAGCTTAATTTATTCCCGAGGAACTTCTGGGCCAAAAAGAGTAAATGAATTGGATCCTAATTAATTAACTGAGAATTTAGCTGTCAATTACAGCCCATAGGGAAGGCTGGATAAAAGGTAATCCCAATGGATATGCAGCCCAAACACAGGAGTTGGCCATTTATTTTTAGGGATGAAATGAAGGAAGAGAATTGAATATGACACTTAACTAGACTTTTGAGGCATTGAAAGTCTCCGTATTTTCATGTGAGGTCTTATTTACAGAAGCATGCCAGGGGGTATTATAGATATATCAGGAAGAAGTCGCAATTTGTGCTTATTCAGTCAATTAGGTTAATAATAATTCCTCTGAATTATCAGAGATCATGCTGATTACTGCCTCGCTGTATTTATTCTTGGAACTGTTATGCCACTTGCACTTTTTATGATAATTATATAATTTAATTAAGCTGCTTAATAAAAATGGGAAAATAAAGAGTTACAATCTTTCGAAGACTAACTGGAATAATTTAGAAAGACTTGATAAATGTGACCAAAAAATTGTCTAATTGTGAGCTGTTAAACTATAACAAATTACTTAAATAATGTAAAAATTTAGATTCTTCATTCAAGTTATTTCAAGAGTGTCCTTAGGCCCAGGGAAGATTGAGAAAAGCATCAAACATTAGTAAAAGTAGAGAATTATATAATAAACTGCTATTGACTCAGCTTTATCAATTATTAAATCATAAACAATTTCGTTTCAGCTATATTCCTACAAACTTTTCCATCCTCCTTGGAGTATTTTGAAGCAAACATCATATTTTTTCATTAGTGAATATTTCAAAATACATAACAAAGTGTAACGGTTTTCAAACTTGACTAAAATATCTGTATCCTTCCTAAAAATTAACAACGAGTACTTAATATCATTAGATTGTATTTAGGTGTTTTATTCATCTCACATTTATTTTTGCAGTTTATTAAGGGACCTGAGCTTTTTGATCTTGTAACTTTTCTCATCTCCTCATCAAGTATTTTGATACCCACATTTCCTCATCAAGTATTTTGGTCCCTCTGATAAGAAACTTGAAAAAGAAAATCAAGATAAATGATAAGTGTTTGTTTTCCTTTATTTACCTAGATAATGAGCTAATTAGTAAATATCCTCCAAATGGGACATATCAGGGATATCAATGAGTGTCCATGAATATTTGGGGAGTGTGTGTGAGGGAGCACATGTTTTGCATCATTACAAGTTATATATTTTAACAAGTGTGGTAGGTTTCAAAGCATCATCCTTCCTTTTATGGTTGTACATTGACCCCGTTTAGTCCCTGGGAGCCTCATCAAGTTAACTGCTTTGTCCTTTGGACAGTCACTGAGCACTTCCTCGCCTTCTGCTACCAGGCCGTCTAGGCTTATTGGGTACATTTCCTGCACCAGACAAGGACCTAGATATTTTGCTACAGGGCCCTACTGAATTTTAGTGAGATGGCATTTGGTGACTGTTATTTAGAGGCTGTGAATGCTCTTTGGTGCATTAGTCCTTGCTTTTAAGATTTTGGAGAGAATTCAAGGTTGGTTTTAAAGAAACAAAGTAAGAAAGTATGCTACTACATTGAAATATTTGTACTATTGTGAGTTAAACATGTAAAACAGCTGTCCTCAAGGAGCTTACCAAAATGTAAACCTAAAATTTAATATGAATTGAATCCCGTGGTAAGTTCTGTGAGAAATGCAAGAACTGGACATTAACACATATATTTAGTTTATCAAAAAGTTACATATGCATTATTGGTAGACATTTCAACAGAATTTTCTAACTTGGAGCTTTAAGTGGTTTGTAAACCCCACAAAACCAAGTGCAAAATTCCTGCTAATGTAATTTTTTCCTGGCTAGAGATCTCTTCCATTCTGTGTTAGAATATATGAGTCAACAATTTAGGACGTACTTCTCGCTATCCTTTTAGTTGCTCCTTTAATTCCTACTTTATCAGTCAACAAATGAAGTGATTGTTGTATGACATAATTACACTTTACATGGGCACTGATTTTAAATATTCTTTCACCTAGTGCTTGCAGACTTCATTTGTGTGTTTTGATGTTATTTATGACAAAAATATGCATGTTTTCCATTTTTACTATTTTGTTTTATGTATTATGAATAAATATTACATTTGTCCCATTTAATATTCTGCTTTTTTGAAATAAATATCATACACGCATTTAAAAAGATGTATTTACCTTCTATAACTTATTTAATACTTTATAATGTTTCTATTTTATTTCACATATTACATATTTCTCATAAAAAACACACAACTGGGTTTGTTTCTATTTTAATTCAATATAAGATTATTTAATTTTTAAAACAAATAAAAGAAAATAGCAGTCACTAGATCTAGTACTCTAATCATAAAACTTGGGGTGATATTTGCATTCTATTGCATAAAAATTGTTTTGCAGAAAAAAAAACACCTTAATTATTAAAAAACTATTAACTATTTAAAAAACACTAAGCTATTTACTCTTAAGTAAGGCCTGAATAGAATGTCCATGGAAAGACTTGTGCATGAATCTAAGAAAGTTCAGTGGGAGTATAGGACGGGTCTGGATCCAAGGAGCAGCTGTGCAAATTCCCTTAGACAAGGGAAATCATCCCATGATATACCTTACATGTTCGCTTCTTATTCCTATGAAATTAGAAATAATGTTCCCATCACAGCTACAGTGAAAGAAATAAAAAAATGATAAAGCAAAGAAACTTGGAAAAAAGGGGAAATAAAAGCTCTAAGCATGAGTTAAACTACAGCTATAATTTCAAGGACTTGTACAATTTGGGTTTCTTTGGGAAAATCCAGGTCGAATTTCCCATTAACTGGATCATTTGACTCAATTACAATGATTTAAGTACATTTTAATTTGCACTATGATTGTCATTTCTTATAACATTAAATCTGACTTTAAAACAAAAAGAATCTCAAATAGTTGATAATTGGTTGAATGTGAAGAGGTTGGAAGGGAGACTTCAAAAAGCTGTGGGTTTCTTAGATCTAAACTCTCATTAAGAGTAAAATGATGTATGTGTTTGTCATTATAGGGTATTATGCATTTACTTTAAATGTATTTATAGCATTTGGGATAATAAGATTATCTTAATAAGATTTTCTAACTCATTTAAAAAAGAACAGAAAGCTATAAGCATGAAAAAATAAAACATAGAATTCATACTTAGTTCAGCTTTGAATGTGGAAAGGTGTAGTAGGCTATCTCAGAGGACCCTAAATCCAATGGCAAGTATCTGGACAAGAGACCCACATTGTTGAGAGACACAGAGGAGATGGTAGAGACTGGAGTGATGTGCTATGAGCTAAGGGAAGCTGAGGACGGCAGGACCCACACAAGCTAGGAGAGGCAAGGAACTCTCTCCCCTAGAGCTTCCGGAGGGCCTGTGGCCTGTGGACATGCTGACTTCAGGCTTGTGGTCTCCAAGGACCTTCCTGAAATTGGCCACAAGGAAACTGGGTCACATACAGGGACACCCCTCCCTCCCGCCCTCTGCTAAACATAGACACTAGATGGATGTGTAAAAAGAGAATTACTACCAAGGGTTCCAACAAAGAATTCCTCCAAATGTGAAATTCTGAGATCATGGGGACAGAAACCTCTTGTAGATCAACTCCAAAGTAGTTAAAAAGGAAAGAAAAGGTCTCAGTGCTCTGATAGGAAGCCAGCTTGGTACAAGGCAACATCATGTCCCAAACATGGAGACAGTATAGGAAACTTTCAGTCAGGAAAACCCTCAAAAGTGGCTTTTGTGATTCACATCTGTGTTAATGGTGCATTCTCCACAGAATGCAAAACTGGAAGATGTGGTCTTTTCATTCAAGTTTGTATTTGAATACCTGTACTGAAACCTTCCAAGAAATAATTTACTGCTACATTCTTTATTAAAAATTTCAATCTTTGGTGAGTAGTCCTCAAATTGCCAAGATATTATTTATATTGGGGTTATCTTAAATGCAAATATAAATATGCAACTGAAATATCAGCTTTCTGTGTATTTGTGTGCGCAAAGCTATGGTCCCTTAAAACACAGTGCATTTAAAACGATGGACCAATTTAGGAATATCTAATGATTCTTGAAATTACATTACTTGACCTCATTAACCGACTTTAGAAGATAGTTCTAATGCAATATTGAGATAAAAATTATCTGTAATTATATAGATTATACACCAATATATATATAATTATATATTATACACTAATATATATACACACACACATATATATATATATATTTATATATATATAAAATTACCAGTGAGAAAAGGAAAAACGATCAGAAACTCCCATTCTCCCATTACAATCCTTTCATATGACACTGTTGGAACAATTACATGGTTATTTATGATCTGTTACTTTCAACTAACCCTCTTTATTTGTTTCTGCTTTTAAACTTTTAATTTTGAAATAGTTTTATTTAAGAAAAATGTGCAAATATAGTACAGAGGCTTCTTACATAGCTTGAACCCATCTTCCCCTAATCCTAATGTAACTGTGATGTTTATCAACTACACAATATACTCTGTCACAATATTAACTGAACTGTGACTTCACCGGTTGTCTCACTGAGGAGATAGTTCTGTTCCAGGATCCAATCCAAAGTGCCACCTTGCCATTATTGCTGTATCCTCCCATTTGTGACTTCGACATTTTTGAAAAGTAAGGGTCAGATATTCTGTGGAAGGTACTGCAGTTTGGGTTTACCTGTTTTCTCTTGACTAGACTTGGACTGTGATTCTTTGATAAGAATACCACAGTGGCGAAGCCACACTTGTTACTGGGAATGTAAACTGGGACCATCTGTTAGGGCCGTGTCTGCCAGGTTTCTCACTGTAAAGCTAGTGTTCTCCCCTTTCCCTACTCTGTCCAGCTCGTTCTTGAGGGGAAGACTGTCCAAGAATCTGTGGACATGTTAGAAACTCTGCAGTAATTACAAACTATGCTCTGGAGTTAACCTGGACTATGCCATTAACCTGTTTCTAAAAGTTTTGCCACTGATTTTGCCATTCATCGAAGGACACTTATGACTTTTGTGTTAGTGGAGATATTCTATTTGCATCATTATTTCTATGAGGGCAGTAAGACGTGTCTCTTTCCTTCCAGTTAAAATTTATTTGTATCGGTTTAGGCTCATAGGTATTTGCAATATTCCTTGTGTGAGTATCATTACTTATTTTGTTGCTAAACAGTTTTCAGCCTTGGCCAGTAGGAGCTGTTTCAGGTATCTTCCTCTGTCCCTCTGGTCAAGAATCAATCATTTTTTTTCTCCCCCTCCCCTTCAAGCACTCCCTTTCTTACTTTCTGGCTTCTGTCCCATCTTGCATTTTCCTTGTCCTGCACTAGAATAAGTCATCTCTCAAATGAGCGGACAAATTTGGCTATAAGCATTATAATAAAAGCTGTTGTATAGGCCTTTTAGAAGGCAACAGGACATAAGAATAGGTCCACAGAAAAATAAACAGACAATTATTAGAACAGTGGGGAGTGCTGCTCCTGGAGAACAGAGTGGAGAAGACGGCGGAGAAAATCAAGGGCATCGCTGTCCTTCTCTCTCTGCTCTTTCTCCTTCCTCTCATTCCCTTCAACTGTCTTTTCGTCTCCCCGTTTCATCTTTCTTTCCTCTCTTTTTCTTTCCTAAACACCGATTTCTGCTTGAGCTTCACTGAGGTCAGGCGTCATACTCTGATCTCTGTCTTCGTGCATTTGTTGAGGTCTGCCTTAATATCTCATCTCTGGTAAGCTATGCATTTGAAAAGATTCTGTATTCAGGTTTGGAGGTACTGTATTCCTTAGCACCGACTGACCTGGTTTTCAAATCAGGTTGTGTAAGTCATCAGGGATCTTGAAATTGCTATTGGACTGGACTGTTTGGTATGGAAAGAGGCACAGGAAAATCCCTGCAAATGATTCTTTTTATCCTTCCTCCTGTCTTTTATTTCTTTCTATAATATGAAGCCTGTTATCAGGTGCACAGAACATTTAGAATTGTTACATATTTCTGGTGATTTGAATATTTATTATTATGACAATGTCCATCTTTATCCCTAATAATTTTTCACGTTTTTTGTTTGATATTACAGTAGTAAATTAGTAGTGTGTCTAGCATTTTTTGTGTGTTTTTCTGGCATATATATTTCCATTCTTTCATTTCAATCATCTTTATATCCTTAAACATTTATGTATTTCTAAATGAAACATATAGTTTTTTATTCAGTCTGGCAATCTTAGTTTTTATACTCCATTTATATTTAATTTGAAAATTGCTATCTTGGACCATCATACACTCCCTCAACATATTTGTTTTACTTCTCCAACTTACTGTATATCCTTTTTTTTGTTACTTATTACTATCTTTTTAGTTTAGAGTATTGTTTATTATTCTAATAGTTCCTATTCTCTATTATTGTTCTTGTTTATTGTAGATACCCCAGCAGTTAACCTTACTGTAATTTAGTTCCTGCTTAAACTTAATCTGTAGCTGAAACCAATCTAAGAGAAAAGAACCACAGGTGCTGCGGCTTGGAATCTGGTGTGAGTCATGAGCAGTGTGACAAGGACCGCAAACAGTTCTCGTGATCCTTTCCGAGGCAAACCCAGATGAGGAGCACACCGTGAGACTCACGTGGCCGGATGACTTGACGAGACATAAGAGGAACCTTACAAAGATTAGTTTGCAATTGTTTAGCTTGATGATAAAATGTATCCTCCAATCCTGTCTTTTTGCTTGATGTAACTTAATAAAAGCACAGGGGACCACTGCCCCGCTGCTTAGTCTCCAAAGGAAGTCTGAGCCCTCTGCATTAAACGTTGTTCTGACTTGGTTTCTCCTTTTCGTGGTCCCCGACTGCAACAGTTTACATATTTTATTGTCTTGTTTCCTCCAATTTCTGGTTATGTATTATGTTTTCTGGTTAATGATTATGAAAATATTGAATTAATTTACAGCATAAGGTGGTATTATTTTCCTCCAGAAAGGGTTTACTTTCCTTTTGACAAGTGATTAAGGACTGGCAAACATGGACAGTGTTAATCCAGTTAAGAATTGAGGTACTCTTACTCTGTCCCTGTAAGAGTGCCTGTAGGTCCCCTGTGGCCTCCCTAAAGCCCTGGATATGGGGAGAGTGGGACCCTGGGTCACCTAATCCCTGAGTTTGCCCAAAGTTCTTTTTCTTTCTCAGCAGCCTCATCTTAAATCAGCATATGGATGGGGGAAAAGTTGTCCAAGTAACAACCTTATCTATCTTCTAATACATTATCCCCTTATATTTGGCACATATTTTCTACACTCACTGAATATTTCTAATCTCGTTTTCTAATCTCATTAGATTGGGTCACTTAGTTTCTGGTGTTGGAAGTAAATCTATTAAACCAAGTTACATGGGCTTCTATCATGAGGTAAAACAATTTGTTGCCTTTTTCCTTCAAGTTGGAATCTTAAAGCCATTGTATCAACTTAGTCCCAAATAGTGGTGTGAAAATTATGATGCATTGATAATTGAATGTAATGGAGTGATCTGAATTAGCTGAGTTTTCTCCCCTCTGGCATTCCTAGACAATGAAGTATGTATCATGTCTTGCAGATTGGCAGACCCTGGAAATAAACTATGTGTATGTCTTGAGAGGAATACTACTCATTGCTGTAACTTTTCATCTTTGTCTATTTTGAAATAAGTCAGATGTGGTGAAAGCTACTGTTTCTATTCTGCTTTTGTTTACGAAGATGTCAGAATACGTCATTGACTGACCCTCAGTCCTTTTTAAACAAGTTAAACTTAATTCTAGGTTTTCTGGCAAGCAACTGTGGCAACAGTGCTACAGCCTAGAGGCTATTTATCATAGTTTTTTCAGATTCCTAGGCTGATTCTAAAATGTCCATGGCTTAGATTTCTAGGTACCTTGGCATACTTTTGTTCAGCTTTTAACTTGCAGAAATTAAGACCAAGCCTCTCCTGTTCTAGTAAGAGCCTCACTGTGTTTTTCAATGTTATCTAAAAAATATTTCTATTGTTTTCTCTGCTCGTGGAGTCTACATTTCAAAAAAGTCTAGGCCTCCAGGAAGAAGTGTCATTAGCTACCCTGAAAGAAACCTTTTTTCTCAAGCTATGTTAAGTTCTAAGTACTTTGGTTATTAAGTGTTTCTAGCATATGTTTTTCCTCTTGAATGTATCAATATGAAAATGCACTGAAATAAGTTTAAATTGGTTATTTTATATCTAAAATATATGCTGCATTATGATCTGAATGAAAGATTCAGAATTCACCTCTCCTTAATTCATGATAGTTTTCCTGAACACTTAAAAATAAGGTGGTAACAGGTCCTTATATTTCTTTCATTTAGTCATATAAAGTGATAACTAACCAAGCTGTAAGATGGTTTGGTAAATATATCTAAACTGTTATGCAGCATAACATTCAGGCTGCAGTAACCTAGCTTTTGAATGCCTGAGAATATGTAAAAGTAAGAACTAAAGCGCACTAAGTGTCACTATTTCTAAAATCAAATTGTGCATTTGTCTCTATTTTCAAATAATGATAAATAAAAACATTTGCTCTGTTTAGAACATGGACCTTCAGTATAAAATATGCAATTAAATAAAATTTAGGTATAGATGAGATTATTTCCTTCCTCTTCTGAAACAATTCTTATTTATGATGTGTCATTTCTTTCACAAAACTATGTCTTGAATCTTGCTCTTCCATCACCTTAGTCCAGGCCACAGGCATTTTCCACCTAGATGACTTCCAGAGGCTCCTAAATCTTCACCCTGAGTCTCCTCTTGGCTTCCTCATCCACTCAGTCTGCAAACAAATGTCAGAGCGATCTTTATAAATATAAATCAAATTAAGCCATTATCTGATGAGAACCTTGAGTCTATGATGGACTCGTACTGTTTTTGTCCCCTCATCACCTGCTATCTGTACCCGCATCTATCATCAGTTCATTGTGTTCACTTCCAGACTTCTTTCTACACAGTTAATACTTTGCAACAAATAAAAATAATGATCATGTCTATTGTTTTAAAAATGTTATCACAGAATTTTAAGCACTCTTGTAGGAAGAAAGCATCTAACCCACAGAAAGGAGTGGAAAAAGTCTACAAAAAAAGCTGATCTCCTAAACAGTTTAAATGGGAGTCTGTTCTTCAGGAGAAAATGCAAACAAAGTCAAATTACAACGACAGCTGGAGCTCCTGCGCCATGTTGCCTAGGCTTTTTGAGTGTAATTTTTCTTGGGCGAATTCATCACAGGGTTTTGGAACTCAGATGGAGAAAATCAAGAAAAGCAATAATGAGAGATTTAAGTTTAATAATAATATAAACTAGCAAACAGTCCTCAGCCTATGCCAATCTTTGCTATAAATGCCTTGTGTGTATCGACACATTTATTTCTCACACCAGCCCCTTAGGGATGGACTTGGGGTAGTTACTTTTCAAGGCTATCGAAAATGATTTGAGGATGGTGCTGGAACTTTGCAAATGGCATTTCTAACACTCCTTTTTTTATTTTATTTTATTTATTTATTTTTTTGCTTTCATTAATATACACTTACATGAACAACAGTGTGGTTACTAGATTCCCCCTATTATCAAGTCCCCAGCACATACCCCATTCAGTCACTGCCCATCAGTGTAGTAAGATGCTATAGAGTCACTACTTGGCTTTTCTGTGCTATACTGCCCTCCCAATACCTACCCCCTCCCCCCACGTTATGTGTGCAAATTGTAATGCGCTATTTTCCCCTTCTCCCTCCCTTCACACCCATTCTCACCAGGCCCTTTCCCTTTGGTAACTGTTAGTTCATTCTTGGGTTCTGAGTCTGCTGCTGTTGTGTCCCTTCAGTTTTTTCTTTGTTCTTATACTCCACAGATGAGTGAAATCATTTGATACTTGTCTTTTTCCACCTGGTTTATTTCACTGAGCATAATACCCTATAGCTCCATCCACGTTGTTGCAAATGGTAGGATTTGTTTTCTTCTCGTGGCTGAATAATATTCCATTGTGTATATGTACCACCTCTTCTTTATCCATTCATCTACTGATGGACACTTAGGTTGCTTCCATTTCTTGGCTATTGTAAATAGTGCTGCAATAAACATAGGGGTGCATATGTCTTTTTCAAACTGGGCTGTTGCATTCTTAGGGTAAATTCCTAGGAGTGGAATTCCTGGGTCAAATGGTATTTCTATTTTTAGTTTTTTGACAAACCTCCATACTGTTTTCCTCAATGGTTGAATTAATTTACATTCCCACCAGCAGAGTAGGAGGGTTCCCCTTTCTCCACATCCTCACCAACATTTGTTGTTTGTCTTTTGGATGTTAGCCATCCTAATTGGTATGAGGTGATATCTCATTGTGGTTTTAGTTTGCATTTCACTGATGATTAGCAGTGTGGAGCATCTTTTCATGTGCCTATTGGCCATCTGAATTTCTTCTTTGGAGAAGTGTCTGTTCAGATCCTCCGCCCATTATTAATTGGCTTATTTGTTTTTTGTTTGTTGAGGTGTGTGAGCTCTTTGTATATCTTGGATGTCAACCCCTTATCAGATATCTCATTTATGAATACATTTTCCCATACTGTAGGATGTCTTTTTGTTCTACTGATGGTGTCCTTTTCTGTACAGAAGCTTTTCACCTTGATATAGTCCCACTTGTTCATTTTTGCTTTTGTTTCCCTTGCCTGGGGTTCATGAAGAAGTTGTTCATGTTTATATTCAGGAGAGTTTTGCCTGTATTTTCTTCTAAGACTTTTATGGTTTCATGACTTACATTCAGGTCTTTGATCCATTTCGAGTTTATTTTGTGTATGGATTTAGACAGTAATCCAGTTTCTTTCTCTTACATGTAGGTGTCCAGTTTTGCCAACACCACCTGTTGAAGAGGCTGTCATTTCCCCATTGTATAACCATGGCTCCTTTATCATATATTAATTGACCATATATATTTGTATTTATATCTGGGCTCTCTATTCTGTTCCACTGGTCTATGGGTCTGTTCTTGTGCCAGTACCAAATTGTCTTGATTACTGTGGCTTTGTAGTAGAGCTTGAAGTTGGGAAGCGAGATCCGCCCTGCTTTATTCTTCCTTCTCACGATTGCTTTGGCTACTTGGTGACTTTTGTGGTTCCATATGAATTTTAGAACCATTTGTTCTGGTTGATAGGGATTGCATTGAATCTGGAGGTTGCTTTAGGCAGGATGGCCATTTAAACAATATTAATTCTTCCTACCCAAGAGCATGGGATGAATTTCCATTTATTAGTATCCTCTTTATTTTTCTCCTAGGAGTGTCTTGTAGTTTTCAGGGTTTGGGTTTTTCATTCCTTTGGTTAGGTTTATTCCTAGGTATTTTATTCTTTTTGATGCAACTGTGAATGGAATTGTTTTCCTGATTTCTCTTTCTCCTAGTTCATCATGCAACAGATTTCTGTGTATTAATTTTGTATCATGCAACTTTGCTGAATTCCGATATTAGTTCTAGTAGTTTTGAAGTGGATTCTTTATGGTTTTAATGTACAATCTCATGTGATCTGCAAACAGGGACAGTTTGACTCTTCCTTACCAATCTGGATGCCTTTTATTTCTTTGTTTTGTCTTATTGTCGTGGCTAGGACCTCCAGTAGTATGTTGGATAAAAGCTGGGAGAGTGGGCATCCTTGTTTTGTTCCCAATCTTAGGGAAAAAGCTTTCAGCTTCTCACTGTTAAGTTTGATGCTGGCTGTGGGTTTGTCATATTTGACCTTTATTATGTTGAAGTACTTGCCCTCTATACCCATTTTGTTGACTTTTTATCATTAATGGATGTTGAATTTTGTCGAATGCTTTTTCAGCATCTATGGAAATGATTGTGTGTTTTTTCCTTCTTTTTGTTGATGTGGTGGATGATGTTGATAGAATTTCGAATGTTGTACCATCCTTGCCTCCCTGGGATGGATCCCACTTGATCATGGTGTATGATCCTCTTGATGTATTTTTGAATTCGGTTTGCTAATATTTTGTTGAGTATTTTTGCATCTATGTTCATCAGAGATATTGGTCTGTAGTTTCTTTTTTTGTGGTGTCTTTGCATGGTTTTGGAATTAGAGTGGTACTGGCATGATAGGATGAGTATGGAAGTATTCCCTCCTCTTCTACTTTTTGGAAAACTTTAGGGAGAATGGGTATTATGTCTTCTCTAAATGTCTGATAAAATTCAGCAGTGAATTCATCTGATCTGGGAGTTTTGTTCTAGGTATTTTTTTGATTATCGGTTCAATTACATTCCTGGGAACTGGTCTGTTTAGATTTTATGTTTCTTTCTGGGTCAGTCTTGGAAGCTTGCATTTTTCTAGAAAGTTGTCCATTTCTTCTAAGTTATCCAGTTTGTTAGCATATAGATTTTCATAGTATTCTCTATAATTTTTTGTATATCTATGGTGTCTGTCATGATTTTTCCTTTATCATTTATGAATCTGTTTATGTGTATAAATTCTCTCTTTCTCTTAATAATAAACCTGGCTAGGGGTTTATCTATTTTGTTTATTTTCTCAGAGAACCAGCTCTTGGTTTCATTAATTTTTTCTATTGTTTTATTCTTCTCAATTTTATTTATTTCTTCTCTGATCTTTTTTTGTCCCTCCTTCTGCTGACTTTGGACCTCATTTGTTCTTCTTTCTCTACTTTCAATAATTGTGAATTTAGACTATTCTTTTGGGATTGTTCTTCCTTCTTTAAATAGGCCTGGATTGCTATATTACTTGCCTCTTAGAACTGCCTTCGCTACATCCCACAGAAGTTGGGGCATTGTCCAGGTGTTTTCATTTGTCTCCATATATTGCTTGATCTCTGTTTTAATTTGGTCATTGATCCACTGATTATTTAGGAGCACATTGTTAAGCCTCCATGTGTTTGTGAAGCGTTTTGTTTTCTTTGTACAATTCACTTCTATTTTTATGCCCTTGTGATATGAGAAGTTGGTTGGTACAATTTCAGTCTTTTTGAATTTACTGAGGCTCTTTCTGTGGCCAAGTATGTGGTCTATTCTGGAAAATGTTCTGTGTGCACTTGAAAAGAATGTGTACCCTGCTTCTTTTGGGTGGAGTGTTCTGTAGATGTCTTTTAGGTCCGTATGTTCTAATGTGTTGTTCAATGCATCTGTTTCCTTACTTATTTTCTGTCTGGTTGATCTGTCCTTTGGAGTGAGTGGTTTGTTGAAGTTTCCTGAAATGAATGCATTACGTTTTATTTCCCCTTTTAATTCTGTTAGTAGTTGTGCTCACACCTACCTATGTGCTCCTGTGTTGGGTGCATAGATACTTATAATGGTTATATCCTCTTGTTGTATTGACCCCTTTATTGTTATGTAATGTCCTTCTTTGTCTCTTGTGACTTTTTTTTTTGAAGTCTATTTTGTCTGATACAAGTACTGCAGCTCCTGCTTTTTTCTCCCCATTAGTTGTATGAAATGTCTTTTTCCATCCCTTCATTTTTTAGTCTGTGTATGTCTTTGGGTTTGAAGTGAGTCTCTTGTAGGCAGCATATAGATGGGTCTTGTTTTTTTATCTATTCAGTGACTCTATGTCTTTTGATTGGTGCATTCAGTCCATTTATATTTAGGGTGATTATTGATACATATGTACTTATTGCCATTTCAGGCTTTAGATTGATGGTTACCGAAGGTTCAAGGGTAACTTCCTTACTATCTAAGAGTCTAATTTAACTCACTTAGTATGCTATTACAAACACAATCTAAATGTTATTTTTTTTCCCTCTTTTTCTTCCTCCTCCATTCTTTATATATTAGGTATCATATTCTTTACTCTTTGTCTATCCCTTTTTATTACCTCTGGTCACAGCTCTTTAACATTAGAAACACTTCCATCTATAGCAGTCCCTCCAAAAATACAGTGTAGAGATGGTTTGTGGGAGCTAAATTCTCTCAGCTTTTGCCTATTTGGAAATTATTTAATCCCTCTTCAAATTTAAATGATAACCTTGCTGGATAAAGTATCCTTGGTTCAAGGCCCTTCTGCTTCATTGCATTAAATATATCATGCCACTCCCTTCTGGTCTGTAAGGTTTCTGCTGAGAAGTCTGAGGATAGCCTGATGGGTTTTCCTTTGTATGTGATCTCATTTCTCTCTCTGGCTGCTTTTAATAGTCTGTCCTTATCCTTGATCTTTGCCTTTTTAATTATTATATGTCTTGGTGTTGTCCCTTGTGTTGGGAGATCTGTGTACCTCCATGTCTTGAGAGAGTATCTCCTTTCCCAGATTGGGGAAGTTTTCAGCAATTACTTCCTCAAAGACACTTTCTATCTCTTTTTCTCTCTCTTCGTCTTCTGGTACCCCTATAATACGAATATTGTTCTGTTTGGATTGGTCACACAATCTGTCAGTATTCTTTCATTATTAGAAATCCTTTTTTCTATCTGTACCTCAGCTTCTTTGTAATCCTCTTCCCTAATTTCTATTTCATTTATCATCTCCTCCGCCATATCTAATCTTTTAATACCCTCCATTGTGTTCTTTAATGATTAGATCTCCATTCTAAATTCGTTCCTGCATTCTTGAATATTTTCCTGTTCCTCCATGAACATGTCAATGATTTTTATTTTGAAATCTCTGTCAGGAAGATTCATGAGGTCGATTTCATTTGAATCTTTCTCAGGTGTATTCATAATTTTGCTTTGAACCAGGTTCCTTGACATTTCATAATTTGTCTTTGGTGCCCTCTAGTGCCCAGAACTTCTACTCTCTGGAGCTGCTCAGCCCCTGGAGCAATGTCAGGGGTCACAGGGGAGCACTGTTGTTGCTTGGGGGAGGAAAGAGCTGTTTCCTGTTTCCCAGCTGCTATGCCTGTCTCCACTGCCAGAAACAGTGGACCAAACACACATGTGTAAGCCTCTATGCTTTGTGTTTGTAGCTGTCATAGGCAGGGCTTACCTCTGGCTGGCCTGACGTCAGGCAGGGGCTGCCGGTTTGTGAGCCTGAGCCTCGTACAGGCTAGCCGTGAAGAAGACCCAGCAGGCTCTGTATCATGGTTGGCAGCATTGGAGCTGCATAGCCAGCCAGGGGGATCTAGCGCCTGAAGCTTATTTAAGTTCCCAACCTGTTGGGCAGAGTGAACCCGAACAATTTTGTCTACCTGTCCCTTCTCCTGGGCAGTAAGCTCTGTGCAATATTTGCCCCTTTAGCAGCCCTCTCGCTTTTAGGAAGTCTCTCAGACTGCCTGTCCAGAGCAGCTATATATTGATCCCTGTTTTCCACAAGCAGGTGGAATCTCCGTCTCTCCAGGTATTCTGCCTGTCTTAGCTTTCCAACTATACTAAATCACAAGAGCACCATGCAATGTAGGTTCATGCTTCCAGAGCAGAACTCCAGAGCTTGGTGTTCAACAGTCCCAGGCCTCCACTCCCTCTCAACTCTGTTTCTTTTCCTTCTCCAGTGAGCTGGGGTGGGGGAAGGGTTTGGGCCCCACCCCATCACAGCATTGGTATGTTACCCTGTTTCATGGGGTCTTCTCTTTTCTCCAGGTTTATGCAGTCTGGTACAGCTTTCTTTCCTGTTGCTCTTTCAGGATTAGTTGTATTAAATTGTTTTTATATTATATGTGGTTTTAGGAGGATGTCTCTGTCTCACCTCTCACACTGCCATCTTGAATCCAATCTAACTTGCTTCCTTTCTGAAATTAGTGGTGACTCACAGAATACTCGGAATGGCCACAGCCACCTGGGGAAGAGGAAAATTTGGCAGATTTTTCCCTTCACGTGAAGGCTTGATGTGCCAGACTGGGCCAATCAGGAAAGGATGGCCTCTACTACTCCTTTATCTGTTGGCTTTCTGCTGAGTTCTCCCCATGGGATGGGAGGTCCTTTCTTCCTTTCAGTGCTAGGGCACATACATGGTTCCTGAGGTTATTAATCTCTGGGTAACTTTAGCATGGGTTTACTGATTTTTCAGCTTTCCCATGTCTGTGTAACCAGTTTTCTCTGTTAGATTTCCAAAGCTTGAAACATATAGGTTTATGCTGACTTAACCTGACTGTTGCAGTATTATTCTCATTTCCATTTCACTAATGAGAAACTAGCATAAGAGGGTTAAGTGACTTATTCAGTGTCAAACAACTAGTAAGTGGCAGAGCTAGGATTAGAACCAAGTAATCTGGCTTCAGAGTTGATTGCCAGAATTGAAATAGTCTGTATCTTTATATCATATTTATAACCATATTATGGAACCTCTTACATGGGTAATGCAAGGAATAGTATGAATAGTATACATAAAATTATATGTATGAATAGATAATTTCTTCTCATCTGCAGTAATAAAAATCAAGTTTTTAAAGACTAGAGAAATCAGACAATAACCAGGACACATATTTCAGGTAAAAGATTCAGGTTACAATGCAGTAGTTAGGGAGAGATCACCATATCATTGAGAGAATAATATAACATGGTCACACATAAAAGGGGACTGTGGTGGGCAGAGAAAATGGACAGTAGTTATAATTTAAAGATCTAAGTTTTCTTGAATTACAAGAAAAAGAAAGAAGGCAATGAGGTTGGTACAAATTCATTATGTGGGTTGACATGACTTCAAATTTTTTGTTTTTAATTTCATGCTTGATTTTCTGTGTTTTCTAGTCTTCCATGTATTAAATGACAACAATGTTTTTTAACATAATTTCACAAGAATTTTATAACAAAAATACTGTATATTATAATTGCTAATAAAGTAGGAATTAGAACTGCATATTAGGTTCTCAATTAGACAAAAGGCTGACAACATTTAAAAACATAAAAATATCAATAATGGAATGTTATGGGGTTCTATGATGGGCTATTTTATATCTTTCTACTTGTCTCTACTATGGATTATTCTGGTGAGCAGTGAAAAGTTCTTTGAATTAATGCTTTTATAATTTTCCAATTGTGTTCATACCTTCCCTCTTTTTAAGCAATCCTCATTGTATTTAATAGTTACTCTTTTAAGAAAAAGTCTAACTCCAGTTTTGAGTATTTTCCTCCAAACTCATATTTAATGTAGGACAACAGAAATCATATTTTAGTTATATTGTTTATCCCATGAAAGATTGGCCCATTTTTAATACACACTGTTGCAATTGCTTGGTTTTTGCCACCGCCACATTTAGGCACTAACAACAGGTTGACAAATGGCATCACTGCAGCTGATCACAGAAGCACGCTGCACAGGACCACCAGTCTCCCACAGGCAAGTCAGAGCAAGGGAGCTAATTTTGCTGCACAGATCCCACGGTGCAGAGAGAAAGACTGCCAAGGGGGTAGGTTGACTTCCTATTTTGTTTCTTCTCTGCATCATGAACTCACTCAGAAATAAAATGGGGTCTTCATTATCTCTGTGTTACCAGCCTTTCAAGTAGGGCCTGGACCCCTAAGTGATGGTATATTCTTGAATGAATGACTGGTGGATGAACAAGAGAACTTTCAGGTGAAAGTTCCACTTAGTCAGGGGGGAAGGAAAAGGCTTCTGGATGAAAAAATACAGGAAGGAACACTTCTAGAAAGAGTGGATCAGTGAATGTTTTCCAGACCCTATGATCTTCCTAGGATTATGTGGTTACTTGCAGAGAACAGCCTTTGTCCAGGATGCAACCCCCTGACTAAAACGGTCACCTGTCCCCTACAGGTCCTGTAGCCTCAGACAATATCTTTATCTTAATTGTTTTATTGGCCTCAGGTTTTCCTGATTACTCCAACCAAGTCCATATATGCATAAGCCCTTACAAGGATCTATATAAAAGTTAAGTAATTAGGAAATCTTTTTACATGTTAAAGCATTTTTAAAAAGATGTAGTAATGTCAGAGTTCCTACTGGGGACAATCACGGGCAGAGATCACAGCTTCTAAAATAATGGGTTATGGTTCTGGAGCCTAATGTTCTATTTGTTATTTTAATTATGAAACTCTGTCAAATAGCTTTGGCCTGTGTCCCAAAACTACAACATATTGCTGGAAAGAAACAACTTCATAGAACACGTCATGTTGTATGTCCTTTTCTGAAATTAAAAATAAATAACATATGAATTATGTCTCATTTGTATAAACTAACCAGCAAAGAATGAAATGTAAATGATATTGAAAACAGCTGAGTAGAATAATGTATTTCAGAGAAGTCCTGTGCACATGAAGTGTAATGACATTTCTCTCCATTAGCTACAGCTTAAAATCAAAACATGCTCCATTAGGTTAACTATAAAGTTGTAAAAAAAAGTCCAGCATTATGACAGAATTAAACTATCTTGAAATCAAGGGTGAGTATATGCAGTTCATGAAGGTAATATTAGATGCCATTTCATAAGAATGTCAATGCACCAGCCACCTTTTTATGTAATCAAGTTAATTCAAATCTCAGTGCTAGTTACCGTTTTAACTACTGTTTCTACAGAGTTTCCTAAAAATTGTAACTTGCTATTAAGAAGGAAGTTCACAGAACTGAAGAATTATAGAAGTCATACACAAACATCTGAAGTTTATTTGGCTAGTGAAGAAGAAAATTTAAGTGTGAAGTCCTTAGAAATGGACCATTCTAATCCATTCATTTTCCAGGGAATAAAGGATGATACAGGACATTTATACTCAGGGTCATATTAATGGAATGTGGCAAAGCTGAAACAAAACCATGGTCTCTTTACCCTTCACTCTAAAAGGTCTCAAAGCTGACTGATGGGACGCTGTGCTGTGTATCCCTGTGTCTGCATGCATGTACTCCAGTGCTACCAGGAATGCTTTCTCAAAGCCATATAGACATGAGAAACAAGGCACGGAAAAAAGTAGAGTTACAAGAATGACTTTGGTCGACCCCTCAGAACCTGCTTCTGAGCAGACCTCACCTCTCTGCCTCAACACCCTCAACCAGGAAAAGGGTACCTGCAAGAGAACTCCCTACTGCCATCATGAAGGCCATTTATGAGTAAAATTGCAGTGTTTCCAGAATTTCTCTCCTGGCTTTAGTACAGGTCCATATCAACAGGTGTTTTTAAGGGGTGGAGAGCAGTAGTTCATCTCCATATCAATGGGTAATTACCTGGGCTACCGAGGGCTCACCTGAACCTCAGAGGTTGGGGGAAGGATTCACTCGCTTTCGCTTGCTTCTGCACTGCAGGAGAGAGAGAGAGATTCGGGACAGCTTTTTTGTAAGCAATAAACGGGTTTTAAACTTTATTTCTCCCTTTGATTTCGGTTTCACCTAGGTATTTTTCCCTGGGATTTCCTCTTCCCAAAGTTACACCATTTATTTTTCTTTATAAATGTAATCCCCAAATTCTTTTAATTTGGAAATTTCAGAAGGAAAAAAATATCAAACCACAATAGCATGTTCACTCTTCCTTTTCAGTACCACCCCATTGATTCTATCAACAAATTTCCCTTTTAGATGTTATTAAATTCAATGATTTTATACATTAAAATTGGGACTCAATGTCACTTAACATTTTTTTGTTTAGTATTCTTTTAGTATTTTACCTTCTGAAAATAGATAATTTAGCACCTTACTAATATGTTAAAATTGAGTTGTTTCCAAATTACCTTTCTGTTAATTTATTTATATATATTTTCGTGAAATATGTGAAAATCGATAACATGCAATCTATTGTCAAAATCTTGGAGAAATGTCTTCTTAACAAAAGGTTTAGGCAGCTCAAAGTGAAATATGCTTTGTAGTGAAAACAAGTTTTTCCCCTTGAAATACAAAGGTAGGAGAAAAATGTTTCTTCCTCTTTTAATTTTTGCTTCTTCAAGATAGCTCCTTAACTCAGTATCTCCTTAACTCAATATGGGACTTCAGAGCCAGGCTTAAGTCCCTGTGGGATCACTCTCTTTCTGGCTAATCTTATTTATGATGTAGCCTTCAGCATCTCAACGTAAATAACATAAGGTTCATGAGCCCCTCAAACTGGTCAGTTTTGGGCTTCAAATTTTGGTTGTCGCTACTGGACAAGGCTTCAAAAACCTTCTCAGCTTTTCAGCTTCTAAGCTTATTGCTAAATGAAAGATGCCCTTTTTGGGTAAATGATTACAGGTGCCCAGGTCATCTCAGTAGTTTCCTTCCTGGGTCCAGATTGTAATTGTTCATTTCATTTTAGTTCACTGATGAATTTTAGAGCAGTTATTTGCTTTGTCTTTAAAAGTTTTCCCAGAAGGTCTGGTTGGTCTGAATTACTTGGTCTTCTATTACTAAAAGGGGAGCTCACAAGTCTGACATTGTGAATACCTGAGAAATGTGGGAATAGACTCCTATCATAATAAATCCATCATGACTGAAACAACATAAGTCCCCCAGCCACTTCTAACTTCCCTCCCCCTTACTGACATTTGCTCTTTGAACCTCCCTGGGCCATTCCAAAGAGCTGACATATGTGTCCTTGGTAAGTATTTAGAAATTGAACTTGCTTTACATAAATTCCATCAGTGAGTTCAAATTATGAAACTTCTTAACATCATGTCTTGAAACTCATAGTTTCACACATAAATTTTATGCTTCTTAAGTTGCAGAATAGGATTTCATGCCATATGTAAATCATAGATTTTATGTTATTACCCTATTACTTACTGATGACATATGCTTTTTAAATTTCATAATACAGATTGGTTCTTCAATATACATATATTATTTCTACTGCTGCTTCTAGAACATGAGAGAAGTGTTTCATTTTCTACCGGTTTTTCTCACGATGCTACCAAATGTTCTAATTCTTATTTTGGTATCATTAATCTACAATTGCATGTGCAACATTATGGTTAATAAACTGCCCACTTGATCAGGTCCCTCCCACCAACCCCATTACAGTCACTGTCCATCAGCGTAGTGAGATGCTGTAGAATCACTACATGTCTTCTCTGAGTTGTACAGCCCTCCCCTTGCCCCCCCCCAACATTGTGTCTGCTAATCATAATGCCCTTTTTAGACCTTGTCCCTCCCTTCCCACCCATCCTCCCCAGTCCCTTTCCCTTTGGTAACTGTTAGTCCATTCTTGGGTTCTGTGAGTCTGCTGCTGTTTTGTTCTTTCAGTTTTTTTTTCTTTGCTCTTATACTCCACATATGAGTGAAATCATTTCATACTTGTCTTTTTCGGCTTGGCTTATTTCACTGATCATAATACCCTCAAGCTCCATCCATGTTGTTGCAAATGGTAGGATTTGTTTCTTTCTTATTGCTGCGTAATATTCCATTGTGTATATGTACCACTTCTTCTTTATCCATTCATCTACTGATGGACACTTAGGTTGCTTCCATTTCTTGGCTATTGTAAATAGTGCTGCAATAAACATAGGGGTGCATCTGTCTTTTTGAAACTGGGCTGCTGCATTCTTAGGGTAAATTCCTAGGAGTGGGATTCCTGTGTCAAATGGTATTTCTATTTTGAGTTTTTTCAGGAACCTCCATACTGCTTTCCACAATGGTTGAACTAATTTGCATTCCCACCAGCAGTGTAGGAGGGTTCCCCTTTCTCCACATCCTCGCCAACATTTGTTGTTGTTTGTGTTTTGGATGTTGGCCATCCTTACTGGTGTGAGGTGATATCTCATTGTAGTTTTAATTTGCATTTCTCTGATGATTAGTGATGTGGAGCACCTTTTCATGTGCCTGTTGGCCATCTGAATTTCTTCTTTGGAGAAGTGTCTATTTGTATCCACTGCCCATTTCTTAATTGGATTACTTACTTTTTGTTTGTTAAAGCATGTGAGTTCTTTATATATTTTGGATGTCAACCCCTTATCTGACATGTCATTTATGAATATATTCTCCCTAACTATAGGATATCCTTTTGTTCTACTGATGGTGTCCTTTGCTGTACAGAAGCTTTTCAGCTTGATGTAGTCCCACTCGTTCATTTTTGCTTTTGTTTCCCTTGCCCAGGGAGATATGTTCATGAAGAAGTCGCTCATGTTTATGTCCAAGAGATTTTTGCCTATGTTTTGTTCTAAGAGTTTTATGGTTTCCTGACTTACATTCAGATCTTTGATCCATTTTGAGTTTACTTTTGTGTATGGGGTTAGACAGTAGTCCAGTTTCATTCTCTTACATGTAGCTGTCCAGTTTTTCCAACACCAGCTGCTGAAGAGGCTGTCATCACCCCATTGTATATCTAAGGCACCTTTATCATATATTAACCATATATGTTTGGGTTAATGTATGGATTTTCTATTCAGTTCCACTGGTCTGTGGGTCTGTTCTTGTGTCAGTACCAAATTGTCTTAATTACTGTGGCTTTGCAGTAGAGCTCGAAGTCAGGGAGCAGAATTCCCCGTTTTATTCCTCCTTCTCAGGCTTGTTTTGGCTATTCAGGGTCTTTTGTTGTTCCATATGAATTTTAGAACTATTTGTTCCAGTTCATTGAAGAATGCTATTGGTATTTTGATAGGGATTGCATTGAATCTGTAGATTGCTTTAGGTAGTATAGCCATTCTGACAATATTTATTCTTCCAAGACCATGGGGTGAATTTCCATTTGTTAGTGTCCTCTTTAATTTCTCTTAGGAGTGTCTTGCAGTTTTCAGGGTATAGGTCTTTCACTTCCATTGTTAGGTTTATTCCTAGGTATTTTATTCTTTTGGATGCAATTGTGAATGGAATTGTTTTCCTGATTTCTCTTTCTGTTAGCTCATCATTAGTGTATAGGAAAGCAAGAGATTTCTGTGTATTGATTTTGTATCCTGCAACTTTGCTGAATTCAGATATTAGTTCTAGTAGTTTTGGAGTGAAGTCTTTAGAGTTTTTTATGTACAATATCATGTCATCTGCAAACAGTGACAATTTGACTTCTTCATTACCAATCTGGATGCCTTGTATTTCTTTGTTTTGTCTGATTGCTGTGGCTAGGACCTCCAGTACTATGTTGAATAACTGTGGAGAGAGTAGGCATCACTGTCTTGTTCCCGATCTTAGATGAAAAGCTTTCAGCTTCTCGCTGTTAAGTATAATGTTAGCTGTGGGTTTGTCATATATGGCATTTATGATGTTGAGGTAGTTGCCCTCTATTTCCATTTTGTTGAGAGTTTTTATCATGAATGGATGTTGAATTTTGTCAAATGCTTTTTCAGCATCCTTGGAGATGATCATGTGGTTTTTGTTCTTCTTTTTGTTGATGTGGTGAATTATGATGATGGATTTTCAAATGTTGTACCATCCTTGCATCCCTGGGATGAATCCCACTTGATCGTGGTTTATGATCCTCTTAAGGTATTTTTGAATTCGGTTTACTAATATTTTGTTGAGTATTTTTGCATCTTCGTTCATCAGGGATATTGGTCTGTAGTTTTCTTTTTTGGTGAGGTCTTTGCCAGGTTTTGGTATTAGAGTGATGCTGGCTTCATAGAATGAGTTTGGAAGTATTCCCTCCTCTTCTATTTTTTGGAAAACTTTAAGGAGAATGGGTATTATTTCTTCTCTATATGTCTGGTATAATTCAGATGTGAATCCATCTGACCCGGGGGTTTTGTTATTGGGTAGTTTTTTTGATTACTGATTCAATTTCTTTGCTGGTAATTGGTCTGTTTAGGTTTTCTGTTTCTTGCTTGGTCAGTCTTGGAAGGTTGTAGTTTTCTAAGAAGTTGTCCATTTCGTTTTCCACTTTGTTAGCATATAGATTTTCATAATATTCTCTTATAATTCTTTGTATTTCTGTGGGGTCCATTGTGACATTTCCTTTCTCATTTCTGATTCTGTTTATGTGTGTAGATTCTCTTTTTCTCTTAATAAGTCTGGCTAGGGGTTTATCTATTTTGTTTATTTTTTCAAGAACCAGCTCTTGATTTCATTGATTTTTCTATTGTTTTATTATTGTCAATTATATTTATTTCTTGTCTGATATTTATTATGTCCCTCCTTCTGCTGACTTTGGGACTTATTTGTTTTTCTTTTTCCAATTTCAATAATTGTGACTTTAGTCTGTTCATTTGGGATTTTTTTCCCCTTTTTTAAATAGGCCTGGATTGCAATGTACTTTCCTCTTAGAACTGCCTTTGCTCCATCCAACATAAGTTGTGGCTTTGTGCTATTGTTGTCATTAGTCTCCATATATTGTTTGATCTCTGTTTTAATTTGGTCATTTATCCACTGATTATTTAGGAACATGCTGTTAAGTCTCCATATATTTGTGAGCCTTTTTGTTTTCTTTGTACAATATATTTCTAGTTTATACCTTTGTGATCTGAGAAGTTGTTTGGTAGAATTTCAATATTTTTGAATTTACTGAGGTTCTTTTTATGGCCTAGTATGTGATCTATTCTGGAAATTTTTCCATTTGTACTTGAGAAGAATGTGTATCCTGCTGCTTTTGGGTGCAGAGTTCTGTAGATATCTGTTAGGTCCATCTGTTCTAGTGTGTTGTTCAGTGCCTCTGTTTCTTCTTATTTTATGTCTGGTTGATCTGTCCTTTGGAGTGAGTGGTGTTTTGAAGTCTCCTAAAATGACTGCATTGCTTTCTATTTCCTCCTTTTATTCTGTTAGTGTTTGTTTCACATATGTCGGCACTCCTTTGTTGGGTGCATATATATTTTAAATTATTATATCCTCTTGTTGGACTGACCCCTTTATCATTATGTAATGTCCTTTATTTTGAAGTCTATTTTGTCTGATACAAGTACTGCAACACCTGCTTTTTTGTCCTTGTTGTTTGCATGAAATATCTTTTTCATCCCTTCACTTTTAGTCTGTGTATAGCTTTGGGTTTGAGGTGAGTCTCTTGTAGGCAGCATATAGATGGGTCTTGCTTTTTTATCCATTCTATTACTCTGTGTCTTTTGATTGGTACATTCAGTCCATTTGCATTTAGGGTGATTATCAATAGATATACATTTATTGCATTGCTAGCTTTATATTCGTGGTTACCAAAGGTTCAGGGATGGTAGCTTCTTTACTATCTAACAGTCTAACTTAACTTTCTTTTTAAGTTATTATAAACACAGTCTGATGATTCTTTATTTCTCTCCTTTCTTAGTCTTCCTCTTCCATTCTTTATATACTGGGTGTTTTATTCTGTACTCTTTTACATTTCCTTTGACTGTTTTTGTGGATAGTTGATTTTACTTTTTGTCTTTAGTTAGTATTTGGATGGTCTGCTTTCTTTGCTATAATTTTAATTTCTCTGGTGACTTATTTTTAGCCGTAGAAGTGCTTCCGTCTAGAGCAGTCCCTTTAAGATATCTTGGAGAGGTGGTTTATGGGAGGCAAACTCCCTCAGATTCTGCTTTTCTGAGAATTGTTTAATCCCTCTCTTAAATTTAAATGATAATTATGCTGGATACAATATTCTTGGTTCAAGGCCCTTCTGTTTCATTACATTAAATATGTCATGCCATTCTCTTCTGGCCTGTAAGGTTTCTGTTGAGAAGTCTGATGATAGTCTGGTGGGTTTTCCTTTGTAGGTTATCTTTTATCTCTCTCTAGCTGCCTTTAATACTCTGACCTTATCTTTGTCTTTGCCATTTTAATTATTATGTATCTTGATGTTGTCTTCCTTGGGTCCCTTGTGTTGGGAGATCTGTGGGCTTCCATGATCTGAGAAACCATTTCCTTCCCCAGCTTGGGGAAGTTTTCAGCAATTATTTCTTCAAAGACACTTTCTATCCCTTTTTCTCTCTCTTCTTCTTCTGGTACTCCTATAATGCGAATATTGTTCCATTTGGATT
Organism: Phataginus tricuspis; assembly: GCA_029783875.1. NCBI lineage: Eukaryota > Metazoa > Chordata > Mammalia > Pholidota > Manidae > Phataginus > Phataginus tricuspis. Next base: position 15,398,202 of record JAQQAC010012171.1, on the reverse strand, counting down.
GGTCACACAGTTCTCTTAATATTCTTTCATTCCTAGAGGTCATTTTATCTCTCTCTGCCTCAGCTTCTCTGTATTCCTGTTCTCTGATTTCTATTCCATTAACAGTCTCTTGCATTTCGTCCAGTCTGCTGCTAAGCCCGTTGATCGCTTGTGTCATTTCTGAATTGTCTTTCCTCACTTCCTCCCTTAGTTCTTGCATATTTCTCTGCAGATCCATCAGCATGGTTATGACTTTTATTCTGAATTCTTGTTCAGGAAGATTGTATAAGTCTATCCCATCAGGCCCCTTCTCTGGGGTTGCCTGGCTAAGCTTTGTCTGGACCATATTCCTCTGTCTTTTCATGGCGATAGAAATGGTCGCTGATAGTTGCCACGTGATTCTGCTGGGAGAACCAAGTCCCATCCTGCTTGTTGTTCTCCTTGCCCTTTTCTGGGGCCTGAGCTGTTTTCCAGCACACTGGGAGGCAGTCTCTGGGATAATCCCCTAAGCTGCCTGTGTGTGGGCCGCCTCAGCTTAGCCTATGGTGCTTTGGGGGTTTGCAGTCTTGTTGGGTGCGTTCTGCTCCCCTTGGTGCCCTCTGAACCTGGTTCTGGGGCTCTTCTTGCTTAGCTGCACACCAGCCTGGAGGTGATTCTGTGAGGATGCTGTGGGAGGGGCTGCTCCCCTCTTCCGCAGCAGTGGCGGCTCTGCCGGATCCTTTGCGGCTCTGGCCGGGCAGGGGGGAATGAATGGCAGGATGCTGATCACTGTGGGAAGCCTCGGCGTGGCTGCTTTGCCCGGCCGCTGGCCAGGGTGTCCGAAATTCCCCAAGACTCCCAGCCTGCTGGGCAGAGTGTGCTGGGACTATTTTTTTCTGCTGTTGGGCCCTTGTCTCTTTAAGACTTTTTAAAAGAAGTGCACACTTTTCTTTTTTCCTGGGGAGCCGGCTGAGGGGACTCGCTTGCATTCTCCATCTCAGATACTGCACTTCTATTTCTCTAATCTCCGATACACCACGCGATATGTGTCAGTGCTCCTGGCGCAGATCACCAGGACTGGTTATTTGGCGGGTCTGTGATTCCCCTCCCTCCCCACTCTGAATCTTTGCCTCCCACTGGTGCGCTGGGGTGGGGGCATCTTTGGGTCCCACCGGGTCATGGCTTTGTATCTTACCCATTTCATGAGGTGTTGAGTTCTCACAGATGTAGCTGTAGCCTGGCTGTTGTATTGTATCTTCTGGTCTCTCTTTTAGGAATAGTTGTATTTGTTGTATTTTCACAAATATATATGGTTTTTGGAGGAGATTTCTGCTGCCCTGCTCATGCCACCATCTTCCCAGAAGTCTCACCAAATGTTCTAATTTTTGATATGTGTGTTTTAATTTGCTGTAGAAGTCGTAAGGTACTTAAAATTGTAGTAGTTTATTCCTTGCACAAGGATTTGCTTTAAGGCTCAGGTGACGTGCAAGCACCTGTTCTCCCTGTGATGGCGCAATTTCCCCCGTGGAGCAGTAATGCAGCTACCACGCTGATGAAGAGAGTGGTGCTGCAGCACCAAACACTGAAAATGAGGTGCCTCTGCTGAAGGGGACATTCACGGTCCACTGGCCAATGTAGTCTCATGTCCATAACTAAATTCCAAAAGTCTGGGGAGTGGAAGACCTCTATGTACCTAGAGAGGAAAGCAATAAGGACGTGAATCCGGGAACAAGAAATAGATCAAGGTGAATATGCCATGTTCAGTGTAAGAAATGGGAAAGGCCCATCTGGCACCAAAATTGGAAGCCATGAAAGGCACACATGGCCTGAAATAACTTTGTCCAGATATTTTCTCATAGTTACGAGAATTTTTTAATATGGCAAGATAGAAAATGTACCTTTTCATCCATCTTCACATGTACCATTTATTGGCATTAAATACATTCACATTGTTGTTCAACCATTAACACCATCCATTTCTAGAAGTTCTTTATTTTCTGCAAGTAAAACTGTACCACTAAACAATGACTACCTATTACCCCTCCAGCCCTAGTAACCATATTCTATTTTCTGCCTCTATGCATTTGACATACTTCATACAAGTGGAATTAAATTTTAACTGCCATGTTTTAAAGTTTTAATTTAAATTTTAAATTAGAGTTGTTGCCATTTTGTGCTTGCCTTATTTCACTCAGGCTGAGTAATGTTTGACTGTACATATACCATGTGTACATCCCATTGTACATATACCACATTTTGTTTATCCATTCATCTACTGATGTACGTTTGGGTTGCTTCCATCTTTTTGGCTATTTTGAATAATGATACTATAAACATCAGTATACAAATACCTGCCCAAGTCTCTGCTTTGATTTTCTTTGGATATAGACCCAGAAATGTAGTTATTGGATAGCATGGTAGTTCTGTTTAATTTTTGGAGGACCTCTCATACTGTTTCCACAGAGGCTCCAACATTTTACATCCTCATCAGCAATGGGCAGTGGCTCCAGTTTCTTTGCATCTGTGACAATGTTTGATATTTACGCTCATTTTATGTAGTCATCTTAGTGGGTGTGACGTGCTATCTCATTGTGGTTTGGATTTGCATTTCCCTAGTAATAGAGCATCTTTTCACATGCTCGTTGGCCATTTGTGTATCTTCTTCAGAGAAGCATCTCTTTGAGTCCTCTGACCATTTTACTTAATTGGGCTTTTTGTTTGTTGTTGAGTTGTTATGAGAAATATTCAATTGTATCTCAAAATTACCCATTTTATTTGGTTGTGAATAAGTTACACATTATTAAATTCTCAGGAAATTATTAAGCAGTTTGTTTTTGCAGAACCCTGCGTATACGTTTCTTTTTATCTGAGATATTCTAGTGTCTGTTTTTTGGAGAAATTTTTCTTCTATTTATTTCATTCTAGCATGCATGAGATTTTGTGGTTTACAAGTATTTGACTGGAGAGTCAAAATAGTTAATTATTTTGCTGCTATAGAATCTATGATTTCTGACTCACACTCTAAATTACCACATAGGAAACATGGATATGCTATGATAAGATGTATCTTGCTAGTTTCCTTTTGCATGTGGTCCTTCTTCAAAAACATAGTATATTATGTGACCCAATAAAATACAGCTAACCAGTTACACTACTGGATATAAGCTGTTAAAAATAGCTAAATGAGATTCCATCTGCTTGCAATCATATCTACTACACACCATTGGTTTAGTGACTTTCTTATTAAAAGTCATGCTTGACACAAAACAAAAGAAAAATGTTTTGTAAGATTCTCAAGTAACAATACTGTTGGGGGTAGTTCCTCGATTTCAATGTCAAAGCCAAGTGAACAGACTTCCAGCAGTTATCTGTTTAGTTGTGACCATTTTTGTTTAGGTGTGGATGGAGAAAAGGGACTGAGATTAAGTCACTAAATCAGTGTACATTCTCAGGCACTACTGAGCATTGCCATTGTGCCTGCTATGGGGATGACCTGTCCACACAGTCTTTATTCGAGCTGACGGTTATGTGGAGAAGAGAGTTATAAAACAAACACGTGTATGCATGAACAGTTCTGAATATGGATAGATTATCTGAAGGACAATAACAGGGTTCTGTTAGAGAGAGTTGTCATGTGCTATATCACATTCAGTGAAAATATGAAACTTGCTCAGGGATGGGGAAAGACCTGAGGATAGAACCACATGAGTAAGCCTGCATGAGGGTCGCTCTCCTAATGCATGGTAAAATAATCAAGGAAATCCCAATTTATTAGGCTTATTAGCATATGCTGATTAGTAATATCATGACATAAATTACTTAAAGGAAACATAGTAAATCTGAGCAACCATGACTTTTGTTTTCCTATATTCATTCCCATATTCATGTAGGGATGTCACAGTGTATAAAATATTTGAAGCATAAATCATGGGGGTGGTTCCTCAAGCAAATTTATTGCTCTTCTTTTTTTTATAACCCACTTTCCCCCAAAGAAATATTGCAACCCAGGAAACTCTTGAGAATACTGCAGAGGCACATAACAAGTTATGGTATTTGGTAGTGAAAGTTCTTCACAAACAATTTGGCTATTTTGGGACCTTTGCAGTTTCATATAAGTTTTAATATGAGCTTGACAGCTTCAAAGTCCATGATTTTGACTTTCATTTGTATTGATTTTATTGAAAGTTCTTTGAGAGCAAATAGACATCTTTATCAGAATGAATAATCTAATTCATATATGATGACTATTCCTCAATTTGGGTTTTATTTAATTTTCTCAATATTATCTCATAGTGTTCTATTCTAAGTCGTATACATCTCTTTAGATTTAAATCCAGGTATTATAGATTTATTTTTGTTTAAATACATCATTAAAAGTTTTCTTTTAACTATATGTTGCTTGTTGTCTTAGTCTGCTATAACAAAATGCCATAAACTAGGTGGCTTAATCAACATTTATTTCTCACCCTTCTGGAGGCCATGAAGACCACAGTCAAGGTGCTCAGCTATTCGGATCCTTGCAAGAGTCTTCTGGGTTGCAGGCAGCTGCCTGTCCCTGTGTCCTCACATGGCAGAGAAAGAGTTCTGTTCTCCTTAGTTCTTATAAGGACACTGATACCTTCATGGGGCCCACCTTCATGATCTAATTACCTCTCAAAGGCCCCACCTTCAAATAACATCATATTTGGGGTTGTGGCTTCAACATATGAATTTTTGGGAGACACACACATTCATTCTACAACACTTGTATATAGGAAATAAATGATTTTCATATAATGACCTTATATTTAATAACTTTTGGATTAATTCTCTTCCATTCTAAAAATTTATCTGTAGGTAATTGTGGATATCTATATCCAACAGTTCATCTACAACTGAAGACTCGTCTGCAAAAATTATAGGTTTAATTCTTCTTTATTAATTATCAGTGCTTTTCTTCTCTCACTATATTGTCTAGGCTACCTAATATAATGATGTAAGAAAGTGGAGATGGTAGGTGTAGTCCTAGGGTATAAGGGTATTCCCAGCCTGGGGCAAGTTCTTTAGGAATCTAGTGAAACTGAAGTAAGTCAAGGGAAAGGGTAGGTTTGGAGAAAGAGTTTATTTTTTGCGTTGCTCGAGTTTGCTAGCCAGGCCTGGCTCTGTCTGTCTCCTCCAGCCACAGCTGTGTTCTCCTTCCTTGCCTCCCCTCTTGGAGGAAATTCCCCTCCATCTCTTGCCCCAGAATGACCAGAGGCTCTGAAACATCCGTTGAAATGTAAACGGACTAAGGCCAGGAAGGAGATTATGGAAGTTCTGCCATTTACACCACAGTGGGGATTTTTATCTTGTTTTCAATATTAAACCATTAAGAATGACATTCCTACAGATTTACTAAAGACAGAGAGTTTTCTTCTATTGCACATTTACTCATTGTTATTAATATGGATGTATGAAGTTTATTAAATTTTGCATATCTACTGAAATAGCTGTATAGTATTCTGTTGATATAGTGAAGTATACTTGCTCTCCTTTAAATGTTATATTAGCTCTCCTCCTCTGAAATTAACATAATTTGCTAATGAAGTTTTGTTCTTTGCTGCATGATTCCCTTCCTTCTACTTTCTTTGGGTTTATTTGGCAGTTCTTTTTTAAAAAGATGATTATATATGGTAGCTTTTCCATCACTTTTGACTTATTTTTTATGTATTTGTTTTGGATGTATTTCTTTAAATAGTATATGGTTTGGCCAGTCTTGTTATTTTGTCTTCAAATAGCATATAGTCTACTTAGTTCTGTTTTGAAACAAGATTATTTAAACAGAGGTATATTTGACATACAATAAAATGAACACATTTAAGGTTCAAAAATGTAATGACTTTGGATATATGTGTACACACACGAATCCATCATAACGATGGGGAGCAAAAAGATACTGATAATCCCAAGAGTTTCCATATGCCCTTTCAAATTCATCCACTTACAGCACCATAAGCCCTGATCTTCAGCCACTAGCAACTGGTGTTCTGTCACTATAGATTTTACAACAATTTCCAGGATGGAGCAAAATGGATCATAAGTTATGTACTATTTGCATATCTTAGTTTGAATAACATATATAGTTGATATTAATTCAATTTATTATATATATTAATAATTCAATGTTTTTAACTACTACATGAAAGTCAATTATTTGTTGTTTACTTCAGGTTTTGCCTATTATACAAATATTACTGCTGTGAACATTTGATTTGGTGTGATTTTTCTTTTTAATATTGGCTCTTCTAATGAATACATATCATACTCTTTAATTTTAATTCATTAATGACTAAATGATTTTGATATTTTCAAGTGCATGTTAGTCATTTGCATGACTTTGTGAAATGTTCGTGCAAATATGCTACCCAGTTTTTCATTACGTTATTTGTCTTGCCATGGAGTCTAAGAGTTCTTTATATATTCTACATACTATCCTTTTTAAATATCTTCTTCAATCTCTTAATCTGTGGTGGGGCGGGAGGAGAGGGAGGTCTTTATATACACGGGTAGGTATACACATGCCCCATCAGAAATTCATTTTGTTTTGTTCAGTTTTCATGTAGGCTTACCAACATATTGATTCTTGTCATTTTCTTTAATCCTTGCCTAACCACTAGCCTTCCTTCCTGGATCACTTCACTTGAGCCTGAAGACATTCATGTACATTTCTTTTGTTACAAATATAGTGTGATGAGTTATTTCAGATTTTGTTAGTCTGTACATGTCATGATTTGAACTTCATTCTTAGAGGATATCTTCACTTGGAATAAAATTCCAGATATGCATTTTTTTCTCAGGTATTACAGATATTGTCCAATTTTCTTCCAATTACAGCTGTTAAAAGAAAGCTGTTAGCTTGCTTTATGTTGAAGATATCTTTTTTTTTCTCTCCCTCTTTCTGGCTGCTTCCCCTTTACTTTTCCACAGTTTATATAGAATTTTCTAAGTAGCATTTATATTTTCCATAGGCTGTTTATAGTGTTTTTTTTGGCATTTGATTTTATATCAGTCTTCAGTTTTAGAAGTTACCAGCTTTTGTATTTCCAGACTTTTGGTTTATCCTTTAGTCTCCCTCCTTTGTCTAGGACTCTAGTGAAATATACATAGAATTCCTATATTATTTGTTGTTTCCTACCCTTTTTCCTCATTTTTTTGAATCACTGCCCTACATTACAGACAAGTTTTGTGTGGCATTTTCCAATTCACTATTGTTTCAGCTGGGTCTACACTGTGAAATTTATCCATTAGTTCTTAATTGTAGTTATTTTATTTCTACTTCTATCATTGTTATTTATAGTTCTATAGTTGTTTGTTTTCTTTTTGCTATCTGCCCAAATCCTCACTTTTCTATTTAGTTCTTTAAGGAAATATATTTTAAAGTCTTTATCTAATAACTTCATATCTGGAATCCCAGAGCGCTTGTTTTTTGTTATCTGTTTTATCTGCTGCCTGATTCTTATTTGCTTTATTGTTGTTGTCATGTCTCTTCATCTACTACAAATATTCTCTATGACTGAATAGACATTGAATTTCCAAAATTATTTGTAAAATTAATTTTCAGCCTAGGATGATTTTTATTGCCTACAAAGATAGTTTTTCTTTGCTTTTATCAGATTTTTAAGTGGCCAAGATTCCAAAATCATCTCAATTAAATTTCAGAAATAGATAATTTAAACTAAACTACAATCTATACAACGTCCTGCCTTCCACATGTTAGACACTAAGACAGAGGTTTTCACTCAGAGGTTCTGGCCTAAAGTGAATAGTTTAAAAATCTTCAGTCTTCACAGTTGGGTAGGGTCTAGATTCCAGTCTCTTTTCTCCACCTTTCAGTGTATTGTCAAAAGTTCTGTTCAACTCCTTCTCCTTGCAACTGTCCACTCTAGAATAAGTAAAATCCCACAGCCAAAAAGCAGCACTATAGGCTAGGCTCATTTCCCTTTTCTTAATCCTCCCCCAGGCCACAGCCACTTAGATCTCATCAACCTGGTCACTCTCCAGTGCAGTCAGGTAAATGTTTTTCTATTTTTTCAAGATGCTTTTAAACATTTTTTATTAGAATATAGTTGATATACTATATTATATTGGTTTCAGATGAACAACATAGTGATTCAGTAATTATATATATTACTATATGCTCACCAAAGAGTAGTTACCCCTGTTATTATACCAAGATATATTATTGGTTATATTTCCTAAGTTGTACTTCCATTCCTGCAACTAATTTGTGTTACAATTTGAAGTTTGTATCACTTTATCTCTAGGTCCATCCATTTGTTGGAAATGGCAAAATTTCTTTATTTTCTATAGCTGAGTAATATTCTATTGTGCATATTCTTTCTCCATTCATCTATCCATGGGCACTTGGGTTGCTTCCATATCTTGGCTATTGTAAATAATACCGCAATAAACAGAAGGGTGCATACAACTTTTCAAGTTAGGGATTTCACTTTCTTTAGGTAAATTCCCAGAAGTTGAATTGCTGGACTGTATGGTATTTCTATTTTTAGTTTTCTGAGAAACCTCCATACTGCTTTACACAGTGGCTGTCTCGATGGACATTCCCACCAACAGTGTAGGAGTGTTCCCTTTTCTCCACCAGCTTACCAACACCTGTTATTTCTTGTCTTTTGGATAATAGCCATTCTAACTGGCATGAGGTGATATCTCATTGTGGTTTTGATTTGCATTTCCCTGATGATAAGTGATGTGGAGCATCTTTTCATGTGTCTGCTGACCATCTGAATGTCTTCCTTGGAAAAATGTCTATTTAGGTCCTCTATCCATTATTAAATCATATTATTGGTTTTTCTGCTGTTGAGATTATTTTCTTTATTTTATTGAAGTATAGTTGATATGAAATCTTATGTTGTTTCAAGTATACAATATAGTGGTTCAACAGTTATCCATATTATTAAAACCTTTACCCCCACTAGTGTAGTTACTGTCTGTCAATGTATGAAGATGTTAAAGAATCATTGGCTGTATTATCCATGTTGTACTACCATCCCTATGACCAACTTATATTATGATTGAGAATTTTTGTGTCCTTTTATCCCCTCACCCTACCTATCCACCCACTCCAACCCCTCCCTTGTGGTAACCACCATTCATTTCTCAGTGCCTATGAGTCTATGGCTATTTTATTAATTTTGTTTTGTTTCGCTTTAGATTCCACAACTAAGTTAAATCACATGTTATTTGTCTTTCTCTGCCTGGCTCATTTCACTTAGAATAAGACCTTTTAGGTCCATCCATGTGTTGCAAATGGCAGGATTTCTTTCTTTTTTTATGTCTGAATAGTATTTCATTGTGTATATGTACTACCTCTTCTGTATCCATTCATCTATATATATGGACACAGGTTGATTCCATAACTTGGCTATTATAAGTAATACAATGTTAAACATAGGAGTGCATATATCTTTTTGAATCAAGAATTTTGTATTCTTTGAGTAAATTCCTAGAAGTGGAATTACTGGGTCATATGTATGTTATTTCTATTTTTAGTTTTCTAAGGAAGCTCCATAACAAAATAAAAAATGAATAAGTGGGACTACATCAAATTAAAAAAGCTTCTTTACAGCAAAGGATGCCATCAACAGAATAAAAGGCAGCCTACTGTATGGGAGAATATATTCATAAATTATTTATCTGGTAAGGGGTTAACGTCCAAAATACATAAATAACTCATACCCCACAACACCAAAAAAAACAAATAACCCAATTAACAAATGGGTGAAGAATCTGAACATTTATTCAAAGACATAAAGATGGCCAACAGGCACATGAAAAGATGCTCCACATCACTAATCATCAGGAAAATGCAAAACAAAACCACAATGAGATACCACTCCACACCAGTCAGAATGACCACTATTAAAAAAACAAGAAATATCAAGTGTTGGCAAGGATCTGGAGAAATGGGAACCTTCCTACTCTGTTGGTGGGAATGTAAATTGGTATAACCACTGTGGAAGGCAGTAATAAATTCTTTGTATTTTTCAAGATTTTTAACTACTGTGATTGGGAAAATTGGTCTGAATTATCTGTTCTACCCTTATGAGAAGCAAAAGTCCAAAAATGCTTAGAAGATACTCAGTAAAGTGCTTCTTGATTGGAGGAATAGAATAATTGTGTAAATTCTGGAAGTAAAGAAACATATAAGCATATTGATTTAATCACAACAATTAGGAAGAATAATAAATTGAACAGGACCTGGAGGGGCTAAAGTATTTGAACTCACTCTACTACTTATGTCAGTTATTTTTAATCACCAATGATTCTAACACTCCAAAAAATTGCTGAATACTCCAAGTTTTGTGTTACGCACAGAATAATATCAAAACACATGGAATTCAATGACTTTTGTCATTGAGATTGGAAAGACAGTACAAAATAAATACCAGTAAATTCAAGGCAATAAATACATGGTATGTGCCTAGTCTTCTCTGTTTCATATTTAAGTTCACAGGACAACTTGTCGTTTCTCCTTCCCTTCTCAGTTGTTCAATTAGTTACAACCTCTGACAGCATTTTCTTACCCACCTATAACACCTTAGTCTGAAGTTTCCTCACCTTCAATTGGAATTTTTTTTTTAAGTTTCATCCTTAATTCCCTGAAAGCCTCATCCAGAAGAGAATTTCAGTTTCTTCATCATGTGCTACATTGTCTGTATCCTGCATCCTTATTTCCTACCTTCTTTCCCCTTTTACCTTTTTGACCAATTTCATCCTACTTTTTCGGTTTTGGTGTTTTTTTACATTTTCTCTGTGCTTCTCTTATGATTTTATTCATCTACAGAAATAAAATATTGCCTCTATAATAATAGTTTGATACAAAGCTTTCTACTGTTGACTGCTTGCCTGAACCATAGACACAAATTCCAAATTACCAGCAGAACAACAAACACCATGTAGATTTTCAATGAGTTTCTCAGCTTCAACGGGTTCAAAGTGGTATTCTTTATCTATTAACTGCTGCTATCTACTTCATGCCTGTTTTCCTCCTGCACCACTCAATTTATCACTGCCACACAATACTCTATTATAAATAGTCCTGGGAAGTCATAGACATTATTAATGTGAATGCAGGGAAGAGATGAAAATTCAAATTAGGAAAGATTTCTAAGAGAAGCTGGCAAAATGATAGAATGTAGGTGCAGTAAACAGGATAGAAAACCTCAACAGCTTCCCAGTTCCTTAAGTAAGAAGCTTGGAAGTCACTGCTCTGTCCTATCAAGTAAAAAGTTTGAAAATACTGAGAAATCAACTCTTGTTGGATTAGCAAGTGATGTGAAGACCTGTGTCAATTGCTGGCTCAAGGATTTAAAGAGGCAGATGGATTATTTGTTTTCTGCTCTTCAGTTTTATGAATAATTTTTTATACGTTATAGATATTAACCCCTTATCAGGTATTTGGTTTGAAAATATTTTCTCCCATTCCAAAGTTGCCTTTCCATTTTCTTGATTGTTACTTTTGCTGTGCAGAAGCTCAGTTTGATGTCATCTCACTCATGTACTTTTGTTTTTGTTGTCTTTTCTCTTGGTATTGAATCCCCCAAGAAACATTGCCAAGACCAGTGTCCAAGAGCCTATCCCCTGGCGTTTTCTTCCAGGAGATTCATTGTTTCAAGTCTTACATATAAGATTTTAGTCTCTTGAGTTGATTTTTATGTATGGCATAAGGTAGGGGTTCAGTTTCAGTCTTTTGCATGTGAGAATCCAGTTTAACCAAAACCATTTATTGAAGATACTGTCCTTTCCAAAGGTATAATTTTGGAGCCTTTGTGAAAATTTAATTGACCACATATGCACAGATTTCTTACCAGTCTCTCTATTCTGTTCCATTTGTCTATGTGTCTGTTTTTGTGTCAGTACTATAGTATTTTGATTAGTATGTATAGTTTGAAATAAAGAAGTGTTATGTCTCCTTTGTTCTTCTTTCTCAAGATTGATTCAGCTATTCAGTGTTTTTTGTGGTTCCATATACAATTTATGATTGTTTTCTATTTCTGTGAAAAAATGACATTGGAGTTTTGATGAGGATTACATTAAATTGGTTGATAACTTTGAATAATATGGATATTATTACATGTTAATTCTTCCAATACATGAATGCTCAATATCTTTCCATTTGTGTCTTAAGTTTATTTCATTAATGTTTTATAGCTTTTTGTTTATAAACCTTTCATCCTCTTGATCAAATTTCTTTATAAGTATTTTTTTTATGCTATTTTAAATGGGATTGTAAGGAACACATATAGATTAAAAATAATGGATGAAAAAATATAACATGCTAATACTCATCAAAAGAAATGAGTTGTACCTACAGTACTTTCAGATAAAGCAGACTTCAAAGTAAGAAGTTAAAAATGATAAAGAAGTGCATTAAATAAAGACAAAAGGTTCAAATCTCCAAGAAGACATAACCATCCCTGAGTCTAACAATACAGCATCAAATTACATAGGCTTAACTGTAGAACTGCGAGAAGAAACAGATGAGTCCACTACCATAGCTGAGGACTTCAACACTCCCATCAGAAATGGAGAGGCCCAGCAGATAGAAATCAGTAAAGACATAGTTAAAAACCTCAATAACCAAAATAAGCGAGTTTAAAATATTTCTTCTCCAAGTAATTTCTTGTTTCCTTGCAACTCCTATACTATTACTTTACTCCTTGTTCTATTACTTTACTACTACTAAAGCTACCATCAATAATTATGACAGCTGACAGAGATCATCCACTTTATGCCAGGCAATTGGTCAGAGTGTTTTACATATATTTATTCAATTAATTCTTACTTGAGGCAAGTAAGACTTTGTCTATATATAGATAGTCTATAAATATAAGAAAATATTTAATTTACTGAGATTTACACTGCTTATGGCATATTCTTGATTCAAAATGTAGCATTCTGTCTCTAGAGCCCAATCTTAGAATGAAGTAACTTCATATGGAAATGTTTTTAAGAAATGGAAGAGACAGATGATAATGCTACAGGCATGTTTTTATTTCATGAGGAAAAGATTACTAGAAACAGCCTTAAATGTTTATGAATTTTTCTCTTCTCACTATGTCTCACAGTCTTCTTAGACTCATATTGGAAATCTTACCCTAAGGTTCTATGGTCAGATTTCCATAACTTGCTGAGAAGATAGCCTCCTTTCAGAAACTGTCACCAGCTATCAGATTCCTTTTGTTGACATCCCATGTTCAGAAAAAAAAAAAAATCAAAATATAATCAATCAACCATAACTGTAATGCAGAAAACTCATGTGCTTAAGAATCCATATGCATGTTGTTTAAATCAATTTCTTTTAAATTCACATTTCTAAAATTAAGGGAAGAACTATATTGCACTTTTAAATGACAAATTTGAAAATATCTCCAATCTTCTTTAGCAAAAATTTTCACTTTTACATATATCTCCCTGTATTGTCTACTTTATGGATTATAAACTGCTTTTGCATACATTCTCTCTTTGGCAAAATTAATGCTACTATAAAATATATGTTTATCACATTTATGAAAAATGGTAATTAACTAGCTCTGTAACCTTGGGCAAGTAACATAATTTCTTTGGACTTCAATTTCCTCATCTTTGAAATAAAGTTGTTGGAATAGGTTATCTTAACCATCCCTCTCAGTTTTACCATTCTGTGATATGCTATAAAATTAATCAAGTCATTGTCCATTTAGGGACGTCACCAGTAACATAACATACATGTTTTCCATCTATGGATGACTATGCTCTTTAATGGTCTTGAGATAGCTTCTCCAGATTTAGACACTGCAGCTAATGTATACATATATGTGCATTTAGCTCCACTTAACATTATGGCATCAGGGGAAAGAACAATAGAAGTTGAATCCAGTTCTTGATATTTTATAATCTCTGCTTCTAAAAATCTATATTCAGCAATAAAAATGTAACAAACACTTTGTGGTGCCACTCAGTTAAAAGTTAGTTCCCAGGATGCTGCAGTGATGTCTGTAAAAATAAAGCTGAAAATAAAACTCAAAAGATCATAGAGACAATATCTGTTTGTATTTTCTAGGGGTGAATCTGCCTGGAAGCTGTTCTTCCTCTGTCAAATCTGAAAAGGCAGAAAAACCATCCTCATGTCATGCTGGGAAGAGAGAGCTTGGGGATGCTTGGGATGTATGGGACCAGAATGGTTTAGACCTGAGGTTTTCATCCAGAGTGTCAGAACTCAGCTGTGAGCATGGACCCGCTAGCAGAAGGGAAGTGGGTACTGTATGCAACAGAGCCTATGTTTTTCCATAATCCAGTCTGGCAGAAAAAGAATACCTGTGGACAGGTAAACCTGAGTATACTTTCAAAAAAAGATGGACGGGTCTCTGTGAGGGCCAAAATGTTAGGCAAGACAGAAAGTTTACAGACCAGCCGATGAGAGCCACGCGAGCTAGGCGCATGGGAGCTGGCCTTTGTGCCCACAGAAATGCGGACTAAAAAACACGTCCCACGCAATGCAGAATGATGGCACACGAGGGGGGATGGAGGTCCTCAGAAGGGGACGCAATTAAAAATCTATAAAGGTCAAAGAGAAAGTTCCTCAGTAGTGGGAGTATGTTTTCAATAATAATGGCTTTCTAAAGTGCTGAGTAGTAAATCTTTACAACTTGATAGCTGTGCGCAGAGTGGTGAGTCAGAACCACAGCAAACTGTCGGAAGGGACTGAACTGCAGCCACAGAATGTGACATTTTTGAGAACAGAAAATGACACAGAAACCCTTTTAACTACCATATAGAACAGTGGTTATTAATCTGGTGTGCTCCAGCTTCACCGGAGAAACTGTTCAATGCAAGATTGCTGAAGCTCCCTCCGCCGACTTGGAAATGATGACCCTGCAGGCGCGCACTGGGGGCTGGATTTTATCTGCTCTCCAGATGGTCTGCGTGCTTCACAGAGCAAGGTCTCTGTGGTCTGCGTTCATACTGAAAGACAGGCGCACACTAATTATACATGTATGGGTTCAGATTCATAGTGGTTGCTTTCTTTTGAGGATGGAGGGAGTTAACATAAGCAAAGGGATTAAAACAGCACTGGACACACTGTAATCGCTAATAAGCATTAGCTGTATATGTCTATAAACGTTCATTCAGAGATAAATATGTATTATCATGTATTTGTATATATATGGGTATATTTTTCTAAGTAAATTATACACATGAAAATAAAGTGAAGCAAAACTTCTCGGATCTCTCTCAAGTAATATTTTGTTGTTAACTACAGATATTAATTATTAATATCTCATTCTGAGCCCAGACAGGGACACCCAGTGAAACAGAGCCCCGTCTGCTGAAGTTACAACAATTACGCTTTTCCTGTTGTCTCGATTCAGATAAATATACTGAAATATGAATGAAGACAAGATCAATTTTAGGTAGGAAAAATTACTTTCCTTTGGATCTTCGCAAAATTACCTAACTCCTATTAGCATATCAGATCTGTCCTTTTAAATTTTTTCATCAGTTCCAACTACTGTAATAAAATTCTCATGTGTAATTTAACTGCAGCATTAATGAAGCTGATTGGTCTATAATGTGCAGGGTCAGTTTTATCACCCTGTAAAACACCTGAATTAGGATATTTTTACCTCAACCACTAAATGAAAGAACTACTTCAATGCATGTTCCCTAAGAAAAAAAAATTGAGAAAGTTAGCCTAATTTAATTCTTGATAAGATCTTTAAAGCTTGAATGTCACAAAATGTAATAGGAAACCTACTTTTTAATTTAATTTCTCAAAAGTAACTGTAAAACCTGTGCAAATTATATTCACTATGGGTGTGATTTTCCCAGCACAGCAGCTGACACAGGAGGAATAACGTCCTTTAGAGCTACATTAATTCAAGTTGCCAATGTATTAAAAAGTGTGGCCTCCTGCAAATTCCCATGAATACATTTGCTGGCAAAGGGAAGCCAAAGTTTCAGTTGGTATCTAAAAAGATGATACATTAACTAATTATATGTTTAGTGATAGGTAAGGAGACTGAGGACATAAAATCACTTATAAATCAAAAGCCACATACACAAAATAATAAAAGTTTTAACAATAGCAGGGCGCTCTCAGTTGCCCATCACTTTCTGATACTGGAGAAGCCAAATCAGACAACAGTGAGACTTACTGATTTTTGAAGAACTGTATAGAATATATAACATATACTGACTCTGAAATCAAAGGCAAAACAAATGCAGGCGTCCCTGATTCATGCAGGCTCTTGTCTTTAGCAGAATGTTCTCTTCATGAAGTCAATTTTCGTTTCAGTATATAAGTTAACATATTTTCTATAATCTCACATCCCAATTATTCTCTGTTTTAGGCATATGATACTTCTTATTTTCCATGCAGACTTGTGTCTTTTTCTACTTTCCTGTCTTCTGTGATATTATCCTTAAATATCTTCCCCTAAATTTTCTTTCTGGCAGATGCTGATATATGCAGAACTTCTTACACAAAATAAATTACCCTCTCTCCTATAAATCAATAGTGATTTGTATAGCCTATATTTAAAATTTTCACATAAGAATGGTTATTTTCATGATTATCTTTTCCACCAAATATTTCTAGAGTGTAAGAATCATACATTAAATATGCTTATAACTATCAATATTCTGAAATATATTATATGCTGAAAGGTTAAATGGAACATATTTATCTTGATTAAAAGATACTCAGACATTAACTATATGCAGAAACTATTAAATTTGAAAAATATAATTAACTAATATAATAAATGAGCACAACTGTTAAGTTTTTAATATGGCACCTTTTGAAATTAAAAAAAAAAAGAGAGAGAAAATTTGATGGACGATATTCACTACCAGTCAGAAACAACCTCAACAGGAAGCTGAGTCACAGTGTCTTATAATGCTTGCACCGTACAACTTGCCAAGAGGTTTGAAGCTGGCAGAACTGTTGGAACATTCCTGTGCTAGCTGGTTACTATGGAAACACAAGCAAAAGTGAAACAGAGTGTTAAGGGGGGAAAATCAGCAGGATCACTTATAGCTTAAGTTTTGGGCAAAAACATTAACCTAAAAATCACTATAAGAGATCAGTCTGTCTTATAGTGATATTATTGATACCAAGTCCTAGAAGGCTTCCTCTTCTGCATCTTGACATTCTTTAAATATTCAACTTCTACATAACTATCCAAACAGAACATGTATTAAGCGTTATATCATCCTCGTAATAAAATAACCCGAGTTGGTTATCAGCCTAAATAGTTATCTTAATGTGAAAAAGTATATGCAAGGTACTTATAAAGCAATTATTTAAAATATTGTCTTGTCATAACATTCATTAACTTTCTTTAACTATTGGTTTTACTTGCATAAGAATAGATTGAATGACACAATTTATACAAATTAAAACTCAAGAAAGCTTTTAGAAAACTCAGCCACAAAACACCTGTTATATAATTGAAAGCTTTTTATTTCTATCAGGCAATTAAATGCCAGCATGGATTGTTTAACTCTAGTATCTGAAGACTAAGCTCTGTGGAGGATGTCTTAAGAGGTTGAAATGTGAATGACAAAGGCTGAATTCCTACATCACTCGCTGTATCAAAAGGTGATGCAAAGCTTATGCAGGCCAGCTCTCCTTAGAGATTACTACTTGGCGGCACTGCTTTACCAATTCCAATTCCCATTTCAGTTTGGGTGAGAAGATAACACTCGAAGCATGCTGTACCACAATTCACTAAATCTAAAGTCATTTAAATGTATTTTAAGTTTAAACTTGTTATGGAATAATATCTTAATACAATAAAAAGTACGGCTCGATTTGCCATGACTCTGATCTTGTTTAATTTAAATTGTATGGATAGTTGAGTTTGAACTATTGTACAACGTAGCTGCAGAATTCCTTTCTGTTCATCCTGGGTATATGTTGACTTTGGATTTGAAGTGGCGTATAGCTGACAGAACCAACTCAACCTTTGTTCTCTCTTAAAATAAATCTCCCTACCCGACTTTCGAAAAAAACAAAAAGACTGAAAATGTGTGAACGAGTATTTATAAAAAAGAGACAACATAACACCCGAAATTAAAAATATAATTTAACGTGCCGCAAGTATCTGAAAGGAACTTAGTCCACTAACCATAAGAGCAAAGATAAAAATCACATTGAAGGAAGGGTACAAGAGTTACTGTGGGTGTCTTGCCTGCCTGAAAGAAGTCATTTATTTCTTCCAGTGTCCTTGGATTCTGGGACTCATGGTCTCTCAATAATTTCTCAGCAGCATAAATGTGGCATTCTGAACCCAGCAGACTGTGTCACACAGAAACCCTAAGTCTGAAGTTGGCAGATTGAGTGAAGACTTGCTTCTTGAAAAATGCCTTCCGTGTTTACTATGTACATGTCAATGTGTGAGCTCTCAGAGAACCAAGTATAAGATACATCTTAATGGAAAGGTATGTCACATAGTGGGATTGAAGTATATGTTTAAACAAGACTGCTTCCTATCTTTGGATTTAAGAAGAGGATTCTAACAACCACCAAAGAGCAAAAGACAGGACTCAACACAAAGCAATCATCATTTATGACGACAAACACCGAATCTGTAGTCATACTTATTATAGGTTGGATAAGGGGAAATAAAATAATTAAATTTTTTAAAATGAACAAGATGATTTCTAAAACATGAGAGAAATACAAACTTCTTCCTTTAGAGCCAGAGTATAGGCATAGCTCTGAGTGTTTCCTGGAAAAATGAGAACAAAATTTACGAAGTGACCTAGTCTCTGCAACAGGAAACAAGACAAGGCTTTCTGTGGCAGCACAACTAAGAGATGAGGCTAAAAAGGATGAGGCAAATCAGTGATTTAAGTACCTATAAAAATTTTACAGAAATAGGATATGCAATAGCAACCTAAAATTCTTGCTGGAAACAATAAAAATGCAGATCAGACAATATGGAAAGCAGTCAACACTGTCAAGAACAATCTCCAGCATGTTCTCCCAGAAAGAGGATGGAAAAGGGAAAGAAAACTGAAAAAAGTGATTGAAGTGGACAATGTGAACTTCACCTGCTCCTTAAATGGCTAAGAAGTCCTCCATCGGTCTGTGTTCTGGGGAAGGACTCACTGCATAGAACCACCCTTTCACTTATGACTAAGCTAAAAACCCCCTTGTTTATCTAAGACAGGACTACACTATAGATCTTCCAAATTCCCATTCTTTGTCTCATAAGTGATTAGCTAAATTATTTGACTTTATCAATATATGGACAAAATTCTTGCTAATTTGACCTGACCCAATTTTAGTCAGGGTTTATCCCTCCCCCAGGCCTCTGGACTTTGATAGCCCCACTGAGCTTAAGCAGCAACAGAGAGTGGAGCAACCTTTCCTTGAGGAGCCCTCCCAAGAATCCACTGACCTTAGAGGAAAATTCCATGATCAGCCAAATCTACCACACCACCTGCTCAACTCAGTTCTTTCCAGTCTTGCTTACTCCTTGCTATAAAACAAAACCCTTTCTGATTAACCTCTGAGATACTTCTAGGTCTGACAATTGGAGGGTTCTCTACTGCAGTAATGTACCTCTTCTTATTGCAAAAGTCTTTGTGAATAAAGTCTCTTTTTGTCTAAATTCAGATTTGCTTTAAAAAAAATTTTTTTTTACAAAGTTAAGGGAGATAAAGGAAAATTTAGCCTAAGGCTTTTAGGTCCGCCTAAGGGGGATACTAAATCAGAATAGATGGGATATAAACAAAACAACTTTTTTGAGCTGAAAGAGAAGCTGACTTTATAGCGCTCCCTACAAAAGGTACATATATTCCAAATGTGGAAGATGAATTGAGAAGAAAAATCATAGAAGCACCAGAAGAAAATGTAAACGCCACAAACAGAGGATTCACTGTTTACATCTGTCCTGTCCCCTAGTACACAGGCTCTCTGAGGCATCTCCTTCATTCTGGTGGCTTTAAATACAAAGCAAGTGCTGATTGCTCATGATATGTTCTAGCCCATTACTTCCATGGACTCCTGGCTCACATATCCGAGTACTTGCCTGATTTTCCCATTTAATATCTACAAAGCACCTCCAATTTACCAAGTCCAGAGTGGGATTATTTATTTTTGTAGTTCTTTCCCAGACCCATTTCTCCAGTAGGTTTCCAACTGGAGAATGTGAGCTAATGCTAATTGTTGGAGCAAAAATTCCAGGAAGGATTTTTCTTTTTAGTTACCAAGGTTTGCCACGTCTATGTTTAAAGCATATCCCACGTCAGACTATGCCTCTTACCTCTGCCTCTAAGGTGCGAGATAACACGTTTCTCCCCTGACCAACCCCAGTGACCTCCTTTCTGGGCTTGCTGCTTCTTCAGCAGGCCTTTCCCCCATGCTTTTCTCCACAGAGCAGACAGAATGATCTTCGGAACCACGCATCAGATCATATTACTCTTTTCTCCAAGTCTCCAATGATTCCCCTTCACTCAGAACAAAATCCAAAGCCCTTACCAGGCTCCGCATCAACCAATCTCCTATCACTCCTTGTATTCTGAAAACAGGATTCCTTCTGCCCCTCCAACCCACCCGGATCATTCTTACCTCAAGGTGTTTGTACTTACTGGGTTAACATTCCATAAATTCCACACGCAGTAACTTTTCAGTTTTTTAATTCCTGATTTATTATGTTGGGGATTTTATTATTTTTTAATATTTAATGGTAAAACTAAAAGCAATATATGTATATGTAAGTTGAATGTTCTCACTCCATGTCTTCAAGACAACAAATAGAAAATATGCCCTTAGATGGAAAAAACAAAAATATGTATTTGTTTTCTAGTAGTAGGTAACCTTGCAGTTGAACAAGTAACACAGTTATAATATAATTTAAGAAACAATAGAAATGATAATTACTGAAGTCAAAAATAATTTTCTGCCATTAGCTACCTGGTAATGTCATAAAACACACTGTTGCAGGGTGTTCAGTGTCTGGGGCTGGCCAAACAAAGGCAAAGCTATAAAATGATTAGCTGTGCTTAGAGTCTTAGAGATTGCAATTCAGGAGCATAGATTTGGAAAGAAACCTAAAGGTGTGCTCTGCAAGGGCTTAGAGTTTATAAAGGCAAAATGGAGAGCCCCCAAGAGGGCTTACATGAGTTGTTTTGAAAGAATTACAACTGGCTAAAGCTATTGTAACCTACACTTAGCCACATATAATTGGTTGCTAAGACAGCTCACTAGCAAGAAGTCCACTTTGCAGCAGGCAGAAGATGTTTATCCAGGATGTTTGACAGAAATAGAGTTAAGTTCTTAGAAGGACAGTCTGCTTCAGAGAGGAGGACTTGCAAAGACCCTTTTTCCTGGATGACCCCCCGATTCTGCCTAAGTCCCCCCGACTGTGTCTAAGTCATCATCGTCGACAATGCTAACTCCTTTTTGTCTACATTTACTTCCCAGTGGGCAACATCTACACCAGCACAGATGCCCGGGTAGGATGATAAAATGTCAACTCCAAAAGGTAAATGTCATAAAATAAAATCCCTGAAGATAAGACTAGAAAATAGATCTCTAAATGCAAACTTATATATAAGGACTGGAATGTCTTTTACATATAATTAAACTGTAACATTAAAACTAACTTTTAAGATAAGAAATAAGGAACTCCCAGTACTTAATATTGTCCTCAGTTTAACTGAAGCAATTATGGAAGCTCATTGTCTTTTAAGCACAATAATATCACTGCATTTAACACAAAATAAGGTTTTCTGTGATGATCTTTATTTCTCATATTCAAAAAAGTTTAATATGTCTTAAATATTTTTAAGTTCATCCAAAGAATGTACACGAAAACAACACCAACATCTTGCCCTGGGAGAAAGGAGGCATTTTCTTTCTCTAAGTCATCTGTTAGTACATTTTCTATTTATGACAGAACATTAGAAAACAGGATTTTTACATATTACCGACTCTCCTACAGATATAGACCTAATCCTTTATTGTGTGTAAACAATTTTTTTGTGTGTCCAAAAATATTTTTCCAAAGCAAGCTATGAAAATTTATTTTGTATTACAACAGGAAATTATACAAAGGAGGATATAAAACAAAAAATTGCTACCAACATTTCAATCATGTTGGACAACTTTGAGGGCCATAATTGTAGAAAGTTTCTTCAAGGCAGGCTGGTTGGAAATGAAATGAAAAGAAACTTAAATGGGCTTGAATCATTTTCTCTGCAGTAAGATGAGGACTCCAGAGGTCGGAAATCCCAGAGGATACCCAGAAGGGGCACAGGGATCTTGGGAGATGGATGGACTCTCAGCAGCTTCCCCCATGACTTATTCTAGGCCTCTGTGGTCCAGACACTGTGAGCAGTCATCCCCACTCTCTGTCTGATAACTGGAAACTATACAGATATGTTATTAAAGTACATTTAAAATAGCATCTGTACCAACTTGAATAATTTCCTGCAAATTTTTAATTCTTCCTACCAACATGTCTTTGGACCAAATTGAATACTTTTCATAATACAATTTATAACAAAATGAACAATAATTTAATTGACCAATTTGAACCAAGATGATTTGACCCAACTATCTGTTAGTTATTGTCATTTTATCTGGCCAATTCCTCTTTTTACGACTATGACTGAGGGTCCTGTGGAGACTAATGGTTTTTTTATGGGTGTTATTTCAATACTGAATTCAGGTCTCCTTTCTTCATTCAGGAATAGTATAATAAAATAAAAATGAGGAAACACAACAGAAAAATAGGATTGAGTTTCATAACAATGTAAAACCAAGGCAAATATAATGTCACCTGTGAATGGTTACAGCCACTGATCATGACCTCTGCCACCCATCCTTGTCTATTACTTGTCCCAACATAGGCCACTCAGCTCCTTTGCCAGGTCTGTCCTGTTTGAAACACTGCCTCCAGAGCAGTCAGTCATGTCCCACCAGGTCCTCTCTCCTAAGAGCTAGTCAGAGGCAATGGAGAGAGGACAGTGTTCATTAGTGCATCTCCAGGTCATCTGACTTGGCAAGACAGATTGTTTTGCTACATTAAAAATCAAGATTTTCCTCTGGCCTGGTTTGATGATTCAAAAATAATCAATATCTAATCTAAACTTGTTACGACATTGGTATTTCTTCTTCCAGGGGAGGAAATCATAACAATATTATGCAGGAAAATTCTGACACTTCAGCTGACAACTATTTTATCTTTATCATCCACAGCCTGATTTTTTCTGATAGTCTTAGAGAATAATTTAAAAAGACTCATAAAATAGCTTCCTAGAGATTTATTTTAAATCAAAAACAGTTTTCTTAAGGCAAGTAATGCACATTCACTATAGAAAAAGGGAAGTAAACAGAATGAAAGGAGTAATACAATTCCATAAGCCAGAGATGATACATATAAAAATATAGCTTTAGCATTCCTAGTTTTCCAAAGACCCCCAAAGTGGCCCTATAAATACATTAGCCTATTCCCCCAGTGTCTTAAACCACTTTTTTATCACATTAAAAATAAAGCTAATTTAGGACACAGTTTTTTGACAATGTCTGAAAGAAGAAAGATGTTTCAACCATTTCATACACCAAAAAATGAATAAAAAAAAATATATGAAGCTTTATTACCATCACACCTTTTCAAATTATTTCAATGATGGTATCTGAATAATTTTAATGTAAAATAATGCAATAAGTTTATACTTTGGTACATCCCCTCATCTCCAAACACATAACATTGGTAGATTAAGCAGAAAACAGAAAATATATATACAGATATATGTGTAGATATATCTGTATATACATAAGAAAAAATATATATGAGAAATACATAAAAAATGTCCCTGTGTACCATAAACAAAGGGGGAATGCTAAGAGGTAAAGAGATAATGCGACAGCCTGCTGGGGTCTGGGTAGGGGGTCAGCAGATGGACCTCAGAGTTCAGTATCTGCTGTACAGGACTAACAGTGATTCACACTCCATGGGGAACTAAGCAGGTCTGCCTGGGATACAGACTTCTCATAAAAGAGGAAAAAGGGGAAAAAGAACTGCTGACCCATGGCTGTGAACTATTTCTTCAGAAGAAACTTTGGTGTTAGGGAAGCAGGACTAAGACTTAGTATTAAACTAGGCTGCCTGATAAACCATTGTGTTATTAGAGTAGAAATCAAGCTAGTACAAAAGAGACCACAAAGTAGAATGACTTATGTAAGTTGGAAATTTATTTTTCTGTCTCCTATTTGTCTGTACTGAGTAAAGAGCTTTATTACCTAACGGTATACAGGGTCCACAATGGCAGGTGTGTTTGGCCACCCTAAATCTGTAGCTTATAGCTCTGGGTCCAGGGTGGTAACAACAATTGCATTCATTTCCCAGCTAATGGGAAAAAAGTTAAGAAAAACTTTAGAGTAAGATTCTTTTTAAGGGGTTAGGGAAGAAAAACTTTTCCTCTACCCTCTTAGTTTCTTCCTCTAGGGCCGTATGAATTAAACTGACAAAAAAAAAAGATGGAGAAAAGGAAAACAAACATTCATATTTTTTACATGCACAGCATTCACAGAAAAGAAGTCAAATTCAAAGAAGCAGTGAGAACGGCTGTAGTCTTTTAACAAAGGAAAGAGGGTTTGGGCTTTAAGGAATAATAATTGTGGGGAAGTGCCTAAGATATACAGAGGAGAATTAATGGAGGATAAGTTATTTTAGTAAGGTTTGTTACACAGACTCATCATATCCAGTGATAAGAACTGCGGTCATCCTGGCACAAGAGTTTGGGGAAATGCATACCACCCTCACCAACTATCTAGCTTAGATGCCATGGATCTAGCTAAAAGTGGGCAGCGTGGACAAGTGAGGAGTGTTCTATTTCTAAAAGGAAGAGCAATGAGAACGGACAGTGGGAGACAGCTGTTTCCACCACAGTGTTACTCTGGCCATCCAAAGTTTCATTGGCTCACACATCCGCACGCCTACCAAGTATCTGGATGTGGAGCGCTGCTGAGGGAAAGAAAATAACTAAAATTTTTAGAAGAAAAATTTCAGAGAATATTTCATGATTGCAGGTTAGGGAACAACTTCTTAAACATGATGCAAAAAGTAAATAAAATAAAATGAAAGATTGAAATGTTTTTCCATTACATGGAACTGTAATCTATTTTCTTAGGGATTGGCTGATAGACAGAGAGGAACACATATTTCAGCATGGAAAACCACTGTCCCTTGTCATGCTATAACAAATGTTTACTAAAACAGTCCCTTTAACAATTTGGAAGACAGACCATGTTACTAAGAACCTAAGTTGTAAAGAAATGGATATAGAACAGCAAAATGCTGATGGATGTTGGAGGCTCCTCTGCTGCTTTGAAAAACATACCACAGGTGACATCGACCCAGGCAATGGGCTGGCTAGTTTGCAGACCGGGGATTAAGAAAGCCCTGCTCAGAAGGGCACCTCTCCTCTGGTAGTCTGAATAATAAACATTCTGTGGATACACTAAGATGAGCCTCTCACAATCAGAAGAGTCACCCAACGAACAGAAATAGGAGTTACTCAGAGCCTTTCCCAAAGGTTTGCCCTCCCTTTAAGGCAAGAAGAACCAGTCCAAAAGCAAATATTAGGCCCTTGCCTCCCCAATGTACCCTTTCAGAGAGTCCCAAGCTAGCCATTAACAAATCAATGGAAAGAAGGTTGGAAGCCAGTGGACAAAAGAGTTCAGCAAGTTAAGATGCAAAATAGGAGTGAAATGTGAGTGTTGTTAAACAAGAAAAGAAAGCTAATGCTTGGGCTTAAAATTGGGTCAGCAAAGAGATGCTCCATTTTGGAAGGAGGGCATCTCCCTGAATGAACTTGGCAGAGAGTGTTGCAGGCAGGTGGGTAAGAGGGAGACTCTAAGAGCAAAGTCAGCTGTCTTCCATTGTTTTCGCTCAAACCACAGGTCTAGAATCTCCTGACACTACCTCTGCTTTCTTTGCCACAGTGATTTCTCACCTACAACTTTGGTGGTTAGATTTGGTACTGAAAACCCTTGAGGACAGCCACAAATATTCATGCTCTCCAACCTGTGAGCACCAGCAGAGGCTAGAAGATGTCTGTTGCCTCAGTTTTGTTCTCTAATCTTATGTGAATTTCACCTAATTGCTGGAACATAATTTATAGTTAAAGCTATGATAGATGGTCAACGACATTAAAATGATATTTACAAAAGGGGAAAGAAAATAACTAAAATTTTTAGAAGAAAAATTTCAGAGAATATTTCATGATTGCAGGTTAGGGAACAACTTCTTAAACATGATACAAAAAGTGAATAAAATAAAATGAAAGATTGAAATATTTTTCCATATTAAAAATTAACATCCATGCTACATAAAGACACCAAAATATATAAAAGTTAAACAAGCCCCAGATAGGCATAAATATGTGCACAAAGAATAAACAAAGGATTCAAATTCAAAAAATAGAAAAATGTGACTTCTTAAAGAAAAGAAACCAACTAAGGAGAAAAGCAGGCATAGATCTTCAATAGACCAATGCTGTCAGATAGTAACTACACTAGTGTGAGTGAGGATATAATAATGTGGGTAACTGTTAAACCATTGTGTTGTATATTTGAAACCAATATAAGACTGTGTATCAATGATACTTCAATTAAAAAACAAAACAAAACAGTGAAGTCTGCCAAGGTGGCAGGATGTGACTATAATTTTGAAAAGGTTAAATATTTCAAAATGTAAATGCTGTAGACCAGAACATATAATGAATTAAATATTTCATATGTAGATAGCACAGGTATGTCTACATCCTGAAACTCAGTAGCCCCAGTCTACTTGTCAACATGAGGATCATTTTACATAATTTGTGGAGTTGGTATATGCATTAAATAAAAAAACATGTGTAAAGAAAAAAAAGCAGAAACCCTAATGCCTACTGAATAGCTGAAAACTTTCTCAAACTTAACAGAAAGAACAAAAATAAAAATAAACAATGGCTATAATTGGTAATATTTTAAAAGTCTAATTAATATTAAAATAGGGAGAAGAAAAGGAAATACAGCATAGATCACCTTTCTGGTTTATATAGCCAACAATTCCACTCCCCACTCTGTACCCAAAGAAGCTGTGGCTCATGAGCATGAAGGGTTGTGTAGAAGTCTGCTCATGGCAGCATCATTGTAAGACAGAAAAATTAGAAAAAAATTATCACCCATCCATGTGAATGGATAAATAATTTGAGCTATATTCCTAAAATGGAGTTGCACATAGCAGTTAAAATAAGCTCGAGCTACCTGTATCAACATGTGTCAAATCATAATTTCTCAAAAACACAATGATCAGTGAATAATGTGAACTCTACGGTACCATCGTTATGAAATAAAAATAGTAGTACATGTAATACCCACATAGTAATGTTGTGAGGGTAAATAATTTCAGAATAGTATTTTTCTTTGAAGGAAAGGAGCAGTAAACTTCAGTCTCTGTATCTGTGATGTTTTTCTTTTTCAAAAAAATAATAATTAAGGTAAAATGTTAAGCTTAAAAACTAGGTGATGGGAGATTCAAGATGGTGGCATGAGAGGTGAGACAGAGAACTCCTCCCAAAACCAAAAATAGTATGAAAATATAGTTAATTAATACAACTAACCCTAAAACAGCAGCAGGAAAGAAGGCTGAACCAGACTGCATACAGACACCACGAACAGAGTAGACCTCACAAAACAGGGTAAGGTACGAAAGCTTTCATCCAGCAGGACCCAAGCCCTTCCTCCACCACAGCTCACCAGCAGGAGGAAGAGAAACGGAGCAGGGAGGGGGTGGAAGCCTGGGGCTACTGAACAACCATCCCTAGAAATATGCTTTGGGAGTGGAAACCTACTCTGTGTGTTGCCCTGGAGGTTGGGGAGCTGGGACAAGGGAGTGCCTGAGAGACTGACATTCTGGCCATTTGTGGAGGATGGGATCCACATCCAGCTGCTCTATAACAGAGGAAAGGCAAGCCGTCTGAGAGACTTCCTAGCAGCAAGAGGGCTGCTGAAGGGGCAGGGGCTGCATGGAGCTTGCTGTGCGAAAGAAGGGAGAGCTGGACAAGGTTGTCTGAGTGCAGCAGATTGGGAACTTTGAGGAGCTTCAGGCACTCCATCCCCCTGGCTGGCTGCTCAGCTCCAAGGCCCCCACTGTGACACACAGCCTGCAGAGTCTTCCTCCTGGCCTGACAGCACCAGCTCACAAACCAGCAGTCACTGCACTGGTGTCAGGCTAGCCAGAGGGAGGCCCTGCCTACATCAGCTAGAGATACTGAGCACAGAGGCTTACACCTGTGTGCTAAGCCCACTGGCTGTGATACTGGAGATAGGCACAGCAGACAGGAATAAGGAAACAGATCTTTCCTCCCCACAGGCACCAGATCCACTCCCCAATGACACCCAACCTCACTCTAGGGTCTGAGTAGCTCCAGAGACTAGAGCTTCTGCACACTAGAGGGTATCACACAGTAAGTGAAATGTCAAAATAACATGATTCAGGACAAAATCTCCCAAACCCCAAAAACAGGGCCAAATGAAACTGAACTCACCAATCTTCCTGAAAGAGAGTTCAAAATAAAAATTATAAACATGCTTATGGAGGTACAGAAAAATATTCAAGAACTCAGGAACTAATTTAAGACAGAGATTCCATCATTAAGAAATTCCGTATCTGAAATGAAACATAACAATGCAGGGAATTAAAGCAGATTATATGTAGTATAAGAGACAGTAAATGGCATAGAAATTATAGAATAGGAATACAAAGAAGCTGAGGCAAGAGAGAAAAAGGAATCTCTAAGAATGAAAGAATATTAAGAGAATTGTGTGATCAATCCAAATGGAACAATAGTCACATAATAGGGGTACCAGAAGAAGAAGAGAGAAAAAGGGATAGAACGTGTCATTGAGGAGGTAATTTCTAAAAACTTCCCCAATCTGGGGAAGGAGATAGTCTCTCAAGACATGGAGGTGCACAGATCTCCCAACACAAGGGACCCAAGGAAAACAACAGCAAGAAAATAATAATTAAAATGGCAAAGATCAAGGATAAAGACAGACATTTAAAAGCAGCTAGAGAGAGAAAAAAGATCACATACAAAGGAAAATCCATCAGGCTATCATCAGACTTCTCAACAGAAACCTTACAGGCCAGAAGGGAGTGGCAGGATATATTTAATGCAATGAAGCAGAAGGGCCTTGAACCAAGAATACTTTACCTGGCAAGGTTATTAAATTTGAGGGAGGGATTAAACAATTTTCAGATAAGCAAAAGCTGAGATAATTTGCCTCCCACAAGCCACCTCTCCAGTGCATTTTGGAGGGACTCCTATAGATGGAAGTATTCCTAAGGCTAAGTAGACATCACCCAAGGGATAGACAAAAAGTACAGAATATGATTCATAACATACAAAGAATGGAGGAGGAAGAAAAAGAAAAAGGAGGAAAAAAAATCCCTTTAGGTTGTGTTTGGAATACCATAGGAACTGAGTTAAATTTGACTGGTAGATAGGAAGGGAATTACTCTTGAACCTTTGGTAACCACGAATCTAAAGTACATACCTATCACAAGTCACCCTAGATGTAATGGACTGAATACACTAACCAAAAGAGACAGAATAATAGAATGGATAAAAAAGCAAGACCCATCTATATGCTGCTTACAGGAGACTCACCTCAAACCTAAAGATATACACAGACTAAAAGTGAAGGGATGGAAAAAGTTATTTCATGCAAACAATAGGGAGAAAAAAGCAGGTGTTGCAGCACTTGTATCAGACAAAATAGACTTCAAAGCAAAGAAAGTAACAAGAGATAAAGAAGGACATTACATAATGATAAAGGGGTCAGTCCTACAAGAGGATATAACCATTATAAATATCTATGCACCCAACACAGGAGCACCAACATATGTGAAACAAATACTAGAAGAATTAAAGGAGGAAATAGAATGGAATGCATTCATTTTAGCAGACTTCACACACCACTCACTCCAAAGGACAGATCAACCAGACATGAAATAAGTAAAGACACAGAGGCACTGAACAATGTTTTAGAATGGATGGACCTAATGGACATCTTCAGAACACTCCATACAAAAGCAACAGGATACACATTCTTCTCAAGTGCACATGGAATATTTTCAAGAATAGATCATATACTAGGTCACAAAAAGAACCTCAGCAAATACAAAAAGATTGAAATTGTATTAACCAGCTTCTCAGATCACAAAGGTATGAAACTAGAAATAAATTACACAAAGAAAACGAAAAAGCCCACAAACACATGGAGGCTTAATAACATGCTCCTAAATAATCAATGGATCAATGACCAAATAAAAACAGAGATCAAGCAATATATGGAGACAAATGACAGCAATAATTCAACACCACAAAATCTGTGGGATGCAGTGAAGGCTGTGCTAAGAGGAAAGTATATTATAATGCAGGCCTACCTCAGGAAAGAAGAACAATTCCAAATCAACAGTCTAAACTCACAATTAATGAAACTAGAAAAAAGAAGAACAAATGAGGCAAAAAGTCAGTAGAGGAAGAGACATAATAAATATTAAAGCAGAAATAAATAAAATTGAGAAGAATAAAACAGAAAGAATCAATGAAAGCAGGAGCTGGTTCTTCAAGAAAATAAACAAAATAGATAAATCCTTAGCCAGACTTATCAAGAAAAAAAGAGTCTACACACATAAACAAAATCAGAAATGACAAAGGAAAAATCGCTATGGACACCACAGAAATAAAGAATTATGAGTGAATATTATGAAAAATTATATGCTAACAAACTGGATAACCTAGAAAAATGGACAACTTTCTAGAAAAATACAACCTTCCAAGGGTGACCGAGGAAGAAACAGAAAATCTGAATAGACCAATTACTAGCAAAGAAATTGAACTGGTAATCAAAAAACTACCTAAGAACAAAACTCCTGTACCAGATTGTTTCACTGCTGAATTTTATTAAACATTTAGTGAAGACCTAAACCCATCCTCCTTAAAGTTTTACAAAAGTGGAGGAGGAGGGAATACTCCCATACTCATTCTATGAGGCTAATATCACTCTAATACCAAAAACAGGCAAATACACCACAAAAAAAGAAAATTACAGACCAATATCCCTGATGAACATAGATGCAACAATACTCAAAAAAATATTAGCAAACTGAATTCAAAAATACAAAAAAGAGATCATCCATCATGATCAAGTAGGATACAAGGATGGTACTACATTTGAAAATCCATCAACATCATACACTACATCAACAAAATGGACAAAAACCACATGATCATCTCCACAGATGCTGAAAAGCATTCAATAAAATTCAACATCCATTCATGATAAATCTCTCAACAAAATGGGTATAGGGGGCAAGTACCTCAACATACTAAAGGCCATATATGATAAACCCACAGTCAACATTATACTTAACAGCGAGAAGCTGAAAGGTTTTCCTTTAAGATTGGGAACAAGACAATGATGCCCACTCTCCCCACTTTTATTCAACATAGTTCTGGAGGTCCTAGCCACAGCAATAAGAAATGAAAGGCATCCAAATTGGCAAGGAAGAAGTCAGTCTGTCCCTGTTTGCAGATGACATGATATTGTATATAAAAAAACCCTAAAGAATCCACTCCAAAACCACTAG
Organism: Phataginus tricuspis; assembly: GCA_029783875.1. Lineage (NCBI taxonomy): Eukaryota > Metazoa > Chordata > Mammalia > Pholidota > Manidae > Phataginus > Phataginus tricuspis. The sequence continues at coordinate 15,366,562 of JAQQAC010012171.1, read as the reverse complement.
ATCTAATCTCTGAATTCAGGAAAGTTGCAGGATACAAAATTAATACACAGAAATCTATTGCATTCCCATACACTAACATTGAACTAGCACAAAGAGAAAACAATTCCATTCACAATTGCATCAAAAAGAATAAAATACCTAGGAATAAACCTAACCAAGGAAGTGAAAGACCTATATTCTGAAAACTACAAGACACTCCTAAGAGAAATTAAAGAAGAAACCAATAAATGGAAACACATCCCATGCTCATGGACGGAAAGAATTAATACTGTCCAAATGGCCATCCTGCCTAAAGCAATCTACTGATTCAATGCAATTCCTATCAAAATACCAACAGCACTGTTCAGTGAACTAGAGAAAATAGTTCTAAAATTCATAAGGAAGCACAAAAGACCCCGAATAGAAAAAGCCATCCTGAGAAGGAAGAATAAAGCAGGGGAAATTACCCTTCCTGACTTCCAGCTCTACTACAAAGCTACAGTAATCAAGACAATTTGGTACTGGCACAAGAACAGAACCATAGACTAATGGAAGAGGCTACAGAGCCCAGATATAAACCCAAGCATATATGGTCAATTAATATGCGATAAAGGAGCCATGGATATACAATGGGGAAATGACAGCCGCTTCAACAGCTGGAGTTGGTAAAACTGGACAGCTACATGTAAGAGAATGAAACTGGATTATTGTCTAATCTCATACACAAAAGTAAACTCAAAATGGATCAAAGACCTGAATGTAAGTCAGGAAACCATAAAACTCTTAGAAAAAAACATAGGCAAAAATCTCTTGGACATAAACATGAGCAACATCTTCATGAACATATCTCCCCGGGCAAGGGAAACAAAAGCAAAAATAAACAAGTGGGACTATATAAAACTGAAAAGCTCTGTACAGCCAAGGACACCATCAATAGAACAAAAAGCCACCCTACAGTATGGGAGAATATATTCATAAATGGCATATCTGATAAGGGGTTGCCATCCAAATTATATATATAGCTCACACACCTCAACAAAAAAGAAAGCAAATAAGCCAATTAAAAAATGGGCATAGGAGCTGAACAGACACTTTTCCAAAGAAGAAATTCAGATGGCCAACAGGCACATGAAAAGATGCTCCACATCGCTAATCATCAGAGAAATGCAGATTAAAACCACAATGAGATATCATCTCACACCAGTTAGGATGGCCAACATCCAAAAGACAAACAACAACAAAAGTTGGTGAGGATGTGAAGAAAAGGAAACCCTCCTACACTGCCGGTGGGAATGTAAACTAGTTCAACCTTTCCAATTGTGGAAAGCAGTATGGAGGGTCCTCAAAAAGCTAAAAATAGAAATACTATTTGACCCAGGAATTCCACTCCTAGGAATTTACCCTAAGAATGCAGCAGCCCAGTTTGAAAAAGACATATGCGCCCTTATGTTTATTGTAGCACCAGCACTATTGACAATAGCCAAGAAATGGAAGCAACCTAAGTGTCCATCAACATGGATGGAGCTAGAGGGTATTATGCTCAGTGAAATAAGCCAAGCTGAGAAAGTCAAGTATCAAATGATTTCCCTCATCTGTGGAGTATAATAACAAAGGAAAAAACTGAAGGAACAAAACAGCAACAGATTCACTGAACCGAAGAATGAACTAACAGTTACCAAATGGAAAGGGATTGGGGAGGATGGGTGGAAGGGAGGGATAAGGGAGAAAAAGTGTCATTACGATTAGCACGTATAATTTGGGGCGTCACAGGGAAGGCAGTATAGCACAGAGAAGAGAAGTAGTGATTCTATAGCATCTTACTGTGCTGATGGACAGTGACTATAATGGGGTATGTTGTGTGGACTTGATAATGGGGGGAGTCTAGTAACCATAATGTTGTTCATGTAATTGTACATTAATGATAGTAAAATAAATATAAAAAAACTAGGTGATGGAAATTCAAAAATTCAATCATCTCCATTAGATAAAAATACTGCATAATTAAAATAGTGATAAAAAACAGTAATAACAACAGCAATAATAAAGATCATTCAGGGAATTCCTATGCTGGAATCCCCTCCCAATCCATACAGCACTGGAAGTCTCCTTGACTTCTGTATCTTTGGGGTCTTCATAAAAGGCTCAGCTACATGTAGATGTTTCTCCACTCCTCTCAGTATATGCCAAAAAAGAAAAGGCTGAATATGATAATTCACATGAATCAATTACCTTGTATGTTCAGTGGCTACACATTTTAAAAAGTTACGATGTTCTAAGTACAATTTTTTCACTTTTCTGTAAATTCAATCTTTTGTAAAATTCATTCCTGTATGTCCAAACTTCATGACATTTTAACCATGAAGCATGATCAATTTTCAAATTTAAAATACGAATTTTTGTGAAGGCATTAATTGTGGATTATGGAAATTGTATGTTCTATAGTTCAGTCTGTATTACGTGATACTGGATAATCAAAACACAGTTTGTAAAACTGATAGAGCAGATGGAGGCAAAACCACCCTGGATGTGACCTGTGATCCTCTGGGTCTGGTAGGTGTGTCTTCCCTATGTGGTTATTTGCGCGGGTGCATACCCATTATTCTGACGGCCATCCTTCCCAACCTGCAGGTGCAGAGAAAGGAGGATGCTCTTTCCTCAAGAAAATATTGTCATTTAGTGTCCTTCCTTGTATATAAAATATCTTTTGGAAACATTGAGTTAAATGCTCAGGGGAAAAATATTTGGAAAGAAGACCCCTAAGTTTGGAAAATCTAAACCATCGGCCACTGTAGAATCTAGTATATACTTGAACGCTGCATGCCTTTATTAGGCAGTTATGCTTAGAAAGCTAATGAGTATATGTAAACTAGTACATATTTATAAGTATCTTAATATCTTAATGGGAAACAATTTAGAGACATAACTTTTCAATCTGAACTGAATAATTTTTTCTTCCCTGTTAGAATTATAGTGGAAACTGCAGGGACACTTTCCATAATGGCCATCACTCTAAATAATTAACCTTGACCTTCATTAAGGCCCCTGCTCAGCTGGCAGTATTTATAACTGTTGAAGTGAGACATATTCTTGCTGATATAATAATTTCATGGATAGCAGTACTACCCAAAACGGGAGGACATTAAGACTGACTTCTAAAGCCTTTATTTTTCTCCAAGTGAATCTATTAGTGAGATAATTTAATCCCTTACTGACTCGAGAATTACAAAGCAGAGTACTTATGTGACGAAATTATACTAAACTACTAATTATCTGTTATACCTTTGAAATTTAAATAATTTCACTTTCCATAATTACTTTTTTTTCTCATTTAAGTTTCAATAACTAAATTCACTTGTTAAAATGACATTACAAAGACATTTTGGGAAAAAAAGTGATTCTACATAAACACTGATTATAACAATTTAAAGCTAATATTGCCTGGTGTGTTGTGCTTATTACCAATAGAAAATCCCCCACTGATATTATAAAGGAATACATTAATTTTCAAAGTGGTTATGAAGTTGCTGAATTGGGGACAGTCATATTTTTATAGGATTATTTTTTTATTGGTGTCAAGTGGAAAAATATGTTTAGAAACTTATACTAAACTGTTTCCATCAGCATTTATTGTATTAATTATGCAAATGTGCTTAAATTTACTCACAAGGAAGAACTGTGGCTTTAACACTCTTGGTGGATTGTAGTGTTCACATTTTACATGTAAAATTGTTTCTAATCTTGCCTTGCCTTATGTGTATATCTGCAATTATTCCCACCATGTGAAGCTTATATATCCAAATTCCAGAGTTTTGAGGACTAACTTTATATTATGATGCAATCATTCTATTATGAAGAGAGAGAACAAAATGATTTAATGTTATTGTATACATTTGGAATGATCAGTTATATTTCTACGAATGCCTTTTATCAATTATGGAGATCCAGAAAAATTTCTCATGACATATTCACTACATTATTTAACAGAAAGCTGATTTTAATTTTGCATTGATAGGATTGTTTTCTTTTCATTAAATAATTAAGACAGAAAAACCTATCACTTAGTAATTGCCACTTATAAAATGTTTACTGTTTCAGTGCCTTTATATACATAGATACATTGTCTCTATTATTTAAACTCATTAAGTTAAGTATTATTAAGTGCATTTTACAAATGAGGGATTGAACATGAAATGACTTGCAGGCCACAGGTGGCAAACGGCTGCAGCTCTGAGCAGAACCTTGTTTATCTAGCAGCTGTATCTGAGGTTCCTGCTCTACATCACATTCAGTTTATTATACAAGGTCAGCCCTAATCAGGCCACAAATCACGCATGTGTCTTCTCTTTGCCAAGATACTGAAACAGATAGAGTATGGCTCTCAGGGGAACTTCAAAGGCACTCTAGGATCTGAAGGAGTCTTCTGTGTCTGTGTGCTTGAACTACTTCAGTTATTGAAGTAGAAATACTGTGTACAATGCTTTATCTGAAACATTTGGAACCAGATCTGTTTTTAATATCATAATGTTTCTTTTTTCATTTTTTATTGAAGTATAGTTGATATATAATATTATATTGTTTTCAAGTATACTGCACACTATAAAAAGCCTATTTTTTATTGGAGCATAGTTTATATACAATATTATATTGGTTTCAAATATACTATACAGTGTAAAAATCATAATGTTTTAACCACTAGAAATATAATAAACATCTCTTGAAGGGATTGGTGGAAAGAGCTTTATTCAGGCACTAATATTTCTGCAGAGAGGCATACCAATCTTTATGCTAAGATAAACATTATAAATAGCTTCATTTCATTTTCAATAAGGTTTAACTACAAAATAAGCTATTTATAAAACTTCACATTGTCTTTCTTTTTAAATTTCAGAATTTTGGATAAGAGAGGGAGTTCCTGTAGAAGTAGGGCTCTGGAAGGAAGTATTCAGAGCAGGGCACTTTGTGGCATGGCTGCATACTGATTCACCTTGTCCACACATCTATGCTACACGCATGGTTAGGGCATGTCTCTTCATGTTACTTTAACCTGACCTAAGATATTTCTAGTAATTAATAGATTAAAAAAAAATGAGGAGGAGCTGCAGAGAAACTACAAAAAAAGTTCATATATTATCATAGCCTCTTCTTGGAGTGTCACAACAGGTCTGAACATGAATCCTTAACATCAGGTATGTCTATATTCATATTAACATATTCCAAAGTCAGCAGACTAGTATAAGCCCTCGTACTGATGTTAGAACTTCAATGCCCTTCCTTGCAAAGGCAGCAATGTTGATACTTAGTCACTCACTTCAAGGTGCAGTTTTGATGGGACAAGAATATGCACACTGGTCCCCAGGCGTTTTCAGTACAGACCACGACAAGTTCAACAGTCCAGCTCGCTGGCTCACCCAGGGATTGGACCTCATACTTGCTCCCATTTGCAGCAGTGTCCACCTAATTGAATGAACCCCAATCCCAGTGAGTGACAGAGAACCGAGCAGGCATTAGTTAGCATGCTTATTCTAAGTAACGATAGCGTTTCAATACCAGACAAGTAGAAGGAATGCATCCAATCTCCTTTTTTCTTGGCTTTTCCATTTCAGAGGCCTGTTTCCTTCATATTTCTCCTTCATGATAATTTACTAACAAACATACCCACGGCTTGGTACATTAACAGAAAAGATGACTAATGGAATCTAAATAGTCATAAAAGGAAAATTCCCATGAACTAGATAAACATGAGAATTACAAATGTGATGAATAGGAATAAGATGCTACAGAAATTGATATTGCCAAGAGTAACATTTCAGCCACATTTCAATACTCATAACAATTACTTAGAATCAGCAGCGATGTGCAGCTAACCGACTGCATCTGTTCATCTTCACAGCTGTTATCCAGGAAAAATGCTGCTCTCCTTCCCAGTCGTGATTGTACGCTGTGATTGTAATGAACACCTATCCTGATGAGGAATGCAGCCTAACATTTTGGAGAAAATTCAAATAGACGCCCATTTGAAAGTCAGAGATGTGTAGTTACCAAGGAAACTCACTCGTGAGGGAATAAAATGGTTTAACTTTGAACTAAATGAGTTTATTTTTTATCAGAATCATTTCCATTTATCTAAAATGGCTAAAAAATAAAATAAAAATTTAAGTAATATAACGGACATGTGCTTAAAAGACTAAATCATCTATTCATTCATTCATTTTGAAGAAAGTATGTATTATTTTCCAGCCTTTACTAATGCTTTCAGCCATACACACATACATTTGTCTTCATGGTTATTAAGTGGAAACAGAAGAATGGCAAGAAAAATGTACAATAGTAATTAACTAGTTAAATCTGCTCTGAAGTGTTAAGGAGAACTCACCTAATCAGGAAGTTCTGAGATTGATTGCTTTCTTTGAAAACATAATGCTGAAGCAAGATCTGAATCTTATTAAGGGAAGGGGGTGGGAGTAACATGAGAAAAGTTCAGAGATGGAGAGAAGCACAGGACTGCCATTTTTAAGTAAAACGGCATATGACCTGGATATGAACGGTCAAAAGCAAAGTAGAAATAGACCAGATGAAGACACAGAGCAGGCCCTACCTGTTCACATTTGTTATGGGTTTCGGGCTTTATCCTAACAGAGGAATAGCCATTATTTCAGGGACTCTAATTTGAAGGTCAGTGTTTCCTCTGAATATCTCCACATAGTCCATCAAGTGCCTGCTTGTTCTTTCGCTTTTCCTTGTCAGCCATGTGATAACCTGTGTTACCTTTTCCTCCTGCTACCTGGAAATGACCTCTCATAGTCCTCAGGACAGTCCGGAGTAACGTTTAGTTTCTCGTCTACTCTTCAGACACCATGTCCTACAGATGCTGCCCTTTACAGTCTTGTTAAATAAGATTCTTCTGAAGCCTTTCTACATCCCTAATCAGGTCTCAGAATTCACATCAGGCCTACAGCAACAGCCTCCCGTCTCCAGTCTCCCACTTTCCAGACCTGCCTCTTACCATGGGACTGTGCTATTTTTTTCATTTGAAAATTCAGAACTGATTTGAATCAGTTTTATTTTCTAAATTTTAAATACCGAAAAGCTCAATAGCTTTCTTAGCATGTGTCCTGGAGTTCTCTCTGGTATGACCTTAAATGTATTTCTCCAGTTCTGTTTCCACAAAACTCCACTTCCATGGGATGTTGCACTTTCTTTACCATTCTCGTTCTTTTCCAGTCTTTACCAATTCTTCAGCAGTGGAGGTCCAATTATGCAATATGTATTTTTAATTAAGGCTCCAGTTTCACATTTAATGAGAAAAGTTACCGTTTATTGAGGGCTTACTCTGTGCCAGGCACTGTTCTAAGCAAGTTCCTTTACAACAGTGTTCTGTGCAGTTTCACTGCTCATACATTTTACAAATAAGGAGATGGAGGCTTGGGGTATCGTACAGTGGGTGCCGGCAGAGCAGTTTAAAATGCTAAGCATTCTGCCTCTAGACCCATACGCTGATTCACAATGTCATTCATTTTCACCTTCTTCAGCACTATCACACCACACTAACCTGATACGATTTCTACAGTTTTCTCACCCATGAAATTATTATCTCTTGTGTCAAGGTCCATGTTTTATTTTGATTTTTGTTTTTTCCCTTTTTTGCCTTCTATGCAAGAATGCAATAGTTTGTTAATAGAAATGTGTTGAACTCTGTGCAGTAGTATAGAATGTGCTAGAAGCCTGCATGTCAGATCCTGGCTGCCCAGTTTCTAGAAGTATGACCTTGGGAAACTAAAACTCTCACCTCCTCAGTCCCATCATCTGCCAAGTAGGGATAAAATCACATAGTATAAGCTTTCCATAAAGGGTTAATGAGGATTAAATAAGGTGTGTGTGTGTGAGTCTAGAACAGTCCCTGGTCCAGATCAAATTAAAGGCAACAAAAAGAAAAGGCAACTTACTGTATGATAGAATATATTTGTAAATGATATGCCTGATAAGGGGCTAATACCTAAAATAATACCTCATAAAAGTCAATACCAGAAAAATAAAAACCCCAATTGAAAAATGGGCAAAGGACTTGAATAGATATTTTTCCAAAGAAAACATACAGATGGCCAACAGACACATGAAGATGCTCCACATCACTAAACACCAGTCAAACTGGCTATTATCCAAAAGAAAAGAAATAACAAGTGTTGGTGAGGTACCTAGTGGAGAAAAGGGAACCCTCCTTCACTGTTGGTGGGAATGTAAGTTGGTACAACCACTGTAGAAAACAATATGGAGATTCCTCAAAAACTAAAAATAACAATTCTGTATGACCCAGCAATTCAACTTCTGGGAATTTATCTAAAGAAAACAAAACCCCTAACTTGAAAAGATATATGTATGCCTATTTTCATTTCAGCATTATTTATAATAGCCAAGAAATGGAAGCAACCAAAAATGTTCATCAATAGATGAATGGGTAAAGAAGATGCAGTACATATACACAATGGATTATTACTCAGCCATAAAAAAGGATGAAGTTTGCCATTTCTAATGTGGATGAATCTAGAAGCAATCATGGTAAGTGAAATAAGTCAGATAGAGAAAGACAAATACCATATGATTTCACTTATATGTGGAATCTAAGAACAAAACAAAAAAGATATAGACTCATACATACTGGCAATGAATAGGGAAGTGGGGGGAATGAATGAAATATGTAAAGGAGATAAAGAGACTCAAACTTCAAATCGTAAAATAAATTACAGGAATGGAAGTACAGTGTAGAGAATATAACCAATAATATTATAATATCTTGGTATAATAACAGAGGGTAACTACACTTTGCAGGGTTAATGTTCAGTAATTATATAATTGCTGAATTACTATGTTGTACATCTGAAACCAATATAATATTGTATATCAACTATATCCCAATAAAAGTAAATAAATATAAATACAAATAATAAAATGAAACATGCTTATGTGAGTATAAATTTACATATTGCCAGTATTATTTGTTATTGTTTTTAGTTTCCTCTTCTGTTTCTAGTTGGATATTTTCCCAGTTATATAAGCTCTTACTTCTCCATTTTTCTTTTCATAATGAGCAAAACATTACAGAAGGAGGAAATGAGAGACTGTATGTAACAGGTACCTTGTCATGTTTAGGGTCCACAAATTTCCGGAGCCAGAACTTTGATCCTGCATCCTCACTGTAGTCCTCTAGGTTGGGTAGTCAACTCCCAGGGCAGGTAGTCAACTCTCAGGGCAGCTAGTCAACTCTCAGGGCAGCTAGCTAGTCAAAGACTGCTGAACCTGAAACAGAGAGATTTTCATACTCCAACTTGCCCTTCCTGTTACCCCTGTTCTGGCAGGTCCATCCACCTATTTCCAGCCCGTCCAACATGCACAAGCCGGGGTTCTCCACACCCTGGGGGTTTTACCTTTCGCTTGCATTTAATTCCCTTCTCCCCTTCACCTGGTCCCAAATCCTGCTGTTCTTCAGGTCTGCAGCTTCCTGATCAGAACAATACTGCCTTTCTCTAAGGCAGCTATGAATACTATTCATTCTCAGAAATACAATCCTTACTGATTCCTCTTTGCAAAGAAAGTAGGTGAATTCTTCCAGCAACTAAATCCTCTCTTGTTACTTCTTTTAATTTCTACCTTGCCAAGAAGACTGAGAAAGAAAGCAGGGAAGCAGTGAAAACACAAACCCAGAATATTTGAATAAAAATTTATATGAAGACACTTCTTATCCCCAACCAAGGAACTGAATGGATAAATTTATGAAATAGGTAAAACCCGTATGTCCCCTAAGCATTTTTTAACTTCAATATTATTTTATGTTAGTCTCTTTGCCCCAAAGAAAATATTTCCCATTTATTTCTGAGTACTCATTCTGCCTGAACTATTAACTTTGATCCTTCCATAATTGGAACAAAAGCTTATCTTTCTGGCAGAGGTTCATCTCTCTCCATGGTCTTTCTCATTAGGGGCTATAAATAACCATTATGAGGTAACTCCTCAAATCTGTCTTCACTCATAAACTTTATTTGAAGCCCCTCTGAGGCGCTTAAGACAGCATCTCAGACTAAGCTCTGTCCTGAAATACATGGAAACTTTTAGAAAATATCACTTATTGATGCATAATTTAAGATAACAAAACACTGATGGAAACCACAATAGCATGTGAAAATTTTGTAACCGCAGGAATTTCCAATCAACAGTAATGAATGCTACATAGGGAAGGGAAAGAGCAATAGCAGCGAGGTCTCTCTATCTGTCCACAGATACTCCTTCACAGAGACATGTGGGAAGGAAACGTGTTGTACTGACTGGACAGCTTCCCCTTGCCTGTCTGTCCATCATATTCTGATTCCAAGTTTCAAAATCCCTACTGCTGCTTTCTTACCAGGCTCACAAGTGCTGAGAAAAGAGCAGTTGAATACAGTGTATGCAGTAGTGATTATCCAGGCTAGTTTAAAGGTGTGGGAATTGTCTTCTAAATAAGTTTGAGTTCAATGTTTTATACCTCGACATGAATGAAGATTGTTCAGACAGAATTCTCTGTAAAATGCAGCCACTACTTTGCACATTTTACCTGCCTTTGCACACCCCACTTCTTCAATACTGTGCTCAATTTTAAATGCCCATTTTACTGTTAAGTGTGTGGACAGCGCCCTTCTCTCTTCCTTAACTGAAATCTTGCTGTGGTTCTGATGGCAAGTCTTCAGGTGACCGTCCATCAGGACTGGCTTAATTCTTCCCTGCTCTCTGTGACCATAATGCCCTCACCCTTGTGTCAAAACCCTTCCTTTGTCAAATGTCAGCTGAGTTCATACTGTCCCTTCATCCTCATTCTCATTTTCTCTATGTAATTAAAGTAGACATTTCCTGGACATTTCTGAATTGTCCTCATTCTCTTTGTGTAGATCACGAGAACAATATATGCAGATACCCGCAGTCATGTTCATGTTCTCTTACAGGAGATTTATGTAATCCCAGGATGATGTCGGGAGGTGCTACTTTATACTGCATCACAGCTGAGTGTTTGGGCCGGACTCCTGCCTGACCCAAGAGCAGCCCAATGATTGCTTCATGAGTGGAAGATTTGTTTGCTTTTCTGAAAATCTGAATTAAGGGTCACACAGACTTGAAGAGTGATATAACAATGGATTACAAGTGTAATAATCTATTATCACCTATGCTGAGCTCCTCGGGTCTCTCCTGGTACTCTGCCGCCTGAATGCCTGGTTTGAAATTTTCCCGGTGTGTGTAATGCATTGCTTCTGTATTCTCCCAACAACACTGGTGCATCTCCATTTGGATTATCATCCCTATTCCTACCTCATTTCCCTTTCTTCCAAAAAATTATTTCCCTGGTAAGTAGCTCGAGGACTTGGTATCTGTGAGCTACTGCTGAGTAACAAACCACCCACAAATTTGTGTTGTTGAAATAACAATCATTTATTTATCCACAATTATTCCAGTTAGTAATTTAGTCTGGTCTCAAAGGGGGCGTCTCAGGCATCTGCCCTTAGTAGCAAGCTGGCCAGGTGGCCTTCCTGACCTTGCTCTTTACACATTACTGGAGACTTGAGCTGAAGCAGCTGGTCTGCATGGCTCTTCCTTCCCCAGAAGGCTAGCCTGGGGCTGGTGCCCTGGTACAAGCAGGGATGCATAGGGAGAAAGACGGAAAGCCTGCCAGTGTCCTCGAGGCCTCCACAGGAAACCCGCACATCATCGCTTCTGCTCCATCCTTGAGGCGAGCTAGTCACAAGGACAGCCCAGACTCAGAGGAAGAGAAATAGACTCTGTCTCTAAAGGGGAGCGGGTCCAGTGCTACTTTCCACATGGAGTCAGAGGGTGAACAATTATAGCTAGTTTTGCAATCTTCTACAGACTCACCCGAAGGCCGTCTCAGGCGCTGGTCCCTTTCCGAGGCTGCAGCGCTGCGGGCGGAAGTCCTACCACCGTGCGGGTTAGTCCCAGGGCGAATCAGCGTTGTCATTTTGAGGTGAGTTTTTAACATTCCTCGGAATATTAAAGTCTTTCAGGACTTTCTCCCACAGGCCTCCTTGACTCTTTTAAACCCTTCCTATTCTCCCTGAACTACACATACACCTACCTCAAATCTGGGGGGACTGAGATGTGCACTATATGCAGAATGTTTTATTCTTTGAGTGCAGGCCCCATTACTCTGTTACAGCGCAGTAATGTTGAAAGGCCCATGAGGGGGCAGATATGCCAAATTTCGTAAAGAATGGGTGTAATCTGAAAAATGGAATTATTTGTGTTGCCAATCACCTGCAACTCTTTAAGTTAAAGCATCATTTAAATACAGAGTGGAGTCAATGTATCTAGGGTAGAAAAATGGAGAAAAGCTAAGTGGTTTCAGCTTTCTACTTACCTCTCTCAATTATTGTGAACTGTAGGAAAGACATGATCTTTTCTTGGCCTCCGTTTATTAATCTGTAAAGTAAGCAGGTTGAATAAAGTGATTGGTAGGGTAATTTGTAGCAAGAAATATATTCAACTAGGGAATTTGATCTGGAGATATTACAAAACCATGTTTAATGTTCTGAAAAGAAAACAAAACAGACCATTTGATGTTTAATGGATAAATATTTCAGAACACTCTTTTTTGATATATATGGCTCATGTATTTTTAAGACTTTGTTTCTTTCACTCTAAGCACATTTAAAGAAAGACAAAATTATTCTACAACAGATACCCATCTGTTACTTTTTTCTCTTTTATAACACTAACATCTTTTCATAGTTATAGTAAAATCTCTCCCCTGTAAACAAGGATAAACTCACCATTTAGTAGTCAGAATTCAAAGAAATAATGAGTGTACAGATAGAGTAATGTTTCCAAATATGTAGAACATAATGATCCAATGGCCACCAGTACTTAGGTTTCAGGATGGCCAGCTTAAAGTTACTTAAAATTTTCTTTATAGTGAATTACTCAGATATGTATGAGGAATTGAGTGCTTGTCCAAAGTCAAGTGGAAAAGCCCCAGGATAGAGTTTCTAAGTTCCCCCGTGATGGCAGCAGCACAGGAGTCCCCTGGTATTTACAAAGAAAATGTCAGCTGTCTGGCCCTCAGTCAGAGATTATCCACAGCCTGGACCAGCACAGAGGCCACGTTCCAAAGCACATCCGAAGGAGGATTGCTGTGGGGAAGGTCCTGTAGATGTTGCTTATTCCATCCATCCTGTTGAAAGTTACTCACCCCTAAATGGCACTTTCAGAAATTTCTCCAGATTGCAGGCCATTTGCCTTTATTGTCAGAATATGGACTACATTTTTGACTCTTTTATTTAGTAAATTAGGACTCCTGGACAGAAATCAGAAAGCAATTCAATAACCCCCTCCACCACACTCCCATTTCCATACAAAACTACTTTGCAGGACTAAATTTCTTTCTAACTCTTTTGGACAAGATTTGGGGCAGTTTCTGTTTTTAACTCTGGTTACACTCAGATAATAAAAACTCCTCCAATAGTATCTAGTCACAAAACCATTTTAGTTCAGCAATTAAAATGTGCAGCCCATGTCACCCTAGTTTAGATTCCGTTTCTCCCTGTGCCCAGTGTGGCCACCTGCTGCAGGAAAGACAAGGAAGGCTGGGCTTCTGTCTTCTTTCCTTGCTTTGCTTCTACCCCTCCTCCCAGCGATCCCACCAGTGCTGCATTAGACCTGCCCAAAGTAGGTTTGGGAATGGGGGAGAGAGGGAACAGAGGACAGGGAAACAGACCAATCACTCTTTGACTCATACGATGGTGAGTTCCAATGCTTTCTGCACATGGCTGGTATTAAAGCTAACTTCTTGACACAATGGGCCTGTGTGTGTTCTTTAGGGACTCCTCCATCTCCCTCATGACATTTGAATCAAACAAAGCACTTCTCTACCTGTTGGCCACTTATACCCTTCTTCCTAGCCACCAGGCCTCTTGTGGTTTGCCTCCACATAGTCTACTGTGGTCCCTCAGCCCTCTCCTGAGACCTCTGGGATAGAACCTAAGGGCAACCCCTTGTCAGCTCTTCTGCATATATGACCCATTGCTGAACCATGGACGTGCTCTGTACTTCAGTCGCCTAACAAATTCCGGCAGCACAAGACCATTCCTCAACAGCTCCATCGGCTTTGCTCCATCATCAGAGTTCCAAGCCAGTCATACTCTCACACCTTTATTTTCCTCAGAAATTTGAGAGAGTGCATGTTACTGGCAGTGCCAGGCACCTGGACCCCAGTACCTTCTCTGGGTAGTCTCTCTGAAGTTTATAGAAGTTAAGATAAAAGTGAAATTTCTACCCACCCTCCACGCTCCACCCTGGGGGGAGGGCAAGCCTCACTGCATGCTGACAATTCTGTCTGAGTTACACATTCCTAGACTGTAGTTACTTTCTCAGTCTCTGAGCTATTTCATAAGCTGGAGATCAGTTATGAGGTAAAGCACTAGTTTTCAGGTACTTTATTTTCCTGAAGGGAAGATTACTGTGTGACACTTCACTTTGGAATATGTCAGCAAAAATTCAGGAAATACTGGGGCCAAAAGAGTTATAGTTCTAAACATACTGCTATAGATGTTGTAGATGCAAAACAGTGAGTAGGGATGACAACCCCAGGCATGGTGAATTTCAGGTGAATCTCAGGCCCAGCAGCAGGAAACACAGATGAGACTGTGGGTTTGAAATGAGCAAATATCTAAGGTGGTCCACTCAAGAGTGAGGCCTAGAGCGGTGCCTACAGGGGAAGGCAGAGAATGCAATAGGCCCCCTCACAGCAGGGTGAGGCCCTGTGGCCCACGGAGAAGGGGAGCACAGATGCATGCTCACTGTCAGCTGGGAAAGGAAGGGGAATTATTCATGTGCTGATCCTGTACCACTGTCAGGGGGCAGAGCACAGGGGTCTCGATGGCCAGTTCATTTACATCAGGGAAATCAGCAAATGCTTCAGATAGCTGTGTTGTACCCGGTAATTGACTGATAAATATTTACCAGTCCATTAACAGATATAAATATATATGGAACCCATTACAAAGATTAACATGAAACCTGGAAGTGGTGTTTTACTATCAGACAGTATTGATGAGAGGAAAAATCTTAACATAGCATTGTGGCTAAACTCTCATAATTTATGCAGTGACACCAGAGGAAACAAAAGTCATGAATATATATATCAAAATTCAATATATATAAAAAAAATGTTAGAAATGCAAGTAAAAATGAATAGCTCCCTAATTAAAAGGGGAAATTTTAATAAATTCCTCTTATAAATTGATTAACCCATCAGGCAAAATATTAGTAAAAAGATAGATGCTTTGAACAAGAAAAATAAAGGGCTAATTTAATTGAAACTCTATGCACACACACATAAACAACAGGCATTTTAATGCCCACTGTTGAAGATCATGCTAAAATTTATGTTCATATTGAATATGAATCGACCAGTCATATATATCCTAGTAATTTCCAGCTATAACAAAAATTAAAACAATGTGACGATCATGGTGATTTTTAATTTGTGTTGCCATTTTCTAAGGCTGTGATCAAATTATTCCACTCTATATCTGACATTTGTGGGCACTTACATATTCTATAGTGAGAGCATCAGACTTCAAGTCTCACTTTAAAACACACAAAGAATTTCATGCAAAACTAATTTAAAAATTTTAAAGCAGGCAAGCAAAAACTAAATTTTCGACTTCAGCTGTAAATACTAAGCAACGTACTATTATCCATTATATATTGGTGAAACCACCGTTGTTGTAAACTCAGAAAATCTTTTTATGTTTATCAGGCTAGAAATGAAAAAAAAGCTGTGAAGTTATAGTATTCTGCAAAAAAAATATTGCTGACTTGCAGAACTAGAGTGGAATTTTAAAACAATAGCATACTCTGGAAGCATTTCACTTGCATAAATAAGAATAGGACAAATGTAAATATTTGTCCAATAAGAGGCTTTCATCCATGTTTCATAGTGTAATATAAAGAGAGGTGTTCTGGCCGAAGATGTATTTAGGAAATACATTTCTGAAGGTTGAGTAATTGTCAACCATACCAAGTGAGTGAATGAACATTTTTATTTTTTCTCAACTTTAAAAACATATGAGTGGAGATTAAATCGGTTACTTGTTTTATTCTGAAGTTCATTGATTCTTATTAAGGGAACATTTATTATTTATTGATAATCATAAGAATTTCAATAACTTTAAACGATAGCTTTCTATATTGAAGATTGCCAGGCACAAAATGAAAAATTGCTTTAAAGAAAACAATACTCTGAAATGAAAATTTGTGTATCAATGCTCATTTACATTATTTTGTATAAAAGTGTTTGTGTTGTGGTGTTCAGCTCTCAGGGGATTTATAAGTCTTTTTCTTTTTGCCAATCTACACATATGAGTCTGGGTTCTCTCAATGCCAATTACATCCAAAATTCAAACAACAACTTTATTTTAGACATAGAAGCACTGCAGCATGTCTAACCAAGCAATATTGAGCCAAATTCCTTTCATTACTGAACAATCATAAGTATTTCAAGATTTCTCATTAAAGGAACTATTTTCTAATGAGGACTTTTGCAATGATTGAATGTGCTTTTACACTTTATTATTTTTATTTCATAACTTAATTTTTAGTTGAATAAGATTGTAAGATTGTTTTGTTACCTTTAATTCAAGGTAAGTGCAATTTCCATTATACAAGTGATATAAAACTTTCATTTTAATTATATTTTGTAACTACTTGTGTCTATCTAAAGCAAAACGATATTAGGTAGGTTGTAATATATGTTGTCAACAATTATTGTAATATTGTATAATTTGGTAAAAAAATTAATGAAGCATGGAAATCATTTTGCCATATAATAATAACTCTTAAATATTATAATGTTCTTATTATATAAGAAACTGCAAGAAAGAAGGAAAAGAGAACTTTTTTAAAAAAAGCGAAATTACTGATTTTCTAATCCATGTTGGGTGCTCTAGTTAGCATGTTGCAAATACTATTTCACTTGATTCCTGTGCAAATTTGGTACTTATTTTTGTCCTTCTAGTTTTACAGTGAGAAATAAAACCCAAAGTGGCTAGTAATTTTATCGTTACATTAATAATAGATCATATGAAACACATTTGAATTCCAGCCTTTCTTACTATGCTGTCTCAGGTGCATAGTAATGGGACAGCTGACATCAATGATATCATGCCTATCCTCAAAGGACCCACAGAAGAGAGGGACATAATAAAAAATAACAGGTTTCACAAGCACAGCGTGATTACAGTGCAGCAGCATGTGCAGGTAAATTCTCTGGGCATCAGGAAGACATGGAAGAGGAAGTAACTATTGCTCATGACCTGAAAGACAGACCAGGGCCTTCAGTCAGAAGCAAATGAGAAGGTCAGTCCAAGCAGAGAGCTGTGCAGATGGATAGAGAGAAAAGGTCTGGCTTAATGACCTAACAAGCAACTGTAAAAATAAAATTTGGATGCTTCAATATAAAATCATAAAGTTTCCCTGCAGCAGACGCTGCGGCCAAGGCATGCTGCCTTGTGCTTTCTCCCTGACACTTGCCTGAAGACGGGTCTTGTGACTGGTTCTTGCCGGTTGGCTGAGAGAACAGTGTATTTTCCAGACTGCAGCATTGAAGAGGATGCTCTCCGCTGTGGGTCTCTGTGCCCGGGTGTGGCAACAAGACGTGCGTCACATGAAGTGGCCATGCTCAAATCAAAGCATCCTGCATCCCTGCTCTCCTTCCTGATCGTATTTGCCACGGAGGGCCACACCACCTGCCTTAGGAGCTGTTGTCTTGATAAATAAACCTTTAGTGTGCTAGGTCACTAGGATTTAGGGATTCATTTGTTACTATAACAAAGCATAGATATTCTGACTACTACAAATAAAACAAATAAGGTTCTAATTCAGTTGATAAACTGGACAAATAATTGCAAAACAAGACAGAAAGGGGCTAAAATCAATAACATGAAAAGTTCATACAAATCAATTAGAAAATGATTAACTGCCCAATAGACAGAAGTCTCAAAATATGATGAATAGGCATCATAAATAACTCCAAATTATGTGAATAGATGATTTCTTCATTAATTACACAGATGAAGACTTGTTAAACAATTGTACATATTGACTAGTTTGTCTTCAAAATTGGCTCCTATTCCATATGAGAGCGCCAAGGACTCGAATAAAGCTTGCAAAATGTAACAGGGCCATCCTGCGGTGGGGCAGCTTAAGTTCTCCTCACTTTTTCCACTGGAGTTTTGGACATTCCATATTTTTCAATAAGCATGCAATGATTTTGTTATCAGGAAAACATCACTTAAAAACTGAAATAATAAAGAGAAGTGTTTAGGATATTATGTGATTAGTACTTATATGCTGAAACCTTTATAGGTACAGAGCCATCTCAAGAGTTCTGGAAGAATGTATTAATTTAAATATACTTAAAAAGTACCCCAGTCTTTAAGCCATCATGAATAAATGGAAAAGCACATATTTTGTGTGAACATAAAACAGAATTCCAAATGTATCAAAAGTGGGATAAAATTATCTTAATAATCTATGTATATCTAAATGTCCAGAAGGACAGAAGAAGGTCACCAAGGACCTACTTTGCTAAAGAAACCACCCAGTTCTGGTCCAGATCCGGGGACCCTGCTAGGATTGGGGGTGGGTTTAGGTGGGGCCGGGGCTCTGCATCCCGGCAGGAGCAGCTCTGAGCCTCCACCTGCACGAGAGTAACTTCTCTCTGCCCTGAGGTGTTGGATGCCTCTGCAGACAGTGGCCTGGCAGCAGTTCTTTTGTAACAAAAATGTGTCCTACTGCGATGAGAGTATAATAAATCATCATTTCTGCCTAAAAATATGACCAGAAGAGAGAAGTCATGTCTCGAGTGAACTTCACACATTGAAGATGCCACGAGGGAGTTTTCTACTAGCTGTGGAAGCTGTAAAAACAGATTAAATTCTAGCACAAGAGATATCATTACAAATCTTAATAAAAAAGATCAAGATGGATACAGCGTTGCCTTTGTAATTCGAGCCTCTCAGATCTCTCAAGGTTCAGCAGGGAACATTAAACAAGAGTGAAGCACCCACAGCTGACAGCATGGAAACTCTCAGAGGAATACTGTCCTCTGGATATCACATTTACAGATCCTGCCATTTACAGGCAACATTTTCAAGGCGGTATTTACCTACACACACCAATGTCTCCTATTTTAGCTGGTTCATGCAATCTGTCAGTTGTATTTCTCATCCCTGAGGACATTCTGAAAAACATAGTGAGTATTTTAACTCACTTAAATCCTAAAATATTACTGATTAAGGAAAGTGTGTTAATCTTCAATTTGATGAAAAAATAAATAGGACACTTGTTGAAGAACCATACCAATCAAACTTCCAAAATATAGTCATTGACATCAATTGTTGCCAAACTACAGTAGAGGTGAGATTCAACACACCACCTATTTTTGTACCATGAGCTAAAATAGTATGCTTTTTAAATGGTTAGAAACAAACAAAACAAAACAAAAGAGCATAATATCTCGTGACATGTGAAAAGTATATGGAATTCAAACTTAAATGTGTGTAAGAAATGTCTTAGGGGAACACAGTCACGCACATCTGTTTATTACTTGTCTATAGCTGCTTCCACCTTGGGATGGCAAAGGTGAGTAGTTGTGGAATTATGTGTCCTGTAAATCTTAAATTACTTATTATCTGGCCCTTTTCAGAAAAAGTTTGCTGAACCTTGATCTACACTGTTATACCTGCAAATAACTTCATTCCTGAATTGCTTTCTTTCTGTCTGATACAAAGTTCAAACTACATACATTTCAACCTCTTGTTTAATTTATAAATAGGTATTTAAGATATGTGGAGAAAAAGTCAAATTAGTATCTACCACCTGAAAATAATAGAACACAGTCAAATGAAAAAGTGCAAAAACTGTGCCATGAAATGTAAAATGTGGCAGACAAGGGAACTTCACATTCCACATGTAATACTAAGAAAAGAAAGTGGGTCCAAAGTTTAAGACTTTTTATTAATATCAATCAATTCCTGGGAAAAATAGACTACGGATTGGTTAAGCAGGTTGGAGAAAATAATGAAGCCAAACAATGGATGGGGATCACACTTAAGGCTTTGTAGACCACAAGGAGTCCATTTTGGCTAAATCCACTCTGAATTAGAGGAATAAACCCTATGGGGCAGAATGTGCCTCGAGCTGGGTAAGAGGGTCATTAATGAACCACACTTCTAGACAGCTTCATGAATGATAAGAGAAAGTCACCTGTGGGTGGGTACAAGTTAGGAAGTCATTCTTGCCTCAGAATTCCTCACAGCAATAATTAGTGCCAGGAGCAAAGAATTGCATTCATGAAGAAATTCAGAAAATAAAATATAATCTAATAATATTTATGCCCAGCTAAATTGCCATATAATATAAACAATACTCAGAGATCCTGAAAGAAAAAAACAAGCAACCACAACTAAATAAATCTAGGAAAATGATTCAACTCAAAGCAAAACAAAACAAACAAAAATGGCTAAATGAAAAAATCAAGCCAATACAAGATGAATCATAAGAAAAATCTCAAGAATGGAGGAGCTATTGCAGAAAGCATGGGTTATAAGCACTGAGTCCATTTAAGTATAGAATCAAGTCCACAGAACTATAAAGATTAAGTTTCCAGACAGGGAAGTAAATATTATAAATATTAGCAATATAAAACAATTAAAAAAATTCAGAATGTGCAAGAGAAACAGTGTTGTGCAATTAAAGCATGATTATACAATTTTTAATAGTAGGTATCAGCCAGTAATAAGAAATTTGAAATATTACATAAAACATTTTTACTAAAAACTTTTTTATGTGTGTATATATAGCTGTTATCTTAATTGTGGAAGCCTGTATGTTTTAAAAATTCTTCACAGTTTTCTTCATTAAATTTCTCTGTGATGTGTGTGTATAATAATTATAATCCTGGAAGCATAACTTTTAAATGGTATTAATGCTGAGAAACACAGATAAGAGTTGAAAAAAAGTAACTTAAAAGTATATTTTAGAATAATAATTAGAGAAAAGATATACAGAAAGGGAAAATTCTTAAAAATGAGTGTCATTCCAATGTTTAGAAAGGTTGTGGTATATTGGTTAATCTTTGCTTTGATCAGTATCTTTCAAAGAATCAATAGGTACATATACCATTATTTCCAGTTCACAATTTCTATTTACAAATTATCAAAAAGTTAGAATACAGAAATAAATGGATAAAGTCACAAAAAATTGAACATACCAAAGCAAATGACTAGTGAAAATGGTGTCTGTGTCTATAGTCCCACAATATGAAATTTACATTTAAATGATATGATGTAGTACTGCACTAATCAATGTGCCTATCAATATTTTCTCAATGTATTTCCACATCTGTAAATACTCTTGTAACTATCTTTTTAATATTTGATGAACCTCCATTATTTGAATATTCCTTTTTTCCCACACTCTTAACAAGTGAAGTTGTTTTAATTTTTTCTCCTGTCCTGATCATGAATCCATTCATTAGTCCAGAAAATATTGATGCCCAATATGTTCCAGCTCCTTTCTGGGCACTGGAGCTACAATGATGAAGAGCCTACATCCAATACTTAAAGGATCTCACACTTAGTCCTTAAAAAACAGGCAGAAGAATGGCGTGGTAAGAACCACTGAAGACTTTTAACTAAGAAATCAGGAATTTTTTTCTATTTGTCACTTTCAGAATCTGAAAGCTAGGTCAGCACTGTACTAGGGATTCAAAAATATTCTTGAATTCACTGTTGAATAGATGCATGAATATTTATAAATGCATGATAGAAGAATATTTATAAATGCGTGATAGGAGGCATTAGGAAGTGCTATGGGACATTCCCTCGTTTGACTGTATATTTGCAAATACACATGTGTGTGTATGTGTGTGCGTATATATGTCTATCCCTTCCAGTTGTCCTCCTCCCCTTTCCCTTCACTCTTCTCCTCCCCTTTCCTCTCCCTCCTGATAATTGGCTTGTGTGTGGGTATGTGTGTGTGTGTGTGTTTCCCTTCTTACAAACTGCTAGGTCACATCCTTTACCCATTATCCTATTGGGTTTTCTAACCCTCTGTGTTTTGGTAGGCTCTTTATATTAAGAATTTGTCTGCAAACATTTTTACTATACTTTGATATTTCTCTTTAAAGATATTTCTGAATTTTTTTTCAGAGATTTTAACATTCTATTCAGTCAGTTTCAAAATGAATCAGTCTTAAATCTAGCAAACCTCTTCTATAAGATTTTTGTCACGGGGTCTGAAAAAATTCCTCACCTACTATGAGATTACTTAAATATACATCAATATTTTTGTGGTTTCATTTTTTATATTAAAATTTTTATTGATTAGGAATGTACTAAAAATCTAAGTCTTTTCCAAATGTTAACCATGTAGCATGTGCAATTAACTAAGCCCCCAAATTTCTATTGCTATGGAATACTACTCTGTCTCTCCACCCACCCTGTTATCATTTATCTCTGTCTCATTCTACTGGATAGTACTTGAGCATAGCAAAGCTATTACATCTTAAAATATTAATTTATTCTTGCAATTAGTCAACTTCTTGAGTCCCTATATTAGCTTTTATAGATTTTTTCAGATTTAATGAAGTCAAAAAATAATATGCAAATAATATTTCTTTTCCTTTCTGATAATTATATCTCTAATTTTTCCATCGACTTTAATAATTATAGTAGTTATTAGAAGTTATTCAACAACACATGTAGTGTTGTGATGAACATACCTTTTTTAGTTCTTTAACACTTATGGTTCTACTTCTCTGATTAAATAAAATACTGTATTTGATTTAAATATCATTTATAATCTCAAGGAGTTATTCCCAAGGCAGGTGATGGTGGAGGCAGGCAGATAGAGTTTCAAGGCCCTTTTTAAGTTTCAAAAATCTCCAATCTAACTAAGCCATTCAAAAATACACTTAGTTGGATAGACCTCATCTCAGATTGGTTATACCCTATGCAAATGAAGCATTTTACTTTCAGCCAATCAGGAGTGAGCTATGATGTCATTAGTTCAGTTGTCTTTTAGGCCCTGTGGGGTCGGACTTGCTCATTCCAAGAAGCTGTATAAACCCCTAGACATTGCTGCCTTAGTGGCATCCACCCTTGGAGCCCCTCCTGATTAGCAGGAGACATTTTCTTTTTCACTTCTTATTAAATTTCTTGCTGGTTGCTCTGTACTCTTGTCTGCTAGCTTCATTCCTCATTGCCTCTGGGACACAGTCCTGGGGAAAACGCCATCTCAGCAAGCAACATAACATTCAGTTTTCTAAAGTTTAACACATTTAAATTCAAAATCGCATTTAAAATCAATATAGGATGTTAAATGGTAAATTTTTTTTTGCATTTCTGTACATTTGGTAGAAATATTATTTGAACGACTGGTCAGTTGTGTCTCTAAATATTAGTATCCTCTATGCCTCATTTGGAGTTTCAGAATTTCTTCCTTTAAATTATTTGCTAGTTATGTCTTTTAAATATTTTAAGAAACTCTTTTTGCCGTCACTTTCTAGTTGGCTGTATGTAGAGTTACAAGTTTTGTGCCTAATGCAATCCAATAATTTTGTTATTTAATAAGGATGGAGCATTTTAATCTATTTAAATGTATTCTCATAGTTAAATAATATCCTTACTCTGTCATCATGTTTCATGATTTTTGTATGCTTTTTAGATATTTTCTACTTTTTGGCTACTTCAGTACATTTCTTTGTGTATTTCCATATATACACATATGTGCATAGCAGCCTTCTTCATAATAGATGACATTGGAAATAATCTGAGTGTATCAGTTATAGCAGAACTGGTGAATAAGTTGCAGTATATTCATGTTTTATTCCATGAAACAACAAATAAAACTAGAAAATAAACCAACTGATCTATGACACACAGTTAATTAAAAACACCTATTTTATTTTGATCTATTCCATAGTTATTGGTTGATACATATTGTTGCTCTCATTGTTTCATATTTGACTTTTATCTCCTTCAATTTATTAGTGGTCTTACAATTTTCTAAAGTTAGCAAGTAGTGTCATTTACACATTTACAAATAATATTATTAACAATAACTTTGCAGTATTAACTGTATATCAAGCTTGTTTGTGTAATTAATATGGATGATCCCTCCTAAATGCTATTAGGTGGACATAGTTTTATACCCCTTTTATACATGAGGGTACTGAGGACAGAGCAGTTCAACAACTTGCAGAATTATGCAGTGAGTAGGAAGGTAAGTAGTAGCTGGAGGTGTAACTTATGAGAAAGAACCAAATGATGTTTACAAGGCACTTACCCTGAAACATAATAAACAATAAAAATAGTAGATTGTTTTGTCTGACAAATGATCTGTAATGGTCTTACTGCCAAACCAAAAAGGTTTCCTACAGTTTTATGTCAGTCTGGAGCTAATGTTGTTCTTAGAATCTATATACTAATCAAATTGTTTGCTTCAATAACTCTGTTACAGAGTCATTATTACCTTAAACTCTATTGCACTATACTAATCAAATTATAAATTACCTTCCTGTATAGTGAAGAAGTAATTTTTTTTAACTTAAAGAATAAGGGGTATTATTTTTTTAATTCTCATATCTCTTTGAAGAAATTTAAAATGGTATCTTCATTATTTTCAGGAAAAAGTTCATATAAATATCTAAAAATCTTAGTAGGTAAAAAAATGTAGAAATTGGAAACCATTCATTTTTCATTCCTTCCATTGGACATTAAGGAAGGAAGCATTGTTATGACTCAAAATATATTTATCAACAAAAGTAATTCTGTTTTAAATACAAATTCATTTATTAAACAAGTATTTATTTGTAGGTGAAAAAATCTCTGCTCTTATGGAATTTATAATTTAATGAAGGGACATGGACAATAAATAAGTAAATATTTAAATTACACAATATATTGTATGAGTTTTGTGAAGAAAACTAAAGCAGGGGAGAAATATAGGTATGACAAGGGGTCTGAGATGTAAATACTACCCATACAGGTACAGTAAATTATAAACACACACACTAAATTTATACTTCAACTTTGTAGGTTATAATTTTAAAGTGGTTTTAATATTTTCTTTCATTTTGGTAAGAACATTTAACATGAGATTTATCCTCTTAAATTTTTAAGTGTACAATAGAGTTGTTAATTATAAGCACTCTGTAGTACATCATATCATAAGAACTTATTCATCTTCCATAGCTGCAACTTTATACCCATCGAAAGCCAACTCCCATACCATTCTACCTCAGACACCTGGAACCACCACCCTACTCTCTGCTCCTGTAAGTCTGACTATTTTAGATTCTTCATACACATGGAATCATGCAGCAATTGTCCTTCTGTGAAGGCTTTTCTCGCTTAGCATCATGTCCTCCAGGCTCGCCTTTGTTGTCACATATGACAGAATTTCGATCTACTTTTTTAAAGACCTTGTTTTCTTAGAGCAGTTTTAGGTTTCACTGTAGAATTGAGAGGAAGGTACAGAGACTTCAACACCCATTGACCCTACATGCATTTATTCTCCCATTATCAATATCTACCACCAGAGTAGTGCATTCAGTATAATTGACAAAACTGCATTGGTAAATCATAATCACTCCAAATCCTTAATTTACATTAGGGTTCACTCTTGGTGTTGTGTAATCTATGAGTTTGCACAAATGTGTAATGACATGCATCCATCATTGTCACATCATAGAGAGCATTTTCAATATCCTGAAATCCTCTGGGCTCCATCTTTCAATTCCTCTTCCTATCACTCTCTGAATACCACATATCGTTTACAATTATGTCCTCCTATTCTTTAGGTTGCATTTTACCTTGTTAATTGTTTCCGTTGTTTTGATGACCTTTCTAGTTTGAGGTGTTCCAATTTATACATTTTTACTTTTTTTGCCTGTGCTTTTGGTATCACAGCCAAGAAATCATTGCCAAACCAATATCATGAAACTTTTCCTGTTTTGTTCTAAGAATGTATAGTTTCAAGTCTTATATGATATTCAAGCTTTACATTTAAATACTTAGCCTTACAACTAAATACATTCTGAGTCCACATTTTTGTATAGATTTTCCAGGTTATAAGAAGGTTTTAGGAAGTAGACACATTATTCTTTTCCATTCTTTCCTACTACACATGCATAAGAGGAAGAAAGAACCAAATTCCCTGAAAAATTAGAAAGTTTAAATCATAAACTTGGAAAAGTGACTTATTTCCTCAAAACTAAATAGAAATAAACCTGCTAGTACACAATTCTGAAATGTTCAAACATATAAAAGTGCTCATGCCATCTAAAACAAATGGCAATCTTTTTCCCAGGCTTCAAAGAATAATTAAGTGATATGTGTTTTTTATCAGTGTTATTTTGTTCCAAAAAACAATGCCAATTAAAAGGTACTTTTCTCAGTATTGTAATTTCTAAGGAACATGTTTTAGAAATCTAAAGTATGTTTAAATTATTAAGAAATCATTTATTGGCCGCCAACAAATTGCTGAATTTTGAACTTTTCTCAGGCTAGGGATGTGAGGTATGATATTCTTGTGATGCCGGGTATCAGCAGTGAGGCGCAGGTCCCAGTCAGCCATGCTGTTTGTCACTTTCAGTAGAGCATTCGTACGTCACATGAAGTATTCAACACTATTATAAAGGAGGCTTCATGTTAGAAGATTTTGCCCAAATGTAGGCTGATGCAAGTGTTTTGAGCAAGTTTAAGGTAGGCTAGGCTAAGCTATGTTGTTCAGTAGGTTAGGTACATTTTCAAATTAATATATTTTCAGCTTTTGATGGGTTTATCCTGATGTAACCCCATTTTAAGTCTAGGAATATCTGTATATGGAACATTGCATACATCTTTCTTATCTTAGTGAGTGAAAAATAGCTATTCAAAATTTTGTTTTTATATGAAGCTGAAAATCTTGCCTTCTATTTATTAGAAATGTGTAAAGACTTTTAAAATTCTCTTAAACTATTAAAAATGTTATTTTTCAAAAGTCTTCTTAATTTTCTTTGATTACCTTCATGGCTTCATTTTAGTATGTTTAAATCATTGAACCTTCTAGGATTTATTTTTGAATACTGGAGGGAGATATAGATCCAGATTATTTTCAGAATGGTAACAGGTATTCACCAGCACTTTTCAGGAAAACAAAGAAAATTTTCTGTGATTATAAATGCCACATTGTATGAAATCCCCTTATCACTTGGAGCTATTTTTAGGCTTTCTTGCCCTTTCTTCTGTAAAAAAAGTTTTTATTTACTATCATTTCATAGTTCATTTAGTATTTGATGGGGCTAATTTCTCACAACTCTTGAGTTTAGTCTTTTCTAGCCTATTCATATTTATTTTTTTACTAGAAAAAATTTATCAAATTCATCAAATTCATAGCATGTATACACAAATTTCTGTAGAGTGGACAATGTTTTTTCATTATGAGTCTAACTACATACAAAATTGTATGTATACTTATTAGTTTGAGACATCTTTGTGTCTCTTCATAAAATTTTGCAGTCTTATTTTAAAATATTTACATTTTTTATGTTTATTTCTACATATTATTTTTGTAACAAAAGCAATTTTAAAATAAAAGTTGTATCTAATATTCATGGCATATATATACATGTATATATATTTATATTCATGTAAAATAAAGGAAATTTTTTGTTGTTAATGTGTCATTGATATACAATTTTATGCTCAGGTTTCACATGAGCAATATTGTGGTTACTAGATTCCCTCCTATTATCAAGTCCTCACCACACACCCCATTACAGTCACTGTCCATCAGCGTAGTGAGATGCTGCAGAGTCACTACTTGTCTTCTCTGTGCTATACTGTCTGCCCAGCGCCTCCCTCCCATTATGTGTGCTAATCCCAACACCAACTAATCCCCTTATCCCTCCCTTCCCACCCATCCTCCCCAGTCCCTTTCCCTTTGGTAACCGTTAGTCCATTCTTGGGTTCTGTCAGTCTGCTGCTGTTTTGTTCCTTCAGTTTTTGCTTTGTTCTTATACTCCACTGATAAGTGAAATCATTTGATACTTGTCTTTCTCCGCCTGGCTTATTTCACTGAGCATAATACCCTCTAGCTCCATCCATGTTGTTTGTTGCAAATGGTAGGATTTGTTTCCTTCTTATGGCTGAATAGTATTCCATTGTGTGTATGTACCACATCTTAGGAATGTTTTATTAAGATGGAAATATAGCATAAATATTCTAAATAATCTGTTAAACCAAAAATTAACTTTTGAGCTTATACCCTGTGGCAGAAAAGGTGATAGCCAAGGACAATACAGTGTGTAAGTAAATAGAGCCGAGCCCTCATTTAGCTTATAGTTTAATAGGTGGAATAGATTATAAAGAAATATGTAAGAAATAAAATATGAACGAAAGACCTCAGCAACAGAATCTGATCTTTTGGTGCCAGCGCCTGAGCATTTCCAGCTTCTCCACATCGGCCCATCTTCAGGGCAGCATATGGGTTTCTCTGCACTCTAGTCTGTCTATTAGAGAAGCCAAACTAGCTGGCTTGGTCAGGCTGCACAGTTAACCCAACTGGGAATGTGGCTTAAGTTCAAAGTACAGTATAGAGTAAGGAAGTGCACAGTTATTCAGATAAACATCAGCAATCGTAAAGTTGTTGAAGCAAAATTGTTTATTATTTCAAGTGCCAAAGTAGCTGGTCAAATTTTTCAGCAGCCCTGGATTAGTGTGTGTCCGGCTATAGGAAATGCAACCGTGGAAACTGCCACATCACAGATGTAACTGACTGGATTGAAAAATGGTAGTTGAAAATGTTCAGCCTTCCTTTATGTGGGAAAGCTACTCATAATTTGATTTGAAGGAGTAATTCTTAGTTAATTTTAGGAATAAAGAGATAAGCAATTCTGTGACTAACACTCATCACTATTCATAGAATTTAACTTTACAATTTATTAAATATTTTTCACATTGTTTTAATTGATTCTCAGAGCAAACTGTTAGAATCAGAGGCCATATTTTATTTTTATATTTTGTGGTATATATGCATATATATATATGTAGTTACTATATATATAGTTAAAAGCCACAATGTTTGGTGTAAGTTTTCATTGTTATGAAGCACTTTGAAAGTAGGATTTTTAACAGAATAGTAACATAAAATTATGGTATGAGTAGCAAAGCATATTCTATTTTAAGGGTTAAAAGTCTAACTGCTATTTCCACGAAGCAACATAGTTTTCAACATGTTCTTCCACCATCACTCTATTTATCCAATTGATAATGGTGCTGAATATTATTTCTTAGAATTTTCTGATCAATGCAATTTAAATTTATAAATCTTTTATGTGTGTATTAATGTGTAACTTTTTCTATGTGTAGCCTTTCATTTGGAGCAAGTTGTTAGTTGCATTTGAGAACCAACAATGAAGAAAATCTATACTCATATAAATTTCTATATGCAATAAATCATACATTTCTATCTAAAAATGTCTGAGATTAAGAAGACAATTTTCCAATATAGTAATAACCAAACTAAGACAATTTGCTTAATGTTTTACTCTTAATGATTTTCATATCCATGGAATCCATACAGCTCTTTAAATACAATCAATTATGGAAACAAATAGAAGACCAGACTAATAATAACTCCAATACTATAGAGATTACAAATAAATGTATTGTGTTCCAAATAAAAATTCAATATTCTCTTGTTGGGTGGCACAAAACTGTGTAGTACAGGAAAATAACTTAAAACAATACATTAATATCACATCTATTTTTTATATCTCTTGAATATCTGTAGTGTTGTCTCTTCCAGAGCAGAAAGTGAAATTTCCAAACTCATTCATGTTTCAATATTCTATTTCCTTTGAACCAATTTTTGATCACACTATAGGCAAAGATCAGGTTTCTAATTTACTGAGGTGAAATATTTAGTTTCTCAATGTAGTTGAAAGTTACACCTTACTGAAACCATTATTGGGGAAAACATGCCTTGGGAAATGAAACCACATGGCCTCTTCCTGTAAGAAGTCTCTTAAGTATTTGCCAAAAATAATTTCAATATATATTTTTAAACATATTTTACTTGTAACATTTGTGGCATATGTTTTGAACTATATTTCCTTTTGAATTTCATTAACTGGAATACTAACTTTATTATTTTGTTTTACCTTTTTATAACATTGAAGCTGTGCTGTTATTTATATCTGCATATGTACTCAAAAGCTGCCGTCTACATTTTAAAAATTTTTGTAGAATATTTTTAATACTAAAAAACATTATATGTGAGTCCAAGTTGACCCCTGTAATTCCTAGATTGTATCTGGCTAAAATGAATATGCTTACAGGGAAAACACTTACTACCTAGACTTTTTTGCTTATGTGTGATGTGCTACATATTGTTTTTGGCATTTTGTGTACATTACTTTTAATCTACTTAACTACCCTATGAAATAAATATATTCATTTATCCCACTTTGGAAACAAACCAGGATTAGCTAAATAAAATTTTGAACAAATCACACAATTACTTAGAATTAAAACAATGATTTTAATCCAGGTCTGCCGTAACTCCTGAGGCATCTTCTGGCTCCACTGTCTTAACGATCAACCTTCAGACGTGGGTGTCTCCCTCTAAGATCTGGTTTTGGATTGGTCTGGTCTGTGATGGCCGTAGGAAAGGTTGCCTCTGGTCTCATTCCAACATTTTAAGCTCCCCTTTGCTCTGAATCTCAGCTCTCTTGTTTGGTAATACCTATCAGATCACCTCAAACAAAAAGAAATGAAAATAAGAAATCCAGTAAGGATATATTTGGCCATTTTTGTCAGTTTATTTTAATTTGGCCTTAATGAAAGAAAGCAGTTTGACTGTTACAGAAGTCAGGATCTGAGTCCCTACTTACCACTTAACCAGGTAATCCTGTGGCTGTTGTACAGGAGCCATCAAAATGATAACATACCAGGTTCAGAATAAATAAATGCACTCACATAGTCAAGGATTTTTAAAAAGTGGAATAATAACTAGATAAAAACAATCTGTATTGAGGAAATAGTAACGTTCTAAGTTTGGGGGAGCAGAGACTAGAAGAAAGGGGTCCCCCATCTTCTATCCTCCCAAGAGATGTGCATGTGGCCGACCTACCGTGGAGCTGGTTACCACACTGGATCTCACTTTCTCATAAGGCAAGTGTGTGGAAGTGGCCTTGCAGCGAGGAATTAACAGACTGCTCATTGCTAACTAATGTAGTTTGGGGTTCTTTCCAAGAATGGAGTTTTGCGGGACATCTTCCGCATGGCCCCTACTAGCCTTGGAGACGTTGGGCTGTTGGAGTGCGTCCTCCTGGGAGGAGGAATGCACGCACCTCATGAGATTTAATAGCTCTAGTGCAGCTCCCACCTTGGAGAACAAGGTTCCAGCAACGAAGTTTCAGGGCAACCTGAATTGTTTCAGAGAGTTACGCTCTTTGCATCACAATGCCTCATTTACTTCTTTAAAGAAATACATATCCTTTTTTTTTTTTTTACTTTTAACTATTTTTCTATTGATTATACAGTGGGGTATTTGCTGTGAACAGTGACAGAAACGAGGTTCTAGGGAAATGCACTAGGGCGTTTGGTGTTTGGCACAACTGTTTTGCATTCAGTTTGTGCTACTTACTATTTGAGTGGCTTTGGGCAAATTACTTAGCCACTCTGAACCTCACTTTCTTTATTTGTAAATTAGTTAAAATGTATATCCTGAGGTCTTTAGGATGATAAAATTAACGTTAGAGCACTGTCTTTTGTATTATGAGTGCTTAATTGATGCTAAATCCTTCCTTTACTTTGCACATGATTAACAGTCTTCTCAAATGTAAGGTTTATTAAAAACCAAAATTAAGATTTATTTGATTTTAAAATTGCTTAGGAAGCCAGACTCTTTGGCCATTTAGTTGATTCAGCGCTCTGGTGGAGTTCTTTAAAATTAGAGTAGCGTTATTGCTCGTGAATTTTTTATGAGAGTGAAGTTAACTTACATAACAGACGCTGTGGCCTAAAACTATAATGTTAATAGTGAATTATGCTCCATTTCAGAGGCTTCAGCAGATTTAAGCACTTTGAGTAGGATGTTTTGTATTTGTTTAACACTCTAAAATATTCAACCAAATCCTGTGTTTGTAAACATTGTGAATTCTGAGATCCGCAGCAAGATTAGTGCCCAGTGAGACTCACCAGCGTGTAAGAGCACACTCACTACTCCCCTGCTCACCCCCACCCAGCTCTCTGGGGGATGGACGTTACCAAGAGTAACAGAATCATCAGACTTGAGGACACGGCATCTCCGCTGCTGGATTCTCCCACCAAGCCACCGGCCAACGTCGTTGCCTCACCAAAGCCTTCAGCAGACCTCTCTGACATCAGAGAAATTGTCGCTGGTCTGCAGCCTGGCCTTGAACAAATTGTCCCTGTAGTGAACCTATGTGTCCTTTCTTAAATTCACCACCCTTCATCCCTTCTTATTTCTTAGAAAATATGCTGCTCTGTGTGCTGGGAGACATTTAATCTCCAAACCAGAACCCTTTGAGAGTGAAATATGGCGCTACTGAAAATATCCCACTATAACAGGAGTCCCTGGGATTGTTCTGAGCAGACATGGACGCATGGTCGGTCCCCCCATGGTGCAGTTTTTAGGAACTGGCCATGCATGCTTACTTGCACCTCAAGGTTATATGTTGTAATTCTCTTATGGGGTCCAAGCTCCTGTCACTCACTATCCAACATGCCAATAAGTCCAGAGACAAGGGATTAGGGAAAGGAAAATGGCTTTTCAGAAAGCCAGCAGACTGAGAAGATGATGGACTGATATTCTAAAGAACCATCTTAACTTAGCGTTGATTTCAAACTTCTTTTATATTAGCGGCGGGGGGAGCAAGAGCGGGCTGAGGTCAGGAGGTGACAATCGACCTAACGTCTGGACATGAGCGAGGGTCTGAGCAGGGCTGTGAAGCTCCCTGGGCCTGGCTAGCTGACTTCAGTCATTGGATTGGTGCGGGTGTGGCCGTGATGTTCCTGTAAGTCCTCTACAGCCAGTCATCATTTTTGTACATCTCCTCAGGGTGGGGAGAAGAGTGTCAGGGAAGGGAGGGACCGATTGCATCAATCTTAAGTCATGAACAGAAATCCTTTTGATGATTAATTAGCTTATGTGCAGGACTGAGCAGTTTTTACCTCAAAGATTAAGTCAGCAACGGAGACAGGTAAAATATGGAGGCAGAGATGTCAACTTCTTTCACTCTGTTAAAATTTTAGACTTTTTTTCTATACATTCTGGCTACAGTAAATTGATAAAGTGCCCCGAATGAGCTATTTCATCCCATTTTCTCTAACCTTATATAAAGACAACATGATCTGTCGTCTTATATAATTGCTGCTTCTCTGATTTCATCTCCAATGCTTTATTTAAATCTTCATCCAGTCACACTGGACTTCTCACTCTTGACAATACCAGGCTTCCTCCAGCTCCGGGTTTTTAAGTTGCTGTACCTTCTACCTAACTGGCATTTCTCTCAAGCATGTGCTTCCTCGTTTCCTTGAGGTCTTTATTCAGTACCACCCTCTCAGTGCAACCATCCCAGTTTACTGCAGCTACAATGGTGACCTTCCCCCTCTGCATTCCATGTCCCTTTCTGCTTTATTTCTTCCTTGGCACTTATTTTCAAATAAACTCCACATATACTACTTGTATGTATGTGCTGCATTCACCGATGTAGTTCCAGCATCTACAACAGTGCTTGGCACATACTATTAAATAGATACTTGTAGACTTGAATGCATCTGTGCCCTTGTACCTACTTTGTCCCATTCCATCCTCCTTTTCTTGCCTGGATAAGTCCAATTCATTCTTAAAAATTCAGCTCAGTTGTAACCTATACTAAGAAGTCTTTCCTGACCTCTTTGTATGTTAAGACCATTAGGGGCTGTCACAGGCACCCTTTGCTCTGAACTTGCATCTTCCTTATAATTGTTTTCATCTTGGCTACTTCAGCCTTAGACTGGGAGCTCCTTCAGATTGGGAAATGAATGGCAATGATTTCTGTTTCTCTAATATGATACAATGCCTGCAATATTGAGTGAGTTATTAATCACACACCCAGTCTTCCTCTTCCTTCTGTTTCTCTGTGTATATCCACTTGGCACCATTTGTTGAAAAGATAATTCTTTCCTTCATTGAATTGCACTGGAACTTTTGTTGAAAAGAAATTGACCATGAATGTAAAGATCTGTTTCTGGGCTCTGAGTTCTGTTCCATTGACCTAGCCTGTTTATTTGTCAATACCACAATGTCTTGATTACTATAACTTTATAGTAAGTTTTGAACTTTGGTAGTATAAGTCCTCCAACTTTGTTCATCTTTTCTAAAACTCTTTTGTCTTCTGGATCCTTCATTTCCACATACATTTTTTTGATGAACTTTCAATTTCTACAAAAAATGAAGAATTTGTATGGGAAGTAAATCAGTTTGCATGGAAAATGGCATTTAACGATAGATATCAAGTCTTCCAACCATGAATACAGATTATCTCTTGATTTATTTAGACATCACATTTCTCTTAGCAATATTTTGTAGTTTCCAGTTTACAAATGTTACACTTTTGTTAAATTCGTTCTTACCTCTGTTGTTCTTTTACAATGCTATTGCAAATGGGATTGATCGTTGTATGTTGATCTTGTAGCTTGTGACCTTGCTGACTTATTTTTTTAGCTCCAGTAGGCTTCGTGGTGCTTTTATTTGTTTTCTTTTTAGTATATGTCATAAGAAATTTATATTGTACATATCAGTGGACATCCTTATCTCCATTTTTTTCTTCACCTTTATTATAAATGATTTGACTGTTTCCCACCTCACAAGCCCTAGCTACAAGACAAACTTATGTATCTTAGGCTTGCTTCATTTACTTTAGCAAGAAGCAATAGGTCACCATAACCAAAGAATACTTCCTGATGCTTTGAAGAACAATGTCAAGTCAGGGCTGAACACGAAACTGTAGTGTCATTCACGTATCTTTTGCTGATGTGTTATTTTATAGTTTTCATATTGTTTTCATTTATGATATCTGATTTGATTATTCCTCGATCAAAAGAACAATATCTAAGGCAGAAAAATGGAGGGTTGTACCTGGCAAATTCATATATCTGCTGGCTCTGTAGTCTATTCTGAGGGCAGATTTACTAGGAAAACGCACAGTAAATTGGAAGGGAAGGTTGAGATCATAGCCTTTTTTGAAATGTAGCACCTCTTATATATGTACATCAAACACTGGTTTGCATATTACAGTCTAAAATATTACATGCTAAAAGTAAATGTGCAAGTAAAAGGTTTCCTTATGCTTCTCTCCTTCTCCACTTTTTTCATTATCTTCATATTAGAGCTGAAGGACAGGGAAGGGAATATATGCTTTGTTTCAGGTTACTTACTTGCTAGTCATGTGCTAAAGCAGAGGCAAAAAACAAGGAGATTAAGATGTCCAATGATATATCCAATGTAAATTTCTTATGACATATAAAGCTCAGAAAATTATGTTCCCTAGTACTTTGCAAAGTCTGGATGAAAATCAGCAATCCTTGACCGCTCTTTAGAGTTCTTTCCTTGACACCAGAGAATGTATGAAAATATACATTGTCTTTTTATTTGGTGATATCTCTTTGGATGATGTGTTCTTTCCTGATGATTGAGAGTCTAAAGTCATACTTCATGATCTGGGTGAATTATTCAGAAATCAAAATTGGAATTAATGACTGAATCACACGTTCACTGGTGTCATTATACACTGAACAATATTATAGTTATGTTACTGTGCGTGGAAAAATGTGTCAACTCTATAAGAGTACTACTGGCTGTCTATAAAAATTCTCCTTGAGTTTATAAAGGTCTATACATTTATTTGTATAAGAGTCAAGTTTAGAAAATAGGCAAAGCTTCTAATTTATATTCAATGTAATCATCTGTTATCTATTTAATCCAGATAAAGAAAATGAGATAAAGGAAATAGGCGCCAATTTACACTAGCTATTAACTTTCCCAGGGGTATCCTATTAGAAGTAAAAAAAAAAGTTTGTTGAGATTGTCCTTCAGTTTAATTTTATTCAGTAATATCCCTAATGACCCCATTAAAAACACTGAAACTTTCCTTTTTTGATCAATCTTAAGAATACTAAACTCTATAAAATGTCTACTGACTAATCAGCTAAATAAACCAAGGTCACCTTGAAGATGATGTTCTAAAGCTAAACGTGGGTATGAGACTTGTAGTACACCTCCCTTCTGAGGTACCTATTTCCTTTAAGCACCAGGGTTGCACCAGACAAATTAGTATATTTGCTGGCTCCACAGTCTTCTGAGGGCAGGTTACTGGGATGACTCACAATAAATTGGAAGGGAAAGTTGGAACCATAAAACTTTTCCAAAATGCAGCACCTCTTATATATGTTATATCCAGTATGTGTTTGGGTGTTACAGTCTAAAATCTTACATTCTAAAAGTGAATGTGTAAGTAAAAATTTCTTTATGCTTCTTTCCTTCTCCACGTTTTTCATTGTCTTCATATTAGAGCTGAAGGACAGGGAAGGAAATATATGCTTTGTTTTCAGTTACTTACTTGCTAGTTATATGCTAACACTGCCTAGTACTAAGGCAACTTACACAAGTTTGATCATACTTTGAAATTCAAAGTTAATTATTTTCTCTCTCAAAATATTTTTTTGTATTTAAGAGTGGTTCACTATATTTTACCAAGACTACATACTACATAGTTTATGGATCAGAAAATATATATTGCTGTGCTATTATTAATGTCTATAGCTTAGCTTCTGTGTATATATATATATATATATATATATATATATATTATAATGAACTTGTATTATCTGGAGACAAATATATGGGATATGAACAGAATTTCTCAGGAGTTTACAGATAGAGGAGACCCAAACCAAATAACAAATGAATGCAGCCGCTTGTAAGGGAGAAAACTAGGAGGAAATTCTATTGACTTTTCTAATTGGGATCCTATTGATGGCCGAGACTGGTCCTGAAGAAACTTCTCATTCCCAGATGTCCAAGCTGGGTTTCCTAGAAAGCAAACTGTGAGATTGATGCATTCAAGAAATAGACTGAGGGGTGCTTTGGGACAAACATGCCTCACGAAGGGAAGGAAGCGGGACTGGGCAGAGAAGAAGCTGAGCCGCTTAGTGCTCCTACAAGAGCCTCAGCCACTCCTTCCCTACAGAGGGAAAGCTGGCAAGGCGTGCCAGTTCTATCCCGAGATCAACTGAGCGGGACTTTACTCCCTTGCATTGGCTGGTCATCCTACATGGTTGCCTAGGAAGGAGGCATGTCATGACCTTAGAATGAAGGGGCTCTCTTCAGCCAAGGGGAGAGTCTCAGAGATGGACCCAGCTGGGAGCTGCCTAGGGTCACCCCTTGCAGCAGCTGGGGGTGGGCAGCTGGGGACTCCACTTTGTCCTCGGGGAGTGACTGAGGGGTGCCCCACCTCACACACTGCATTGAAATTGTGCTTTTGACTGGAAGAAAGGGTTTCCTGTCTTGTCAAGCGATAGACACTGTAAGACCCATCCTAAAAGATACATTAAGAATGATCCTGAACTGCATATATTTCCCATCAGAAAAATATAATGCCGAATAATAATATTTCAAATAACTTTTTAAAAACAATTATGCAACTTTGGAATTATTTTTTAAATACCCTTTATAGTGTCTAGATTTTAAAATTATAATATGAAACATTCCTAGAAATAAATAGTGGTAGAATAAAATTAACATTTTTATTCTAATTTTAAATGTAATAAGAATATATTAGCTTCCTAGGGCTGCTGTAACAAATGATCAGTAACTGGGTGACTTTAAAACAATAACATCTGCTCTCCCACAGTACAGGAGGCCAGAATCCTGGAATCAAAATTCAGTAGGGTTGTTTCTGGGGAATGTCTGTCCTATGTCTCCTTCCTGGTTCGTGGAGGGTGCCGGCACTCCCTGGCTTTCTCCTTCCAGTCTCTGCCTTTGCTCTCAGGTGGCCTTCCTCCCTGTGTGTGTTTCTGTCTGTCCTTTTCTTATAGATATACCAGTTATTAGATTTAGGGCCCAAGTGTCCAGTATGACCTTATCTTTACCAATTACTTCTGTAAACACCCTGTTTTTAAATAAGTTCTGAGATTCCATGTGGAAAATTACATCTTGGGGACAGTGTTTAGCCCACTACGTATGCATTAAGTCTTCTCATTATCATTGCTATTAGCAAAAAGAATAATAAAAGGATCAGATTTTCCCAGGAATATACAGTTGTATTAGAAGTCCATGTTTCACCATATACTCACCATTAGATATTAGATATTAGATAGTCTATTATATGAATCCTTATAGTAAATACGGAAAATCATTAAGTTGAAAGCAAACACAAAAGTATGCTCTCAGTAAATATCTCAGTATGATATTCCATTGGAATATCACCAACACATTGAGGTCATTCCCTGGGCAAGGCAGGCCCCATGTACTGTAAACAGGGAGGCACACAATGAGCATGTAACATATCCTGAACATGGTCATACATTTGGTATGAATGAAACATGAGAGATTAAATAAATACTCACTTAAAATTTAATACAAATATATTGCTAGTCTTGAAATAAGAGCACCATTTGAAATTATTTAACCAACTATACCTCTTTAAAAATACTACATTCAGAAGTTTGATCTGTGTCTTCTTTTTTTGGCTAAATTTTTTTTTTCTCTAGAAGTAGAGATACTCTAATGCATGCTACTGACTTTGGGGTTACCTCTTAGTAGTTTTCTAGACATTTCATAAATGCTTGTGGTTGTTTTCATCTTCTTGATGATGATATGTTTCTTAGTGAAAGATGTTTTACAATGTAAGGCCTGACCCAGGATTTCTCTCCTCACTTGCTCTTATTTCCTCAAGTTATTCAAAGCTGACCTCAATCTTACCTGTGAAAAGTTACTAGCAAACTGATGGGTGACTCATCATGTTAGGTATGACAAAAATTACTTTTCAATTAACTCTACATGAGGAGAAGAATTGAGGCTTATAAGACATTTTAATAGGTTGGAAGAATGGGCAACTTGATACAACAAAACTGTGTAAGTCAATCAACACGTTTAGTTAGAAATCAAAAGACTTTTTGAAACTTCCAAGAACACATTTTTAAGCAGAATTTGGCTACAACATGCTATTCTCTAGCCTGTTGATTAAATGGGTCTCTCTTTTCCTCTTTCTTAAATTCCTCCCAAAAGACTCCATGGAAATGCAAGTGGATTTTACTTTCTCAAGTGGAAGCTGAAATTCTTCCTTTAGATATTTAAGTGTAGACACATGAATAAATATAGATATATGATAGATGATAGGTGATAGACACATAAATGGATGATAGATGGTAGACTATAAAACTCTATAGAGGTAAAGAAAGTATTCGGACATCAAGATACAGATGACTGGAATGAATTACCTGAGGCTGTATTGTGAGTTAACGCCAGAAACAACACAGGCGTTCTATGACTCTTCTTTCCACCTTGACATGTACCTGAGATGAATACCACTTCCTGCTGAGGAAGGCAGATGATGGTGAAGAGGGCTGTACCTGGCAGCCCAAGGCTGTAAATCCTGGCAATCCAATGAGCAAAGTAGTTTAGAAAATGTGCTTCTAGTTAGAATAGATTCTTCCAAAGAGAAAATGTGGGAACAAGAGGGACACTGGAATTAAGGCTTATGAGGTAACTAGTTATGGGGGCTGCAGTTAAGGGGAATTGAAAATAGTGTTTGAGAGCAAACAGAAGCTAAGAAGAATTTGGGTCCCATCATGAAGTGGACATTAGCGACACACAGCAGGGGGTACCCAGAGGATTAACAAAAGGGCTTAAAAGAGAAAAGGTCAGTAACATTTAAATATCTGTTTGGCCCCAAAGAGTGAAGTTATCTTAAAAAAGAGTGATAATCAAAAACTTTGCTAAAGACTTCATTTCCATGCAAGAAGACATAGTGGGAACAAGATTTGGCCTCTCACCTGAAACACAGAACTTGACAGTATCTGTGAAACAATAGGTTTAAGGACAGTTGACATACAAAGTAGTAATAAAGAAATTCCTGACACAGGAGAAGTAAACAGGTGGGTGCTATGCTTGCCTCAGTTCACAGTTTCCAGAATGAGATCCCAGCACAGTGTATTGTAGCACTCCAGAGAATTCTAACAAATAGGCTAGAAATAGGTACACACATTTTAAGGAATTCACTTCTGCAGCTGTGGAAGGTGCTGGAAAATCTGAGATCTGTAGGACACGCCCATAGCTGGAAAGTCAGGCAAGATCCCCAGTTGCAGTCTTGACGCAGAATCTCTTCTTCTTTGGGAAACCTCTGTTTTTGTTCTAAACGCCTTCAGCTAATTAGATGAAACCATCCACATTATCAAGAGTAATCCTCTTTACTTAAAGTCAGCTGTTTGTAAATATAAATCACATCTGCAAATGCTTACACAGGAGCATTTATACTAGTTTTTGACCAAACAGCTGGACACCATAGCATCACCAAACTTAATCATATAATTCACCATGATGCACAGGGGTCCATGGACATCTTACCAGGCTCCCTGCCTTGAGAAGATAGAACAAGAACCTAGGAATAACATGGCAGCTAACATTTGCCAGAGTGTCAGAGAAGAGCAAACCACACAAAGAGCACACCAGAGAACTAAGAAGGCCGTTCTCAAATATTCATCAGGTAACTGATCGGCACATATGTGTGAGAAGACTATCTGAGACCAGGGAAAGAACTATTCCAAAATATTAAAGATGACAATTTCTGTGCTTGCACAGATCAGGGGTGGTGTCTTGTTATCAGCAAAACTTGAAAAATTCATTGGCATGAGGTACCATATACAAAAAGCTCACTTCCTCAGTGGGGAATAATTAGCCCTGCATTGAGCTCTGCTCTGGACTTTACCAACTGGTCATGAAAGTAAAACCTGAAAGAATTAAACTGTTTCCAAGTAACGTATCTGCATCCATCATAAATCTTAAGGAGAATTGTATGGATACAAAGATATGTAACATCCAACAAAATAAAATTCACCATATCTTGTCTAATAAAAAATTAACAGACATACAAAGAAACAAAATATAATCTATAAGAAGAATGAAAATTAATCAATTTGAACTTATTACTACTATCATCTGTTTCTATTCACAATACTTCTGACACCAAATATGTGGGTTTTCCACACCAAGAAAATCTCAAATTCTCTGGGGGTAACAACTGAGTGTCCTACAATTTTATTCTGATACTGACTACCTGGAATTTGCACAGATCCCACAAGTTAAGGGCTCAGCCACATAACACTGCCTCCCACTTCAGATACAAGTCCCAAGAAGTGTGTCTCCAGGTTACCCATACCTCTGTCTGTTTTGGCTACAAATTGGGTGTTCATATGATCCCCTTCTCAGTTCAGTAATTTCCTATAATGACTCAT
Source organism: Phataginus tricuspis (assembly GCA_029783875.1). Lineage (NCBI taxonomy): Eukaryota > Metazoa > Chordata > Mammalia > Pholidota > Manidae > Phataginus > Phataginus tricuspis. The sequence goes on along the minus strand of JAQQAC010012171.1, from coordinate 15,324,983 downwards.
AGATCTCAAGGAAACATGTTACTATTATCAGTTTATTATAAAAGCTATCATAAAGGAAACAAATGAAAAGTCAGATGAACAGGTACATAAGGCAGGATCAGGAAAGGCACAGAGTTTAGGAGCTTTTGTCCTGATGGAGTTTAGGGTGTGCCTCCCTCCCAGCATGTGGATGCATTCACTAACCTGGAAGCTCTCCAAACCCTTTCATTTAGGGTTATTATGGAGGCTTCATTATGTAGGCATGACTGGTTAAATCATTAGTCATTGGTGATTAACTCAATCCCTTCCCAGAGGTCACAGAGTGAAGCTGGAAGTTCCTACCCTGTAATCACATGGTTGGTTCATCTGGCAACCAGCCCCCATTCTGGAGCTACCTGGAGGCCTGCCAAGAGTCATTTCATTAGCATAAACTCAGATATGATTGAAAGGAACTTGTGAATAACAAAAGATGGACTTCTTATCCCCGTGACTTAGGAAATTACAAGGGTTTGAGGATCTCTGTGCTATGAACTGGGGATGAAGATAAAGTATATATATTTTATTATATTACAATATCACTGATGCAAAAATGGCATAATTTTAGAATTAACAGAAAAGGATGTTGATATAGTTAAAATAAAACGTATTGCAAATATTTCAAGTGATAAATACAAACATGGAAAGTATAAAAAGACCAATATATAACTCATAGGAATATTAATTATCTTGTCTGTGAAAGAGGTACAAACTTCCAATTGTAAAAAAAAATCAGTCAGTATGAACACAGCAATAGAAAGTATCTAAAATAAAAACCAAAGGGAACCAGAACAACTGAACTCAAAACAAAACAAACATAAATTAACAGAACATCAGGGACATTATAAATTAATTTAATGAAAATGATGAACCCACAGGACATAGAAGCTGAATAAACCCTATGACAAGCAACGTAAAAAACTCTACTCTGACTTTCACAGTGATTGGATTGTTCAAAACAAGTGGTGAAGAAACAGTATTAAATGCTTTCAGGAAAAAGAAAAAATATGCTATTGCTATCTACAGAATAAAAGATAAAGGATAATTTCAGGCTCCTCATTAGAAATATTCATGTGAGAAGAAAAGGAGCAGCATTTACTGAATCATCGCTACTGAAAGAAAAACAAAGTACAAACCCACAAACCTAGAATCTTATACCCAGCAAATATTCTTTCAGAACTGAATGTAAAATCAGGACTTTTTTAGCCACAGGATGATTGAAAGAATGAATCACAAGATGACCTTCACTATATGAAATATGAAAGGAAGTCTTTTAGGGAGAAGGAAAATTACATCAAATGGAAATATGAATCCAGGAAAAGAAATTAAGACGTTTGGAAATGGTAACTACATGGGTTAATATGTAAGGTTGCTCTTATTACTTAAATGTCTTGAGATAAAACTGAATGCTATGTACAATTAATAGCAATGTAGCATGGGGTTTATAAGATGCAAATATATATGTACAAATATATATAAAGGTACATGTTTATGTATTCTGGACAAATGTCAGTGTATGACAGCAGCACACAGCTGTAAATATGGAAATGGAAGTATACAATTGTAAGATTTTTTTACACTACAGGAATTGATAGAATATGACATAAAGACTGTAACAGAATGTGACTCTTAGTAGATTCTTCCTAGAGCAAACATTAAAGTGACAAAACAAAACTGTAGCTACTAAACCAACAAAATTGAATTGAATTATAAAAAGTAGTCAAGAGGAAGCAGAAAAGAGAAAAGTGAGAACACACAAAGATGGGACAAATAGGAACAAAATGGGAAAATAGAAAATAGTAAGATGATAAATTTACATATAAATATCAATAACCATATTAATTTTAAATGATCTAAATCACCTTTCATCTCTAAGGGATAGTTTTGTTGAATAGAAAATCCTTGGTTGACAGTATTTTTCTTTAAGCACTTTGAATATTGCCTCTACAATTTTTCATGAGGAATCAGCTGATAACTATATTGCAGATCACTCGTATGTGATGAGTCACTTCACTCCTATTGTTTTCCAGGTTCTCTTTCTATTTGTCTTTGAACAGTTTGTTTATGAGTGAATGGATGTGCATCTCTTTCTTTATAGTCCTCCTATGTGGAACTTGCTGAGCTTTTTGAATGTGTAGGTTTACATCTTTTATCAGGTTTGGAAATTTTTCAGTCAATATTTCTTCAGATATTCTTTCTTCCCTATTGCCTCTCTCCTCTTTTTCTCTAACTTCCATTATGCACAGGTTGGTATGCTTGATGGTATCCACAGGTCTCTGATGCTTTCTAATTTTTCTTCATTCTTTTTCTTTCTGTCCTTATACTGAATGATACCTTATCAATAGACTTTTATTCAAATTATTTGATTGTTTCTGCTTTTAGCTCAAATCTACTATTCAGCTTCTCTCATGAATTTTTCATCTGCTGTTGTACATGTCAACTCCAGAATTTTCATTTGATTCTTTGTTATAAATTTTTTTATATCTCTATTGATATTCTCCATTTGGTGAGACATCATTCTCATACAATCTTTTAGACTTTTGCATGGTTTCCTTTAGTTTATTGATATTCTTAAAAGAACTGGTTTAAAGTCTTGGTCTAATAAATCTAATGTCTTCATTTCTTCAAGTACAGTTGATAGTGATTCCTTCCCACTCCACCCCAGCCTCCACATACAGGACCAACTTTTTTATTTCTTTGCACACATTGGGTTTTTCTGTTGATAACTGGACATTTAAAAATAATATAACATGGCAATTCTGGAAATTAGAATCTTTTACCACATAACATGTCCCCCACATCATATTTGTTGCTTGTTTGTTTAGTGACTTTCCCCAATTAAATCTGTAAGGCCTCTATCCTTTACCACTGATTGTCACTGAAATAGCTTCTTCACTGTGTTACTAGTAATTAAATTATTGAACAGAGATTTCTTTAAAAGCTTGAACCTTTAAGTTTCCCAGCCTTTGCCAAGGGACTCTATGTGTGTGAATTGGTGCATTCAATACTCATGCAGGCAGTCTACAACTCTGGTTTCACTTTCTCTTCCTATTTGTCTAGAACATAAAATTGAGCCACAGCTGAGAGCTTAGGTCCTTCTTAGTTCTTGCCTAGGCCTGCCCACATTATGAATTTCTATATTCCCAATAATATGTTGGAGCTTTCCAAAGTCACCTATGGATAGCTCATTCACCAGCTTATTCTTTTAAATTTGTCAGTCACCTTCTTTTTTGCCATAAGTGTTATTACTGCCTCAGGCAGCTATGTTATTAAACAATTACCGATAATTTTTCTTTATAAATACTGTTGGGAAAACGTCTTGTAATTGGAGGTTTTCAGTGAACTTCCAGAGAGATCTAATAACTATAACAACCAATGGGAATTATACCAAATATGCTCTCTTCTCTCAAGTGACTGGTAAGCAGCTATTTATCACAGTGATTGTGAGGCTGTTGGGTTTTAAGGCTACTGTGGATGTAGGACGGGTCGGAGTAGGCTTAATCAAAGTGTGACAAAGCTTGGTGACCTTATTGATATTCAATCAATTTTGTTAAATAAATACCCATTATTGTAAACCTTGCGTTAACTCTCAGAGTTCTGAGAAAGTTGGCTTTACCATTTTTGCCAATGCAATTATGACTCTTGAGGAGGTGAAGGTTTTTGGAGGCCCTTAATTTCACACCGCCCACTGATATCCTAACCTACTTTATTGCTATTATTTATTCAATATTTATATTTAAACTAATCAATTTGTTTTATTTACTCATTCTAAATAACATATTAAATCATTTGTTTCACAATATATTACAATTAAATGATAAGCTCAATATTAAAAATATTTTTCTGTATTACCTGTTATGGCCTAAATGTTTATGCTCTCCCAAAATTCATACATTGAAGACCTAACCTCCAGTGTAATGGTATTTGGGGGTAAGGCTTTGGAGAAGGTAATCATAGTTAGATGAGGCCATGAGAGTGGGGTCCTGCCTGAGTGGACTGGTGACCTAATAATGGACCCAGAGGGCTTTCTCTCACCCTCGTCCCCTCTTCTTCTCTCCTTACCCTCCTCAACTTTCTACGTCTCCTTGTCTTGTGAATATATAAAGAAAAGGTGGCCAGCTGCAAGTCAGGAAGAGTTCTCTCCAGAACTCAACTCTCTGGGCGCCCTGATCTTGGACTTGCAGCCCCCAGGACAGTAAGAAAAGAAACTTCTGTTGTTTAAGTCACCCAGTATTTGGGCTTTGATTATGGCACTCTGAGAATACTAACACACTACTTGAAATAATTTTCTATCCTGCCCTTGTTATAAAAAGTTTTGAAACACTGTTTGAAATGGAGAAATATGAAAAATATAATTTGTCATTAATGGATGAGTGGTATTGAAAATATATTTGATGATATTTTAATTTTAATATGTATGGAAACTTAAGTATTTATTTTGTGAAAATTTCCCTTTTGGAATGGATTTTTTACAGGCAGATTAATCCCTTCATATGATGCTGAGTATAATCTAGCCAGTGAAACCCTTAAACTGATATTAATGCAAAAGAATAGGGTGTACTTAGTAAGTGAATTGCAGGATTCAATCAATATTCATTGAATGCTTGTCATCATTTTGATATTTTGCTGAAGAATTAAAATAAGAAAGAATCAGAGTGTTACAAAGAAAATATGGTACTGGGTAATCAATTATCCTTTTCTAGTATTTTTTTTTTTTTGCTCTAGTCATAGACATATTGGTAAAATTCCTTCTGGCCTTTGTGACTCCCCTCCATGTAGTGGTTGTGTGACCTTCCACATGGCCAGGACCATGATTAAGATTCCTTCATTGTTTCACAATAGACTTTCAAACCTGCTTTCTATTTATCTGCAACTAAAGCATTCATATCTTTCTTTAGTCTTATATTTATTCAACTGTGGATTGGCATAAAATAAATTGAAGTATTCCATATATCATGTTGACCATCTGTGTCTGGAGTTTGTTCTCTTCTACAGTTGCTTTGCATGAATTAGTACTAAACAGAATATGTGGACTATGTATGTAAAATCAAATCACTGCAAAAACATTTCCCTACAATTATATTACACGAAATGTCATCTTCAAAAGGTGGAAGGACTCAAGGGTATCTTGTGTCTTATCCTTCTCTTACTGCCATATTAATTAAACCAAAGAAATAAATACCATTATCTGATGTCTCTGCCCTTTCATTAGAACATAATTGAAAGAATTAGTTCCTCTACAAATTCATGCCTTTTAAATTATTTAGACATTCTCTGGTAAAAAATTTAACTTATTTGCTGTTGGGCTCCCATGACATGTATTCTGACTTCTCTGAACTTCTTGTGTCCACTTCTCCTCTAACCAAAAAATACATCTTGAACAAAATTTTAATTTCCTTATCTATAAAATGAAAAGATAAATATTTCTTCAGAAATTAAGAGGTAGTAAATATGAGTACTATGTATATATTGTTACCTCCCTTTCAAAAGAGAAATGTGATATATCCAAACTTTTCCCCTAGATGCATATTGAGAAAAGCTATGTCATATTCTGTGAACTATCAAATTTATTGGTCTTTTAATTTTTTTTCTCTTGTCTCTAATCATTTTCTTTTCAGGAGTCACCCATCCCATATTTAATAAATAGCATTCTCTCTAAGCCCTGGATGCCTTGCTTCTTTATTGATTCCTTTATACAAAACATCATTTTTACTCCATCTTTGGTCTCCTATCCTTCACCTAGGTACTTTTTAAGATCTCCCCACACCAATGTATTTTACTTTCACTATTACAGAGGCATGGCATTCTGTCTTTCAATTTCTCATTTCCTTCTCCAATTTCACATCTTATGTCCTTTCACCCAGGCCTTTGTTCTATCCTGTCTGCCAAAATGGCTCTCTGGAAAACCAGTACTAAACCTATTTGATATATACAATGGCTTTTTTCCCTTCCTAGTTACATTATGTTCATAATATGATACTCTCTATTGCCAGGATATTTCCTTTAGACTCTGCCCTTTCTTTGATTTCCATGATATGGGATAGTTCCAGGTTTCTCATCACTGAGTACTGTTTCTATCTCCTTTCTCCAGACTTTTAGGAAATATTTTTCCCAACCAACTATCTTTCCTTTTTTGCTATTTCCTTTATCCAATCCACACCTCCTGGTGGATGAGTTCTTAATAGTACATCCATGTTTGTTCTCTCTTCCAAGTTACAGTTTCACACTTGAATTACTTTGTGGTCATTTCCATCATTATCTTATCTTAAATTCAGAATATTCTATAACTATTAAATCTGTTCCTAATCCTGAAATGTGTTTTCTGCAACACCCTCCACCCCCACTTCTATCTTATGCTATGTCGTCAAAGTAACTAATACCAATTATTATACCTGAGAGTTATTCTTGTATTTCTGTCCATCTCTCAGCTACCATATCCATCATGGTGACAGATTGGTTACACATTGCCTAAGCTACTGATATTGTTTCCCAGCTATGTCTTTTCCATTGTCTCTTCCCTCCAGCATATCATAAGCAGAAGTCAGACTTATGCTTCTAGAGCACAACCATGGTTATACAATTGCCTTTATTAATGTTTGCTCTTCAGCTGATGTGACGTAGAGTGTTGTGTGGCAGGTAGGAACAGCATGGCCAACAGAATGTTCAATTTGTGATGTCTGAAAAAACCTTTGGAACTTTGGCAACAGAAAAATTTCTGAGGTCAATGCATGAAAATTAAATCTAAATGCAGCTGTTCAGTAAGGGTTGAAAAATGAGGCAAAAACAATTTGTCTAATTGCTGGGGAGTAGACTGCATGCACATTGGTAAGGTTATTGTGTCTTAGCAGTTCCAAGGCCTCTGGCTACCTTCTGTGTCTGTCCAAGACCAATCATTTGCTCATGGTGTTTGGGCAACCAGATGAAAACTCCACCCTACTATTGATCCTCTGCCCATTGCTCACCACAGTACCCCTATCCTTTTACTTGGCTCTCCACAGGGGAGGCTGGAGACCCAAATGTCCTGCTGGAGGGTTTCCAGGGAATTAAAGCTGTTGTGTTTGGAGGGTTTGAAGAAACAGCACAGTTAGTGAAAGCAGATGTTATGAAAGAGAATTTCAAGAGAATTTTTGAAATTATCAATTAAAAATAAATTTCATGGTGGAAACTGTAGCAAAAAGATAATAGTTTACTTGTATTTTTTTTTACTATGTGCTCGTCACTGCAAGAAAATGTTAACTTATGGTGTGCCACTGAAATATCACAAAACTCCCTGAGTTATTGAGTTGATTATCCTCATTTTATGGATAAGCAATAATTTACAATAAAATATATTTCACCTTGTCAGGATCACAGAGTTATTGAGGTAAAACCAAAACTTAAGTCCAAATTAGAGTGATAGACTGATGCTCTGGAGTTGGGGGAGCTATGGAAATGCTTAGATGGGCTGCAAGTCTCGTTTCTGTGTGTTAGAGAGAGAAACATGGGTGCAAAGGGCCTTCTACATGGGAAAACTCTGGTTTGGGCAATGTTATTTTGTGAAGACTCCATAACAGCATCTGATGTCTTTGTCCCGCAATGGAGAAGAGATGCATTTGTGTCATAATTTTGGGGGTGACATTTTCATTATTCCTCTCCTGCCAAGTCAGACAGGTCCACTATCATTTGTCTCACCTGCATAGCAGCACCGTCACTGCCTTACACTGGAGGCAGGCGCTGACCCCTTAGGTCAGGGGAGAATACACTGACCCAGAGTGTGGTGAGACTCTAGCCACAGCGGGATGTTCCCTGTGGATTAGGCTCCTTTAAACATGGAGGGCTGTCTCCTCTGAATTGCACTGTTAATTATTTATACAGATTTCTGAATTCTCAGCCACCAATCTGGAGCGTGGAGGTTGACAGCCAAGGTCACAGGTCTCAGAGGGTTTAACTATACCTGGAAAGAGTGCTTCTGCAAAATAGAAGTGTAAGACACTTGACTGTATATCCTACCTCTATTTCAGAGATGTTATAAAATGAGAAATTCTGTGGGTAAGAAAAAGACAAGAGATACCACAGAAGGGGGCAGGTATGCTGGATGGTATTGTTTTCCCTTTTGAAGAAGGGTATTTCAGAGGCTATGTGAAAAATTCCTGCCAAAATGAAGATGAGTGTCCTTTATTCAGAAACAAAGAGGATCAGTGAACAAGATGATTTTTGATATGCATTTCAGATTTTTATTTGAATTTGATTGCTCTCTAAGTTCTTGGGGGAAAATAATACATTCGGAACTCAAAGAGGCAAAGCAGATAATCCATTTTTAAGTAGTGTGGGTAAACTTCATGTAATAGCAATCAAACAAGCTTTTAAAATTCAGCACTGGAAAAAATCTGGCACAACAGAAAAAGGCATGTTGTTGGTTTTTATGGATTGTTAAAGATAGTTTCAACTAAATGATCCATTCTTTGACATTCCAGGACTTCATAAATTAACCACATAGATATCAAAATATATCTGTAAAATAACTATAGTTCAAACAATGTCCAGGCAAGTATAAATCCTATATTTCATTTCTATGTTTAAGCAATATATATACAAAAATTGAGAATTATCTTTGTCACTTTGGTGTATCATTTATTAATGATATACAGATACAGTAACCAAAGTTCATTTTTCTTCCATGTGATACCTGCTTCATAGCTATGCGGGAAGGACATCTATTGTCAGTCATGTTATGGGAGTGGTTAAAGGGCACGTGGCTCCAAAGACTGTTGGTTCAGATAAAAATTACAGAGGATTCCTGGTCAGCAAGTCTATGAAGTCTATGGACATATTATTTTGGGATTTTCTTAAAGTTTTCAGCACAAAGCTGCCCACACTCTGGATGCCTGCTAATTATTTTTCAGAGGTAAAAATAAACTATTCAAACTATTAATGAAGTAGTAACTACATATATTTCTTAGGAGTTAAGCCAACATGTGTAAGGAAAACCATATTGGCAGATACAGTTGTTCAAAGATACCTCTTGTTGCAGAGTCACAGTGCTGTGTTCTCCAGTTCCTGAAGGACAGTTCCACAAGGCACCTCAAAGGGAAAATACCTGTTAGCTGACTCATCAGTTAACCTCCCTCCCCTGATTACTAGGCACCCTCAAGGTACAGCTATTAGAGACTTGATCTCTAGAAAATAGCCTCTATTAGCCTTTTGATTAGACTCTCTGCTATAATTCTTGTAAAAAATAACTGGGTCATTATTTTGTTAAACAGAAGGCTATCTGAAATGATGTCACTATCTTAAGGGCAAGATTAGTGCTGTCATGTATTTTTTGTTTAGTTTTTTTTCTGCTTTCTTTCTATGAAATTTTATGTCCTCCTCAGATTGTCCCTCTGTCATCAGCTTCCATTCACATGAACAGTGCCCACGTTTAACCTTGTCCATAATCTAGAATGAAATTTTTGTTTTAGTTCTTTCTACTTTACATTGCTGTCTAAAGATATTATTCTGAACGAAATAAATATGAAATAATTTAAATAATTGGAATGAATCTAGCCATTTTCCATTTTAGAAATCAGTAAGAAGAAGGTGAGTTGTTAAAACATATAGTCACAGAACAGGGAGGATCAAGACCATGAGTCCCTTTTTAGGCATTTTGAGGTCAGATCAAGTACAAGAAATATAGTTCAGAAAAGAGATAGAGCTGAGCTATGGCAAGAGGCACATTAGAGCCAGAGAGACTCAGTTCCGGCTCCTGGTTTGGTCTCCTGGGTGTGCTCTGGTGCAAACCTTTCCATTCACTGGAACATCGTTTATTTAGAATTGGTATAATAACATGGAATTTAAAGTTGGAAGTTTTCGGAAGAAACTGATTGTTGTTGTAATTATCATTTTGAGAATTACTTCACAATATGCATTTTCAAATTGCTGTATTCCAGGCCTGTGTTACATGTTCTCATGAGCATGAATCCAAATTTTGTCTGAAGCTTCTTGGGTAACACGATTTGACTTGCATGGTTTACATTTTCATGTGCTAGTTTCCTCATGAATAAAATGGAAATCATAATGTCTACTTCTTAGCTTTAGTTTTTGTTGACAGTGACTATTTTATAGATGCTGTTAATCAAGAGCTGGGGTGAGGATAAGATGGCTCAGGGCCAGTGTACAGAATGGAGCCACTTCAGGTAACCTAGAAGGAGAATGGGGATGAGAAGCCCATGCAGACAGGTAGGAAGCGGGAACCCATACAGAGTCACATAATCCAAAGGATGAGATAACCTGAAGAGGGAATAAGGACTAACATTAATCTGTGATATGGAAATAAGGACTGAAATGCCTAGCAACAATAATGGCATTGAGTTTGATTAACTGGTCATTAGCATAACTCATGAATAAAATCATTTGTCACTGAGTTATCAATGGAAGCCCCAGTGTGAAATATTCATTCAAGAAACTTGATTGTGCAGGGAATGTGGGGGTAACAGCAAACAATAAGCAATGACTACCTGGGCTCATATAATCGAAGACGGGCATTTCATTTTGGTTTTGTTTATTGCTGCTTGTGGTTCTTCTTTTTCTTATTACCTTGGTTTGGTCTAATTCTTCATTGTTTTACATGGAAATGACCTGAGTATACTTTCATTGAAAAGATGAGCCACTGAATTGGAAATGAAGAGGACCGAATGGGTGCAGGCATTGGTTTTTATTTGCTAAATGTTGTTTTATTTCTGTTCTGCTTTCTGTTTTGTCCATTAAATCCTTTTCAGTACTTTTTAAATTTGCAATATGTGCCTAATTTTACACAAGATATTGGTTAAGAACATGGACTCTGGGGCCAATTGCTTGAATTAGAATCCAGATTTCACCACTCCTTTGTTCTGTGACGTTAGGCCATTTGTTTAATCTCTCTTTAATGTATAAGATGGGATGATCATAGTATTATGATGTATTACATGATAGTATAATTACAGAATAGTTCAAAGGACTGGCATAAGCATACGTAATGTACTTAGAATGGTTCTTAGCAGTTATGCGTGCCTTTTTATTATTGAAGAAGCTTATACTTACTGGCCTATATTTTCTTTATGTAGAACGGAAGCTCCTAATCTTTCATATTCCATGTTGTGTTCAACTCCGCTCTCCATTGTGTGTTCTGAAGTTTCTTACCTTCTATGTCTCCCTGTTCCAGGGAAAATAATATCCCATTTTTCACACACACAATACTTTGAAACTGTGAGTAACATCTCTGTGAGGGTTTTCTGATGATTTTTTACCTCTCAACTCTTATAAACTATTCTCTCAACAACTCTCAGAAGATTTATAAAAGACAACAATGTACCAGATCTAATAACATGAGCTTTGAGAACAGACTGCCTAGGCCCCCATCTGTGACTTCTCAGCTTTATCTCCTCTGTACTGTGACTGTTTCCTGACGTGCACAGTAATAACCTTTGTCATGGGAACATTGTGATGATTAAATGAGTTAATACAAGTTGTAGCAGACTTGTTTTTTCCAAAATGGCCACAAAAATATCCCCTATTGCCCATGAAATTCCAGCACCAAAAGTTCTTCCAGTTACTATTGCTGAATAAATATCACCCCCAAATTTAGTGGCCTAAAACAGCAAACATCATATCATTTGTTTCACTTACAAGTCTTCAATTTGGTAGAATTCAGGAGGGACAGGTCATCTCTGCTACATTAGGTATCTTCCAAGGCAGTTCACCTGGAAGGCAGTTTCCAGAAGGCTGACACACGTAGCTGGCTGTGAGCCAGTAGTCCAGCCTGGTTTGAGCTGGGGAAGCTTCGTGCCTCTCCATGGCTCTTCCCCTGGCTGCTTGGGATTCCTCTTGGCATGGTAACTCGTACAAGCTGCCTTGTTCTTCAGGGCCAGATGACAAAATGGAAGTGTCATGTTTGCCATTTGCTATTGAAACCACAGAGCCCACCTTTCAATGAGACGAGTGCCCAACAATTCGTGGACATGATTTAAAACTGCCCAGAAATAAGCAATTTTTCTTTCTTATGATCTAAAATGTTCAGCTAATAAACTCATAATAGATCTTTATATTTACATTTACTTAAAAATTTGAAAATACATCCTGTGACCTCAGAAATGTTTGCCATTATTTAATTGCTGTATTCAAGAGAGTTTTCCATGAATGCATAATGAAATATATGTTATAAAATATAACTGTTTTATTTGTATGCATGTAAAATATATTCTAGGTCTCCTATAAGCCACTGCTCATTAAATAGGAAGTAAAAGAAATCTATGTTTCTAAACATGCATTTCCATTCCCATTAATACCTCTCTACCACCATAAATAAATTTTTATGGAAAAAAGCTGTGCATCTGTGTTTGTGTTATATTCTAAAATGGTGCTTAAAATAACCTAGAAAGTCCTTGCAAAAAGACATAAACACATGTTTTGAAGCCGTGTTTGGAATACTAATAAAACAAAAGGACCTCCTTCCTTCCTTCCGCTCAAGAACAATGTGAGTTCACCATTTCTAGTCTGTGGTTGGGCATCTTTGGTTCTAGCTTTACAGGTAAATGCACACAATCACTATTCATACTTTTGTGTGAGATTTAATGTTTTAACATCATAGATGTGGAAAGAGAACAGTGTGTGACGGTAATTAGGATGGGAGGAATAATGTGATTTCAGCAGTAGGCGTTGGGATTGGAGGAAGAGCTGAAGAGCCACTGTTCTTTTCCTCCAGCAGACCAGACGGCCATGATCAGGAAAAGTTACCGGAGGGCTTTGGTCATGAATTTGAGTAACATGTTTTCTACTGAAACTTAATTTCTTTCTGGCTAATGGATAGCCTGCATACAAGGGCAGTTAGATATAAAATTCCTTAAACAGATAAATACTACATGGAAGTTTTAAGAATTTTTGATTCTAAAAGTGCCACAAATAATCTAACGTTGCTTTCCAGAGGCTATTTTGTAAAAGTATTAAATAGCATAGTATAGGATCATAAAGGCCTAGAAAACACAGATGCATATTTTAAAAACCAATAAAAAGAACATCATGTTCCTAACACTCAGGTTAAGAAACATCTCTATTACACTCTGTAAATTGCCCTGTGCCTCTCCTGGCTTGCATCTCCTTCCCTCTCTCACCGATTTAATCTCATTTCTGAGCTGGTGTTGTCAATAAGCATCTTATTTTTATTCTTTCTCTGTACTCTCTCACTCCAATCTTTGCATGTAAGTAATTCTGACAGTTTTGATTTTTTTTTTAAATTGGAAACATACTGTATGCATTATTTTGTGACTTTTTTTTCTCTCTCCATATTTGTACTTGAAATTCATTCAATCTATTGAGGTAATCCACTTTTTTCATTTCCACTGCCTATAGCATTCCTTTGTATGACATCCTTCTGTTGATGTATATTTCGATTGCTTAGTGCACATGTGTAAGCATTTCTCTAGGTTATAAACTAGTAGTGGATTTCCTGTATCATAGGATATGTTAATTTTCAAATATATTAAGTATAATGGTTAATTTATGTGTTGACTTGTTTGGGCCATGTAGTGTCTAGAATTTGGTCAAACATTATGTCTGTGAGTGTGTTTTTTAACGACATAAATATTTGAATCAGTAAACTGACTAAAGCAGATTGTCCTCTCTAGTGTGGGTGGGCCTTACCCAAACAATTGAAGACCTGGTTAGAACAAAAGAGCCAGGCAAAAGGGAACTTCACCTGCCTGAGTTCTACCCTCAGACTGGAACTTGTACCACCAGTTTGCTCTGTGTCTCCAGTTTGCCAACTGTAGATCTTGGGATTTCTAAGCCTTCATAATTATGTGATAAAATTTCTTATGATAATCTCTTTACTTGTGTGTCTGTGTGTGTAGCATAATTTCTCTGGATATATATATATCCAGAGACATATACATATATATATATCTATATACTGTGTATATAAATGTTTCTGTTTCTTACAAGAACAATGACTAATACACTAGGCGATGCCAAACTCTTTTCCACCTTGTTCTTCTGTGTTCTTGGTTTGCTTTCAATTCCTTCAATCACAAAGAAAATTGGTATGAACAACTTCATATATGTCCTCTTAAGGACTCAAAGGGGGGTTGACCATATATTTTTATCTTCCAAATCAGGAAGTTTGAGAGTAAAAGGGGATTCTGAACTAACTAAAATTATAAATATTCTTGAATGTACTTTTTGATACCAATTGTGTTTTTATTCATGGACCTAGAAAATTGTTCTTTCCAAAATGTTTTTCAAAATGAAATGCTTTATGAAATTTAAAAAATTAAAAATTAAGAATGTTCATTAAACAAAATTTATATTTCCAAATGTAAGTGTGATTCTTCCTGTTTTAATCTTCTCAAGATTGGTTTGGCTAGTCAGGATCTTTTGTGGTTCCATTAATTTTAGGATTAATTTGTTTCTATTTTTGTGAAAAATACCATTGGAATTTTGATTGGGATTGCATTCAATCCATAGATCTCACTGTATATTTTGGATATTTTAACAGTATTAATTCTTCCTATTCATGAACATGGAATGTCTTTCCATTTATCCATGTACTCTATCTTTACTTTCATCAACATTTTATATTTTTCAATGTGAAAGTGTTCTATTTTTTTGGTTTGTTTGTTCCTAAGTATTTTATTTTTGTGTCATAATTGTGCACATATTTTAATTTCCTTTTCAGAGAGTTCATTATTTTTGTAAGAAATGTGACTGACATTTTCACATTGAATACATACCTGCAACTTCACTGAATTCTTTTATTATTTCTAGTACTTTTTACAAATCTTTAGGTTTTCTATTTATATGATTTTATCATCTGAAAACAGGGTCATTTTTCTTCCTTTCTGATTTGGATGGCTTACATTTCTATTCCTTGTGTAATTGTTCTGGTTAGGACTTCCGATACTATTTTGAATAGAAGTAGGGATGACAGATATCCTTGCCTTGTACAGTATCTTAGATGGAAAGTGTTCAGATTTTCCCTATTTATTGAGTTATTAACTGTGGGCTTTTCATATATGACCATTTTTATGCTTACATAAGTTCCTTTTATATCCATTTTGTTGCAAGTTTTAAACATTGATTGATGTCTAACCTTGCCAGATTATTTTCTGTGTCAAAATGTTTTTTTATTTTAATGTGATATATCAAATTGATTTATATATGTTGAACCATCTTTGCATTCCAAGGATAAATATCAACAGGGTCATGGTGTATAACAATTTAAATTTTCTGTTGAATTTGGTTTGCTACTATTTTATTGAGAATTTTTGCAATTATGTTCATCAGATATATTGATCTGTCATTTTCTTTTTTTGTGTTATCTTTGGCTGTGGTATCAGGGTGATGCTAGCCTCATAAAATGAGTTAGAGTTGCTAGAATATTTCAAATTTAAGTATATATTTACATTTATGACAGTTGTATACACACACGTTCTTTATGCTATTAAGTAGCATCCTTTTTTTTCACCTTGAAGAATTCTCTTTAACATTTTTTGGTTTGGTTAGTCTTGTGCTAATAAATTCCTTCAACTTCTGTTTCTTTGTGAAATTATGTATGTCTCTAATTCTGAAGGAAAACTTTGGTAGAGTTTTCTTGGTGGACACTTTTTTTTTTCTTTTAGCACTCTGAATATATCATCCTACTTTTTCCTGGTGTACAAGGTTTACTCTCAAAAACCCCAAATCCAACAATCTTATAGGTTGGATTATAGTCTTATAGCCTTTCTTGTACACAAGAAATTACTGTTTCCTTGCTGCCTTTAAAGTCTCTATGTGCTCTTAGCTTTTAGCAATTTAATTATAATGTGTTTTGGTGTGGGTCTCTGGATTAATCTTATTTGGTACATTTTGAGTTTCCAGAATCTGGATGTCTTTATTTTACCTGCAAATTAAATTTGTCAGTCTTTATTTCTTTGAATAGGCTTTCTGTGATTTCTTCTGTCCCTTATCTTTTTGGGAATTCTATAATGTATAAATCGGTCTCCTTGATCATATACTTTAAGCTATCTTTACTCTTCTTAATTCTTTTCCTTTTTGCTCATCTAATTAGATGATTTACTGTCTTGTCTTCAAGTTTGCTGATTCTTTTTTCTGCTTCATTTAGCTTGCTCTTGAATCTCTCACAACCACCCTACTACTTTTTCTTTCAGTGTAGTTATTGTATTCCTCAATTCTATTGTTTCTCTGTTGGACTTTTTAATATTTTGTATCTCTTTGTTGAAATTACCACTTTGTTCATGTATTTCTCTACTGGTCTCAATAACCATCTTTATGATTACTTTGAACTCTCTAATGTGTAAATCACCTATCTCTATTTCATTAAGATCGGTCTCTGAAAACTTAGCTTGTTTGATTTTTGTTTCTTTTATTTTATTTGGAACACATCTCCCCTCTTTCTTCTTTTCCTTTAATTTCTGTGTTCCCTTCTTTGCATTATATAAAGTAGCCACCTCTCAAAGTCATGAAAGACTGCTCTTATGTAGGACATGAACCTTATTATTCCCCCTGTCATGAGTTCCTGACTGCTTTCAAACCTTTGTAGATTGTCCAAGTCACCATCTTGGTTCTTTCTGGATCCCAATAGTTGAGGTTGTTTGAGACCCATCTGTGTCCCAAAAGGGAGGAGTGCAGTCAACACTTAGATGAAGGCTAATTAGAAGGCAGACTCTCAGGCAACAGCTGAGAAAGTTTGTATTTAAGACCATTCTAAGGAAAATCTGTGGATGTTTTTATTTGATCATTTTTCACTTAATGTAGGTATATAGACTCAGGTGATTCTCCTGCACTCATCTTAAGACTGCCTCTTTGTTTGTTGTATTCCTGTGAGACTCATGAATGCAAGCCTGTTAGCTATCAGAACTAGATGAATTGGAGTTCTATCTCTTAGGTGGCAGCCTTAAGATTTGGGGTGCTACATGTGTGGTCAGTGCACTGTAAAGAAATACTGGTCATTCCTTCTTATTGTTAGAGTGAGCCAGAGAGGGAAGTCATGGGAGGTGCCCACTGCATCTTTTGGGCTCCTGGGGAGGTCATGATCAGCGCCTAGGTGCATGCTAATTAGAATCCAGACCCCGACCTATCAGTTTATGAAGTATGTTGTCAAAGCCCTTCAAGAAGATTGGGAGATTGACATTTTTCCCTGATCCCTTTGTGCTGACTCCTAGGAGAGAGGCACAGAGAGTGCCATGTGCCCATTAATAAACGCCTTTGTTTGCTGTAGTCTCCTGGGACTCATGAGTGCAAGTCCTGTTAGTTTTCAAAGCTAGGTGATTTGGGGCCCTTCCCTTGGGTGGACAGCCTTAAAAGTTCGGCTAATGACATGTGGTCTAAGCCCTTCACTCCTCAGTGAAAAGATGGGAGTTTGGGGTTCCCTCCTTTCCTGAGTGTATGGTTGTCCTCGCCAGCGAGGACCTCTTAAGACGTGGGAGACCCCGGGGGAGCCGCGACCACCTATGAAATGGGATGAGAGAAAAAACGGCACGGAGAGCCTGCAATGTGTGTCAAGCTCTGTTTATTGAGGAAGCAAACACTGCTTATATAGAGGAGGAGCGGGTGTGGCATAGTGTGGTAATCTCTGATTGGTTGCTTATTATGATAATGAGGCGATCTTACAGAGTCCAATCTCACACCGAGTGATGCACATGCGCAGTCGTCACTGACACGAGCAACTGACCTGATTGAGAACACCTGGCAGGAAGCTGTGGCGGGGGAAATGGCAAAGAAGTAAACAACAAGATGGAGTCTTTAGAACAAAATGGCGGGTGTTTTTCCACTGGCAAAGATTAGGTAATTTTCCACTGCCTAACTTCCTTGTTTCTCATGCTCTAGCAGAAAAGGGGGGGGGAGAGGGAAAGAGAGGGAGAGAGTAGAAGTTTGTGGTGAGTATAGAAAATGGAGGAGCTCTCACAACATGATGTCACAGATGACAACGGCCCCTGACATATGGTGGTGTTCTGAGGGTGGAGTTTGTGGTGAGATTTTTTTTCTCAGCATTTTCTACCTGTTTTTATGTGGGTATTTTCTCAGGTGCTGCTGAATTAATAGGAATCAATCATCCAGTTTCTGGATTTCTCTCAGAAGGAATCACTCCATGTGTAGCTGTACATTCAAGGATGAGGGAAACTCAGGAAGCCTCTTATGTCACCATCTTGGTCTAGAAGCTTCAGCACCAATCTGAAGCAGGTGGTTAAACCACTCATGCAAGCTTCAGAGTTCTGTGGGTGAAAGATGGAGACTATAATATGCCCCAGAGAATGTGGATTCCTGTATCAGAGGAACAATCTCAGCCTGGGTGTTGATTGGCAATCACCCCAAAAGTCAGAAATCAAATTCTTCTCACGGCAGTCTTATGCATATGTTTGTTCATAGTTTTAATGGGACAAGTGAGTTCTAGTAAGAGCCAAGTGCAGCTACGCATATCCCTTCCCAACCCCACTGTATGTACCTCTGCTGGTGTGGTGACTCCTGTTGCTTGATTCTGGACACAGGAAGCACAGAGTTACCTGATGGCTGTAAAAGCCTATAATCAATGGCAAACTTGCTCTACTGATAAAAGTGTATCACCTTTAGGGACCTAGGGTCTCTAATCCTACAGTGTCCAGGGTTGTAGAGATGGGAAACAATGTTTGACCCAGAGGATCAGGGAAAGTGATGGTCAGTGGAGCCACTCATGCTTCTACTCCTTGGTTCCTGGACCCATGTGTTTTTCTTATTTGCTGACACAGTACCATATAACTTAGCCTGAAAGGGGCCCACATCCTTGAGTGTTATTTTTGTGCTAGCACCTCTTCTTTAGAAGGCAGCGTCAGTGCTGTATCTGTATGTCTCCTTCAAGCACTCTATTTCTACCAGATTCTAGTAATATGCTGGGTGCTGTTCTCAAAAGGCAGAGAATTCTCTGCTGTAGAAAGCATAGCCTTCCTGTAGAATCCTGTGGGTCTGTGTGGTGATTTTCCCATAAGTGCTTACCCTAAGAGTCACATTGCAACTTTCTGTATCACTAAAACATTGCAACTTTTTGTATCACTAAAACTAGGAACTACTGGATCACACGGTCTAAATGGAAAGACTGCTTACTACATCCTGGACCTGCTGAAGTATCCATTCCTGTGCTGGGCATAACTCAAAGCTCATAAAATTCATTGTCACTTGGAAGACTGGGACACTTTTAGACTGGAACCGTATTCCTGCTTGCCTCTAAAAGCCAAGTGCCTGACCTCTTAGGCACTTTTCTTTCTTTTTGTGCTAGAAGATTATGATTCAGTAATTTGTTTTACTTCAGAGTGTGTGTCCTGGCACATTATTGTCTACTGGGCCCCAAAGAATTTTATTGAAGTGACAGGTCCCTAAACCTTAGTAAGGTTTATCTTCCATTCCTTGGAGTACATCTATCTACCAAACCACTTGGTGCTCATTCTGGCTCATCTGCTTGATGTTATAGATATAATGTGTATGTGTGCATATTTCCTTTAAGAGGCAGCAAGTAAATATTTATTTCAGAAATATTTATTTCTCTCAAATGTCTGTTGCAACTACTCAACTTGCCTTAACACAAAAGCAGCTATAGACAAAATGAAACATTAATGACAATTCCTTAATATAATCAAATATTCAGTCAGTGTATGCAACCCCAAATGTGGGTTGATGTTTTCTTCAATAACTCATCTTAAATATCTATTTTTAATGTTTTATTATTTTCTATTCTCATTTTTGCTCAAATGCATTTCCAAACAATAACCTCCAATTCCACATAAGACAGAAATACTTAGAATGGGGAAAACTTGCAGCAGATATTTTTTTCTCCTTAATGCTCTTCTGAAGTCCATGAGTTTCATTGGTTTTTGTAGTTATGCTCTTTGTAAAACTGAGAATGCACCAGGACAGTTGTCTGCTTTCTGGTAAAGGGAACAGAGAGAGAGTCCCAGTCTTCTCTGCAGCTGGCAGGAAGAGCAGGAATGGGAGATGCCCAGGGGGATGGGCCCCCTTCATTCACTTGATCAGATTATATTTTTATACAGGATGGAAAATGTTTTTTGTTGCAGAATTAAAAGAAAATAAGTTCTAAAGTCTAGCTATTCAATCTAAAATTATGAAGACATAACAGTTTTTCTATTACATTATGAAACAATAGGATTAATAAGTGGCCATAAGAATTTGCCATAACAACCTCAGAAACATACAGTAATGTAATTATTAGCATGCTTGATAGCTTGATAAGCATTTGAGTTTCATCTACATATTTCAACATGCTACTGTGCTTAAGGGAAGAACCCAACTGCCCCTAACCTCCTCTCATCTACAGAAGAAAAATCCCCAAAAGTAGATAGATAACTGAAGTGTTTATCACACCTGCTTCTTGAATCAAGCTCTGCCAAGAACATAGATCTATTGTACATCAAGTCCCTGATTAAAGGACACTCTTTCGAACAGAAGATTAATTACATGAAGCTATTCTGCTTGTCATCCAATCAGGAGCAAGTGAGGGGAGACAGACCATCTTCCATATACAGAAGTAGATTAAGTGCCTTGTATATGTCACTAAAAATCCTAATTGATTCATCTCAGGATAAGCTGCTGTCAACTTAATTGCATGAGAAATGCCTTTAAAAGTCTAATTAGATTTAATGCACTTGAAATGCATTTAATACATTGCAACTTTTGTCATAAAACCAAAAGTCTAATTTTCATTTATGTTCATGTGAATGAGTTGAGCTCAACTTTTCAAGGACTTACAGGTCTGAAATTAAGAATACAAATGATAAGAACGAAGTTAAGAGAACAATTTTTGACACAGGCCCATTATTTTAGTTATTGAAGTAATATATCAGATTTAAATAGAAAAAATGAATTCAGAAATCAACATTTACTTTGTCAGTCTTTCAGATAAATGTACATTTGTAAGTCACTTTCATATTTACAGATCAAGTTTTGTTAATCATAGATTAATTTACATATTGAAATATGATTTCTGGAACTGGGAGAGCTTTAGTACAAACGGTAGCAATATTTGAGGAAAAATTTGACTTGGGTGTATGTGGGAAGGGATTTAAATTGACCCTCTCCCCACTCAATACGTGAATTTCCGTTGTCAATCCTAGGTCTGCACGTCCTTATCACCTCTCGGATTAATGTCCGCAGCCTTGCCATAACTGAATGTCTCAAGTTTCGTCCTTCTCAGATTTACCCTCTGTACAGCCACCAGAACAATCAGCCAAAAAGGCATGTCTTATTTCTCATAACAAAATAATTTCAGAATGATGAAATTTGAATATAATATGAGAAACCATTGAAGCATGAGATAAAATCATATTATTTCTCTAAAAACCTACGAAACATCCAATTTTCAGACAGAATATTCAGTTCACATTACGACTAGTCATTAAGCATTTTTTATCACTTCTTACGCCCTCATCTCATTCTTTGTTCATGCTCCCCCACTGCCTCCGGTTTTCAAATACCCCACACCATTTCTTGTTCTTTGACTTAGCTCCTGTGGTTACTTTGCCTGAAACCTCCATCATCTTTAACACCCAGACATTTTTCCATTTCTCTATCATTTTCTTCCCTTGATTCCCTTCCTTTCTGTTCTCATAATTCTTCCAATATTATTCTATTAACAGAACTTAACACATAGTAGATAAAAAACATTGTTGTATATGATACCCAAATGAATAAATTTCCAGGTATAAGCCTGATCCAGCCATGTCTGAGGCATCTATACATTTGAATAACCATTATATTTGCTTAGTGGCTCTATGTAGCTTCATAAGAGCTAATATAGTGTGGAACAGTTCCATTTTTATGTACTAGTACAGTTTCCCACAACTACCTCAGCATGGATTCTTAGACTTGCTAAGATAATATACTAGAGAACCGACATTCTTGTAGAATTTGTAATCCTTTGGCATCATGAATCATCTTGATTCATGCCAGAATCAGAGGAACATTAATTAGAGTTTGGCTCAAGTTCAGCTCCAGTAATTTATATAGTACATACATTATAATTAAGCTCTCAGAAACCAAAGACAAACAGAGAACTTTGAAAGCAGCAAGAGAATAAAGATTCATCACATACAAGGAATCCTGATGAGTGTATCAGCAGATTTCTCAGCAGAAACTTTACAGGCTAGGAAAGGGTGGGAAGATGTATTCAAAGTACTTAAAAAAAAAAACCCAACCAAGAATACTTTACCCAGAAATGCTGACCTTCACGAATGGAGAGATAAAGACTTTTCCAGACAAGTAAAAGTTGAGAGGTTTTATCATCACTAGACTTGCTTTATAGGAAATGCTAAAAGGAGTTCTTAAAGCTGAAATAAAAGGATGCTAACTAGTAAATGAGAACATATGAAGCATAAGATTCACTGGTAAAGGTAAATATACAGTCAAATTAAAAATACCTTAATACTGCAAAGTTGCGTAAGGCACTTTGAACTCTACCATATACTTTAAATGTGTTAAAAATAACAATAGCTATAAAATTTTGTTAATGAATACAAGATACAAATAGGTGTAAATTAGGATAACAACAGCATCTATCGTGGAGGAGCAAATAAAATAAGTGTGTAGAGCTTTCTTATGCAATTGAAGTTAAGTTGTTATCAGTTTAAAATTGACTGTTTTAAACATAAGTTGTGTTATGAAAGCCTCATGGTAATCACTAAGTAAAAGCTGCTAATATATTAAAAAAAGTGATAAAGGGAAAAGAATTAAAGCCTACCACTATAAAAAAAAACATCAATTCACAAAGAAAGATAGTAAAAGAGGAAAAAAGAAACAAAGGAATTACAAAACAATCATTAAACAATGAAAATGGTGATAGTAAGTCCTTACCTATCAATAATTAATTTAAATACAAGAGGCTTAAATTATCCAATTAAAAAACACAGAGTGGCTGAATAGATTAAACAAATAACAATATCCAATTATATGCTATCCATAAGAGACTCACTTAAGCTTTAAGGACACTCCTAAGCTGAAAGTGAAGGGATGGAAAAAAATATCCCCTGCAAATGGAAAGCAAAAGAGATCAGGGCTAGCTACACTCACTGTGTATATATCAGTAAAATATCTCTTATCTTTGGTTGCATTTCAACATCCTTTTTCAAATTCATCTCACCTTCAGCAAAATAAAAAGCATATCTTAAAACTATTGGCTAACCAATCATGAGACAGGAGGTTCAGACACTGAGTCCTCACACTCAGGTATAAGTCAGGGATGTTTTCCTGAGAAGTAGTGACCTTTGGTGTGTACTAGCTTTTATGGGCTGAATTGTGCCCCCCACCCTCCCCACCAATCATATGTTGAAGCTCTAAACACCAGAGTACTTATATTTAGAGAGAGGGCCTATTAGGAGGTCATTGAAGTTAATGAGGTCATAAATGTGGATCTTTAAACCGATAGGACTGGTGTCCTTATAAGAAGAGAAAGAGACACCAGGTAGGTCTCTCTCCTTCTGTATGCATGGGGAAGAGACCATGCGTGCTGAGGACACAAAGAGAATTCAACAAAGCCAAGAAGAGAGCATTCACCAGAGACCAGCCTTGTTGGCACCTTGCTTTCAGTTTTCCAGCATCCAGAATGTTACAAAATAAATTTCTCTTGTTTAAGTTACCCGGTCCATAGTTTTCTTGTTATGGAAGCCCTAGTAAACGGATACATTGACCAACTGATATTTGAAACCTCCTTTCTGGTAGAAGAACTCTAAAGTGGAAATTATCCAGGTTTGACAAGTAGGATTATGTTCAATATCGTAAAGAGCACTATGGCATATATATGAGAGAGAGTGGGGTTTGAATCTTTTCCCTGTCTATCTACCTACCACCTATCATTTATCTATCCTCGTCTCTCTCATCTCTGTCTCCTAAGTGTGGCTTTGCAGAACTTTAGAACCATTTCAGTCACAGATGTCGTATTTGTTCAGTTAAGTTATAAATGATGATTTGAATGAAATTATACATATAAACACACACACACACTGAATTAAGTAGCAAAAAACAAACGAAACTAACTCTGGTTATCTTGCCTCATTTCTCAAAGAAATAAAAATCCTATGTTAAAAATTAATGGAATGTCTCTGGTACTGAGGACCACTGGTTTCCAGGGATGATAGAGGAACCACCATCAGCCCACATTTTACTTCAGTGAGCAGATATGAAAGGACTCCCTTTCACTATGGTGCTTTAAACTATTCACACTCCACGCTTCATCATCTATAGATTTTTTTCATCTTCTCTTTTAATTTGGGTAACATTTAGTTCATCCTTATGGTCAAGATGCTTTCCAATGGCTTGAAGATCAGAGGGCAGGACCATATTAGTCTGATGGAATCGATCTGCTCTGTTCATCTACTAGGAAAATAATCCATAGAAGAAAAGCTGGAATGAATGTTCTGAGTTCATAAAGTGTGTGCCCTTGTGAACAACTTTGTCTCATGCAACTTCCTTGCAGCTTGGTGTGTCTGCAGAGAGCCCCTCCTCCTCACAGGGCTGCACATGTGCTTGGGGCAGTTGTCCTGGAGATATTTCTCTTTCATTCTAGGAGTAATACAATTTGTTCATGCTTTATATCACTTATCAGCAGATAGAGATTTTCCCATTATGTAGAGAGAGAAATCACTAACAATTTAACTATAACCATGAGCTAAATTTTCATCATGAAAATTTATAACATAATTTGAATTCTAGTGTCACCCTTAATTTTCACTAAGAAATCTACCTAGAGCATTAAGAGTATTTTTGGCATTTTTCTAGTTCATATTTTTAAGGGTATGATATTTGCATTTTTGTATGTGAGTTTGCTACCTCAGACTCAGTGTTTCTATACCTGAACAAATGACCTTTATCCCTCCAAACCTTCATCTCTTTCAATTTTCCATGTTTCATCCGACACAATGATAAGCAGTTGGTTGTGCAGTCCAGCAACATGAATCTGTCTTGTTGGCTGCTTGTCTGGTCTTCACTATCCCATCTGATGTAGAGATTTAAAGACAGTATTGCCTAAATATCTCTTGAATCCCTCTGCTTTACTACAAATCTATCAAAACCACCCTCGTGTTAATAATAAAATAATGAGTTATATATACAGGCTATTATTTATATTTGCTATTGTGAAAGCTAACCATTTTTAATATTTACTCTCACTAATACTGTTCTAGGCTCTCAACATGCATGAATTCATTCAATCCTCAAATTAGTGATATCTACTGGATGCTATTATCCCCCTATTATAGATAAAGAAACTGAAGCACAGAGGATTTAGCTAGTTTTCCATGAACTTGCCCACGAAAAAATGGTAGAACCAGGATTCAAGCTCAGATGTCTGGTTCCTAAATTGAGAGCGTTTCCACAAGCCTTGTTTTACCATTTCTCAAGTCTTTGGGATAAACAACAGCAACAACAAAGTCCTGTTGTTTTGATCACTGATTCAGAGTGTCAGCTGGAACCTTCCTTTTTCTAATTCTTTTTTGGTTCACTTGTCTTTGACATATTTGAATTTGGCATTTCCACAATCTCACCTGGTCCCCAGACAGGATCTGGGTCTTGTCTCACTGACCATATTTCCTCAGACTTTATACCATGGTACCTCCAAGTCTGTATACTCAACCTCTATTAGTTTGTGTGCCCCCAAATTCCACGTTGGAAGGTAATGAGTCTTAGATGAAGTCATGAGAATGGACCCTCATGATGGGATTAGTCGTCTAATAATAAGAGATCAGACAGCTTGCACTCTCCCAGTCGGTAAGGACACAGAAAGAATGCAGCCATCTGGAAGCCAGGAAGAGAGTTCTCATGGGGATCTGACCAGCTGGCTCTTTGATCTTAGACTTCCCAGCATTCAGAACTGAGAAATAAATGTCTGTTTGCTAAGCCACCAGTCTACCATCTTTTGTAGCAGCCTGAACTAAGACAGTAATGGTTTGGGGAATAGGCTGCTGCTGTGATAAATACCTAAAAATGGGAACCAGCATTGGAACTGGATAACAGGCAGAGGCTAGAGGAGTTCTGAAGTGCATGTTAGAAAAAAACATACATTTCTGTGAGTCTGTCAGTAGAAAAATGTACATTACAGGTGACCCTGAGGGTAGCTCAGTAGAGCTGTACAGAAAGCCTTCTCCTTCTCAGAGAAGATATAAATAAATCATGGACAGAATCTACCAGGAAATACAGACATAGAAGGCTATCACGATGAGGCCTCAGATGAAAATGATGGATGTGAGCTGCGGGGTGCTGTTACCACTGCAGTGGGCCCGCAGGGCAGAGCATCAGGTAAAGGGGATTATTCTCCAGCTTTAAGGTCTAACGGAATAGCCGTGCTGGGCTCTGACTTATTTGTGCCCCGTCACTCTTCCTTTCTCTCTTATTTCTCCCTTTTGAGATGGGAATATACAACCTATGCCTGTCCCGCCACTGTATTTTGGAAGCATATATCCTTTCTAGTTTCACAGTTTCACAGATGGTGAATTTTGGCTCAGAATGAATCATTTACTGAGTCTCACTGACACCTGATTTTGATGTTATTTAGTGCAACTTTGACTTTAGACTGAAATTGATCCTGAAATGAGCTAACATTCTAGAGCTATTGGAGTGGAATCCATATATTTCACATGTGATAAGGACATGAATTTTGGAAGGCCAGAGACAAAATACAATGTGCTGAATATTTGTGTCCCCCAAAACTTATGTGTTGAAGTCCTATTCTCCCAATATGATATTTGGAGCTGGGGTTTGGAGAGGATAGTTTGGTTTGGTTTATATTACATGATCAGGTGTGATCCTCAGGTTGGGTTTATAAGAAGAGGAAAACTGAGATTTCTCTCTCTCCAAGCACACTCAGCAAAGAAAGCCCACATGAGCACATAGTGAGAAGGGAGTTTCTGCAACCTAGAAAGAAGAACTTCACCAGACACCAAATCTGCTGGCACCTTGTTTTTGGACTTCTAAGCCTCCAGAACTGTGCTAACTTAATGTCTGTTATTTAAGCCATGCAATCCATGGTATTTTGTTACAGGAGCCTCAGCTGAGAAAATGAGGACAGGGCTGGACAAGGCTGGTAGAACAGCATACTTGGATACAAGACTAAATCCTGCGAAACAGAGAAGGAAGAAAAGAAGTTTGGGTAGGAGGAGTCGTAGGCGACAGGACAGTTCTAAGAAAATATTGGCAAAGCTGATGAGAGTCATCCAAAAAAGTCACCCTGAGCGTAGTGGCAGGGCTCCGAGGAATGTGTCTGCATTAGCTTTCCTTCCATGCGCAAGTGAGGAGCAGCCTGCAGGAATTCGGTGGTGGAGTCCGAGCACAGCAGCTGGGGCCATCAGTCACCTATCCTGTCCGTGCAGATGTGAGGGACACCCTGTCCTGGATACCTGAAGTGCACTGGTTCAGAAGATGCTGATCTGGATCAGAAAGCCAAGGGATCGAATCTGAGGTTTGATATTTTCTACGTGTGAGACATGAAGCAAATAGGCATTCAAAATTCAGTTGTCTCATCTGAAAATCGAATAAAAAGAAGGACCTCTTCTGTGGCATTAGTTCTAAGATACACACACACACACACACACACACACACACACGCACACACACATAAAGTACACTGAACTGATACAATGCACTGACTATTATGATTATGCACATACAGTCTATGCTGTCACAGCCCAGAATCTCAGGTAAACAATCAGATTTCCATTCAAATGCAAACAATTGCCAGTCCTGCTGGTCTCCTTTCATCCAGTTCAAGCATCAAGCTGGTTTTTAGCAGAATGCCCCACTTGAGAGTCACACAAACACTCAATTTCCACAGGTAAGGTGCTTTGATCACAGCTTATAGATAAACTTTGAAATGCTTAACACTCTTATGACCAATATTAAATTCTTCAGAACTGTGAGTCCAGACAGACATTAAAACATTTAAATTAAGAAAAAAGAGCTCTTGAATTTACTAGGGAGACAAATAATTTACTGATATTTCAAAAGGCAAAATAGTACAAATGAAGTGTCAGCTGCTTTGAAGCACATACAGTTTGTGAAGTAAAACAGAAAATAATTAGCTGAATATTGTAAAACAGTTTACGAGGAGGCATCAGTCCCAGTGGAATTCTAAATGGGGCCCACCTATGATGTGGGGCATCAAAATCAGCCCTCCTAAAATAAAAAAGGTGAAGAATTCTCCCAAAGATCTTGATCTCCCAACTGCCCTTTCAATTTTGTGCAAAATTCAAGTGAGGGATTTTATTTTTCCATGAATTATTTTTTAATCCAAAAATAAAACAAGACTTTCCAAACCCATGCCCACGAGAGGCAGCTGGAGGCGTGTCCAAATCCCTTACTTCACCTGGTCTTGTGTGGTCCCTTTTGGAAAAGGAAGAAACTAAAACCAACTGAGCACAGTCCTCTGCTAAGAGCTCTAACTGGTAATGACAGATTCTGAAGAGTTACCTAAGCATTACACCCTTGTGAACTTGGAACCCCTCTAGATAAAATATTAGGCTATATTACTGCTCCATCTGTAAGATGCAATTAAACGACTGGTTCCTTTGAAATCATGGAAATGAACACATCATGCATTTACATATAATCGTGTGACCTTTAAACATCTCTATATAGGGCGTTTGGATAATTAGGGATCTTGAGCATCTCCTTAGACATAAAGACTTGTGAGGAGGCTATGAATCTAGAGCACAAACCCACTGGCACTGAGGTGGTTGATCTGTTATCAGACCAGGGCTGAGGCCCACTGCCAGCTGCCTACGGGGACCAGCTGCTGCTTCAACATCTCTGGAGTAAATAAGATTTGATTCCATATACTCAGGTTTTCCACATGTATTTCATTGCATATCTTATGAAAAAATAACTGAGACACTTCTAGAGAGAAGGATTTATTTAAAAATTATAAAGAAACACACACACAGCCTTGAGTACTGCCAGTCTAAGGCAATGGGTACTGTTTGTAAATCTTGCCTTTCGGACCCAATAAGCGATAATTGTCTGAGGTCTATAGTAGCAAAAAACAGTAATTCTTGACTTGAACCTTTTATAGAGGACAGTCTATGTGTTTTGCTATTTGAATTATTAAAATATTAACTGGTTTCATAATCTTTCAAAGTTCTGTGATTCTTAAAATGGCAATCAACATATGCATTAAGTCCTTATTATGAAATTACATAATTTTTATGAACAAAAATTAGTTTTTCTTTGTCTTCGCTAAGTAGATATTAAACCAATATTTGAAAAAGAAAGTCTAAAGGACTGTCACAAGATTAGGTAGTCTAAGGTTCTTATGAAATTTTGATTGACCCTTGATGTTACAAGGATATGTCTTGATAAAGGTGATGGCATATTCATTTCCAGCTCTGACTTCAAACACAAAATCATACTGCAAAGGAGGTGTGAAATTACCTTCATTCTCCTGCAGCATTAAGACACTGATAAGGGCAGAGAATGAAGGCATGAAAGAGAGGACAAGTTAAAAGTTAAAACTGAAATACAGACATTAGAGAAAACATGAAAATAATTCTCTTTTCATTAATTTAAGTAACAAACAGTCTAGAGCCAGCACTCTGTGAAATATATTGAAAGTAAAGCCATATGGAAATCAATTGTTAAAGGCTGTGTTTTAGAAAGTGCTTTCAATTCCTCATGTGCAGTCTCTGGGGCCGGCAGCAGAGAGCATCTGTGTGAGGCAATGGTGTGGGGCCTGAGACAGTGATCCAGCCTGACCTGTTTGGGGGCTATTCCCAGATATCACTGTGAGGTGTGTGATCTGCCCCTTATTGATGGGGACCTAGAAACTGGTATCAAATTTCCCAGAGTATCCCGCATAGTCTCTATGTATAAGTATGTGTAGTTTCATTTATAACTGTATATGAGAGATGTGAACAGTAATTCTCAGCCAAAGCATTGTCATATTTATAAAATGAGAACTGAAAATCCTTAGTGTTACATATAATTGTATCAGTTTGCTAAGGCTGCCGTAACAAGGCACCTTAGGCTGGGTGACTCAAACAACAGAACTTTACTGTCTCCCATTTCCGGAGGCTGGAACTCTGCAATCAAGTCTGTCCAGGGCTGGTTTCCCAGAGGCCTCTCTCCTGGGCTTGTAGGAGGATGGCCATCCCCTCCCTGCGTCTTCCACGGTCTTGACCCTGTGTGTGTGACTGTGTCCTTATTTCTTCTTGTTAAAAGGACACTAGTGAGATTGGATTAGAGCTCACCCTAATGTCCCATTTTAAACTGAGTACCTCTTTAAAGACCCTGTTTCTAAACACAGTACCATTCTGAGGTAGTGGGGGGTTAGGACTTTGACATATGAATGTGAGGGGGAGGGGCACAATTCAGCCCATTGTAATAATTGATCTTTACATAGCATATAGAGATCGATATTATATGTATATACATATATATGTCATCTATGTATAATCTATCTAATCTTTACCTATATTGATATCTCGGTCTCTAAGATGTATACATATTCATCTTGAAAAAATTCAAGATTCTTCAGAATATTTTATAAGTTTTACAAGGAAAAAACATCCTATGGATATATTTCTGAAACAATGTCAATGATCTTAAAATATCATAGGTAATTTAAGCCTAAAAAGAACAAAATTATTTTATTTATTCAGAAACTATAAAGTAGATTGGACAAATTTTAGAACAGTTGGGTGCAATCCATAATATATTCTAGTTTTACTTAATAAAATCATATTTTCAGATCCATATATGTGTGTATGTGCGAGTAGATATGTAGAGAGAGATGAACAGAGAGAGTGAGACAGACAGAGATTTTCCACTGCCAGAAAAAAACATGGAATCTCTAATACAAAGGACATTTAATTTATATTTTTTGTAATTTTGTAATAATACTAGACATATACGTATTTGATAGACCAATTAAGCTCAGTTTCACCAAGGAAATGGGTAAGATCTCTCTTCAAATCACTGACAAGATGGACGCATGTGTGCTGCATATATTGTTCAGTTGGGCCATTCTCAGAAATCTTAAGATAGCATGTTAACCTGGAGGGAAATGCCACAAATTATATTTTAGAATTCTGTCTTACAATAAAACTTATTTTTAATCTGTGATTCAGCTAAGTATATTGATAACATCTAAGGGTCATAAAAAGATAAGAGTGTAAGTATTCAAATTAGTTTTGAAAGGCAAAAATACTGTAACTCTTGTAAGAGTAATTGTATAATGGCAATAAACAAAACTTTTATTTAGTCCAGAAAACAAAAATGGGATCAAAAATGCTTATAAGAAATGTGCAAAAGTGAAGTGAGTATACATCAATATATTTCAATAGTGGGATGAGCTTTAGGAATTTAGTTTTTGTTAACACATAAAAGTATTCAAATAAGAGAGTTTTTGGCTCCTCTTAAATCTTTGGTGATCAAACTATATTTCACATACATTGTCTTCAGTTCAGCTTCTAAGACATTAAAAGTAATGTATAAAGACTTGTAAATACTTTGAAAGCACAGCCAGGACTCTTGAAGTTAAGAAAAAAGGCTTGGGATTATTTACCCTGGCAATGTGAAGACGTTGAAGGTTACAGCTATTTAATTCTGTCAAAAATAAGAGGCTGATATGGAACTACAAAAGACCCCGAATAGCTAAAGCGATCCTGAGAAGAAAGAATAAAGCTGGGGGGATTATGATCTCTGACTTCAAGCTCTCCTAAAAAGCCACAGTAATCAAGACAATTTGTTACTGGCACAAGAACAGACCTATAGACCAATGGAACAGACTAGAGAGCCCAGATACAAACCCAAGGACATATGGTAAATAAAATATGATAAAGGAGCCATTGACATACAATGAGGAAATAACAGCCTCATCAACAACTGGTGGTGGCAAAATTTGACAGCTACATGCAAGAGAATGAAACTAGATTATTGTCCTACCCTATACACAAAAGTAAACTCAAAACTGAACAAAGATCTGAATGTAAGTAATAAAACCATAAAACTTTTAGAGGACAACATAGGCAAAAATCTCCTAAATATAAACATGAGCAACTTTTCCTGAACGCATGTCCTCGGGTAAGGGATACAAAAGCAAAAATGAACAAATGGGACTACATCAAGTAAAAAGCTTCTGTACAGCAAAGGACACCATTAGCAGAACAAAAAGGCATCCTACAGTAGTGGAGAATATATTTGTAAATGACATATCTGAAAAGGGGTTAACATACAAAATATATAAAGAACTCACATGCCTCAACACACAAAAAGCAAATAACCCAATTAAAAAATGGGCCGAGGATATGAACAGACACTTCTCCAAAGAAGAAATTCAACAGGCACATGAAAAGATGCTCCACAAAGCTAATTATTAGGGAAGTGCAAATTAAAACCACAATGAGTTATCACCTCACACAAGTTAGGATGACCAACATCAAAAAGACTAGGAACAACAAATGCTGGTAAGGATGCAGAGAAAGGGGAACCATCCTGCACTACTGGTAGGAATGTAAATTGGTTCAACCATTGTGGAAAGCAATATGGAGTTTCCTCAGAAAACTAAAAATAGAAATACCATTTGACCCAGGAATTCCACTCCTAGGAATTTACCCCCAAAGAAAGAAGTTCTCAGATTCAAAAAGACATATACACCCCTATGTTTATCGCAGTTCTATTTACAATAGCCAAGATATGGAAGCAACCTAAGTGTCCATTAGTAAATGAATGGATAAAGAAGAGGTGGTACATATACACAATGGAATACTATTCACTCATAAGAAAGAAACAAATCCTACCATTTGCAACAACATGGATGGAGCTAGAGGGTATTATGCTCAGTGAAATAAGTCAGGCAGAGAAAGACAAATACCAAATGATTTCCCTCATTTGTGGAGTATAACAACAAAGCAAAACTGAAGGAGCAGAACTGCAGCAGACTCACAAACTCCAAGAAGGGACTAGTGGTTACCAAAGGGGAGGGGTTGTGGAGGGTGAGTGGGGAGAGAAGGAGAAGGCGACTGAGGGGTATTATGATTAGCACATATGGTGTGGGGGGGATTATGGGAAAGACACCATAGCACAGAAAAGACAAGTAGTGACTATGTGGCATTTTACTATACTGATGGACAGTGACTGAAATGGGGTATGGGGGGGACTTGATAATATGGGTAAATGTAGTAACCACTTTTTTTTCATGTGAAACCTTCATAAGAGTGTATATTAATGATATCTTAATAAAAATAAAATGAAAAAATAAAAACATATTAAAAATAGGGTGAGAATGGCATGCTGGGTAAAAAAATGAAATTGATATTAGTTCAATTGTTAGCTCAATAAAAAGATTTTATGAATCAAGTGTCTGGTAATGAGACATGCATGTCTGGGAGTGTTCAAGGAGAAGATTTATGCAATGTTGTACAAGGAATTCGGATATAGACTGATTATATTACATTTAAATTCCTTTGTGAACTTAAAATGTTACCTTAAATTATGATATAGATCGGGGGGAGTTCTGATTAATATTTAATAGTTTCTTTCTTTAGATTCTAAACAAACTCAAGTTGAAACCCTAAACTTGCAGGATGGTAATCAACTCTCAGGCCATTTCCATAGTGCATAGCCGAAGTTTTTCAGATTACAGATGTGTGGTACTTGTGGTATAAGAACTACATATATTTTTTAAGCTTTTTATTTTTGAATAATGTTAGATTTGGAGAAGTGCAAACTTAATAAACAGAGTTCCCATGTAACCTTCACTCAGTTTATCCTACTGTTAACATTTAACATAACCATAGCATAATTATCAAGATAAAGAAATTAGCATTGGTACAAAGCTATTATCTAAAGTACAGACTCTGGATTTTACCAGTTTTCCCATTTATATCCTTTTTGTGTTCCAGGATGTGATCAGGACAACATATTGAATGGAGTCCTCACATCTCCTTAGTCTCCTCTAGTTTGTGAAAATTCCTCAATCTTTCCTTATTTTTATAACTGAGAATTTTGGAGTACCAGTCAGTCCTGTTAGAGAAAATCCATCAGTTTGGGACTCTTTGAAGTGTTTTATCATGGCCTGACTGGAGTTGCGTATTGTCGGGAAGAATGCCACATAGATGAAGTGTGCTTCTCATCAAATTGGGGAATCCATTGTATGGGTGTATGAGAATTTGTGAATCCATTTGCCTGTAAAGAATATCTTGGGTTTTAGTTATTCTGAATCAAATTGCTAGAAACATTCATGAGTAGGCTTTTGAGGGAATGTAAGCTTTGGATTTATTTGAGTAAATAATTAAGAAGAAAATTTCTTGGACTTTTTGTAACTGTACATTACATAAGAAATTGCTGACTAGCCTGGCAAGGTGTATCAGTTTGCTTTCTTACTACTAATGATGAATGAGATTTCCTGTTGTTACCACAAAAAAAGACTTTTTGATTTTTCTATTAAAATATTAAAAACACAAGAAAATATTCGTTTCCTTGATTTTTCAAACGACAATAACTTTAGAATTATTAAATGCTTATAAACATTGGTTAATTTATTTTTTGTTCCTCTCTCAATACAGGGCCAACTAAGTGTCATTATTAGATATTTACGGTGATGATTAGAAGAATTGCAGTACTTAGTTTAATACCAATCTTAATACTACAGAAAAAATATTCATTGTATATTTACAGATTATGATTTTACTAATCATATATTTCTATAATTAATATCTGTATCAGTATGATTTTTTAATACTTTGAACTTATTACAACATATCTTTAATAATTTCAGAAACTGATAAGAGTTAAAGTATTATCATGGTCTTTTAAAATTCTTTCATTTTCTGTCTCCAAATGTCTGTCACATTCAACCCCAACATCTGGCATAATGTAGGTATGCAGAAGTTAAATATATATTCATTTTTCATGAATAAGTGAGTGGAGATCACATTTTCATGTGACATTTTCAAGGACTTAAACCACTTAATATGTCATCAATTTCACGACAAAACTTAATCCATAGTGCCAACAGGATCAAATAAAAAAAAATAGGCTGTCTTTTTCTGTGTGATTTACACTTTATATTGACAGTGGTTAGATATAATCTTGCTAAGATAAATGTTTGTGTTTTATGTTGTTCTAGATCCATGGTTGAAACTATACCTATTCTGTGAATATAGATATACCCAGGGGCTGGGGAGACACAGACATAATCGACCTAAAGATAATAGAGTACATTTAGAAATGGAAGTATCTGTAAGTTTGCCGAAGAAAATAAGATTAAAAATTAGAAATGATCTGGAAATGCTCCATAATGAGAATGTACTAGAATGAAGAAGAGATGCTAGAGCCAATGGTATATTTGAGGAGAGAGAAGTTCAAGCCACATTACTGAGGAATTTTGAAACCAGATGTGACCAACCTAATAAAACACCTATATTAGAATACCTCTAAATTTATTTTCTGCACTAATATACTCATACTCTAGGATCACACCCTTTTCTTGTAAATTAGTATGTCTCATTATTATATCTGTGCCATTATGGTGGGGGTGATTTTTAACACAATTTGTACCACACCTATATATGTTACACTTAATTCACATTAGAAATCACTTTGTATGATGTTGCAGTAGTATTGTCTTGGGGAATAAAGAAGATTTAACTATTGTAGAGCCCAGTTTAGATGATATTTATCATGATACTGATAATAGGGTTGGACAAATTCTGACCCCATACTTGCAAAAACAAATAATTTATTTACAAATCTTGAAAATTAGGAAATTTAATTTTATTCCTTCCCACTATCTCCTTGCAGATATAAATTTGACTCAACCATAATTAACACAAGGAAAAGCTTAAAATGAACAAACAACAGCAACAGAAGAGCTGGGGACTGACTGACGAAGCTTGCTGAATTTCATTCTTAGCCGCTGTGAGACTGACAAGACAAATGGATTATCACCCTGGCTGCATCAGGGTGGTCTCTGCTGGTCAAAAAGGAGCCTCAACCTTAAAAGTATAGCATAAGTGGGGGAGTATTAATTTCCTCTCTCTTACAAATTATTTTTTATTTTTAAATTTTTTTAGTTTTTAATTAAAGTGTTAATATACAATCTTATGTTGGTTTCAAATGTGCATCACAGTGATTCAACAGTCCCTATGATCAACTTATATTTATTGTGAATTATTGTGCCCTTTTATCCACCTCCCCTCCACCCTGCACCTATCACAACCCCCCCTTGGTAACCACTAGTCACTTCTCAGTTTCTATGAGTCTAATGCTGTTTTGTTCCTTCTGCTTTGCTTTGTTTTTATATTCCACAAATAAGTGAAATCATATAGTATTCGTCTTTGTCCACCGACCTTATTTCATTAAGTGTAATACCCTCTAGGTCCACCATATTGTTCCAAATGGCAGGATTTCTTTTCTTTTTATGGCTGAATAATATTCCATTCTGTATATGTACCACCTCTTCTTTATCCATTCATCTACTGATGGACACTTAGGTTGTTTCCATATCTTGACTATTGCAAATAGTGTGACAATAAACATAAGTGTGTATATGTCTTTTTGAATCTGGGATTTTGTTTTCTTTGGGTAATTCCTAGGAGAGGAATTACTGGGTCAAATTGTACTTCCATTTTGAGTTTTTTGAGGAACCTCCATACTGCTTTCCACAGCAGTTTTACCAATTTCCATCCCCACCAAAAGTGTAGGAAAGTCCCTATTTCTCCTCATCCTCACCAGCACTTGTTGTTTTTTGTCTTTTGGATAGTGGCTATTCTGACTGGTGTGAGGTGACATCTCATTGTGGTTTTAATTTGCATTTCCCTGATAATTAGTGATGTGCAGCATCTTTTCATGTTCCTGTTGGCCATTTGTATTTCTTCTTTGGAGAAGTGTCTATTCAAGTCCTCTGCCCATTTTTTAATCAGGTTATTTGTTTTTTGGGGTGTTGAGGTGTATGAGTTTTTATATATTTTGGATATTAACCCTTTATCAGATGAGTTGTTTACGAATATATTATCTCATACAGTAGGATGCCTCTTTTTCTGCTGATGGTGTCCTTTGCTGTACAGAAGTTTTTTGTTTGATGTAGTTCCCCTTGTTCATTTTTTATTTTGTTTCCCTTGCCTGAGGACGTGTCCAGTAAGAAGTTGCTCATACTTATATTCAAGAGAATTTTGCCGATGTTTTCTTCTAAGAATTTTATGGTTTCATGACTTACATTCAGATCCATTTTGAGTTTACTTTTGAGTAAGGAGTTAGGCAATAATCGAGAGCTGTCCAGTTTTGTCAACACCAGATGTTGAAGAGGCTGTCTTTTCCCCGTTGTATGTCCATGGCTCCTTTATTGTACATTACCTGACCATATATGCTTGGGTTAATATCTGGACTCTTTATTGTGTTCCACTGGTCTGTGGGTCTGTTCTTGTACCGGTACCAAATTGTCTTGATTACTGTGGCTTTGTAGTAGAGCTTGAAGTTGGGAAGTGAGATCCCCCCTGCTTTATTCTTCTTTCTCAGGATTGCTTTGGCTATTCAGGGTCTTTTGTGGTTTCATATGAATTTTAGAACTATTTGTTCCAGTTCATTGAAGAATGATGTCAGTATTTTGAAAGGGATTGCATTGAACCTGTAGATTGTTTTAGGCAGGATAGCCATTTTGACAATATTAATTCACCCTATCCATGAGCATGGGAGAGCTTTCCCATTTATTGTGTGTTCTTTATTTGTCTCATGAGTGTCTTGTAGTTTTCAGAGTAGAAGTCTTTTACCAACTTGATTAGGTTTATTCCTAGGTATTTTATTCTTTTTAGTGCAATTTTAAATGGATTGTTTTCTTGATATCGCTTTCCATTAGTTTGTTGTTAGTATATAGGAATGCAACAGATTTCTGTGTATTGATTTTTTAAAATTCTGGTGTCATTAATCTACAATTACATGAGCAACATTATGTTTACTAGACTCCCCCCATCATCAAGTCCCCACCACATACCCCATTACAGTCACTGTCCATCAGCATAGTAAGATGCTATAGAATCACTACTTGTCTTCTCTGTGTTGTACAGCCCTCCCCATACTCACCTCCTACATTATGTCTGCTAATTGTAATGCCCCTTTTTTTTTAACTCTTATCCCGCCCTTCCTGCACATCTTCCCCAGTTCCTTTCCCTTTGGGAACTGTTAGTCCATTCTTGGGTTCTGTGAGTCTGCTGCTGTTGTGTTCCTTCAGTTTTTTTCTTTGTTCTTATACTCCACAGATAAGTGAAATCATTTGATACTTGTCTTTTACCACCTGGCTATTTCACTGAGCATAATACCCTCTAGCTCCATCCATGTTGTTGCAAATGGTAGGATTTGTTTTCTTCTGATGGCTGAATAGTATCCCATTGTGTATATGTACCACATCTTCTTTATCCATTCATCTACTGATGGACAATTAGGTTGTTTCCATTTCTTGGCTATTGTAAATAGTGCTGCGATAAACATAGGGGTGCATCTGTCTTTTTCAAACTGGGCTGCTGCATTCTTAGGGTAAATTCCTAGGAGTGGAATTCCTGGGTCAAACGGTATTTCTATTTTGAGTTTTATGAGGCACCTCCATACTGCTTTCCACAATGCTTGAACTAGTTTACATTCCCATCAGCAGTGTAGAAAGGTTCCCCTTTCTCCATATCCTCGCAACATTTGTTGTTGTTTGTGTTTTGGATGTTGGCCATCCTTACTGTTGTGAGGTGATATCTCACTGTAGTTTTAATTTGCATTTCTCTGATGATTAGTGATGTGGAGCATCTTTTCATGTGCCTGTTGACCATCTGAATTTCTTCTTTGGAAAAGTGACTGTTCAGATCTTCTGCCCATTTTTTAATTGGATTATTTGCTTTTTGTTTTTTGGGATGTGTGAGCTCTTTATATATTTTGAATATCAACCCTTTATAGGATATGTCATTTATGAATATATTCTCCCATACTGTAGGATGCCTTTTTGTCCTATTGATGGTGTCCTTTGCTGTACAGAAGCTTTTCAGCTTGATATAGTCCCACTTGTTCATTTTTGCTTTTGTTTCCCTTGCCTATGGAGATATGTTCATAAAGAAGTTGCTTATGTTTATGTCCTGGAGATTTTTGTCTACGTTTTTTTTCTAAGAGCTTTATAGTTTCATGTCTTAAATTCAGGTCTTTGATCCATTTTGAGTTTACTTTTGTGTATAGGGTGAGACAATGATCCAGTTTCGTTCTCTTACTTGTAACTGTCCAGTTTTGCCAACACCAGCTGTTGAAGAGGCTGTCATTTCTCCACTGTATATCCATGGCTCCTTTATCGTATATTAATTGACCATATATGCTTGGGTTAATATCTGGACTTTCTATTCTCTTCCATTGGTCTGTGGGTCTGTTCTTGTACCAGTACCAAATCGTCTTGTTTACTGTGGCTTTATAGTAGAGCTTGAAGTTGGGAAGTGAGATGCCCCATGCTTTATTCTTCCTTCTCAGGATTGCTTTGGCTTTTCCGGGTCTTGTGTGGTTCCATATGAATTTTAGAACTATTTGTTCCAGTTCGTTTAGGAATGCTGTTGGTATTTTGATAGGGATTGCATTGAATCTGTAGATTGCTTTAGGCAGTATGGCCATTTTGACAATAATAATTTTTCCTACCAAGAGCATGGGATGAGTTGCCACTTGTTAGTGTCCTCTTTAATTTCTCTTCAGAGTGTCTTGTAGTTTTCAGGGTATAGGTCTTTCACTTCCTTGGTGAGGTTTAGTCCTAGGTATTTTATTCTTTTTAATGCAGTTGTGAATGGAATTGTTTTCCTGGTTTCTCTTTCTGCTAATTCATCATTAGTGTACAGGAAAGCAACAGATTTCTGTGTATTAATTTTGTATCCTGCAACTTTGTTGAATTCATATATTCTATAATTTTTGGAGTGGAGTCTTTAGCATTTTTTTATGTACAATATCATGTCATCTGCAAATAGTGACAGTTTGACTTCTTCTTTACCAATCTGGATGCCTTGTATTTCTTTGTTTTGTCTGATTGCCATGGCTATGACCTCCAGTACTATGTTGAATAACAGTGGGGAGAGTGGGCATCCCTGTCTTGTTCCCAATCTTAGGTGAAAAGCTTTCAGCTTCTCGCTGTTCAGTATGATGTTGCTGTGGGTTTGTCATATATAGCCTTTATTATGTTGAGGTACTTGCCCTCTATACCCTTTGCTGAGAGTTATTATCATGAATGGATGTTGAATTTTGTCTAATGCTTTTTCTGCATCTATGAAGATGATCATGTGGTCTCTGTCCTTTTTTTTGTTGATGTGGTGGATGATGCTGATGGATTTTCGCATGTTATACCATTCTTACATTCCTGAGATGGATCCCACTTGATCATGTTGTATGATCCTCTTGATGTATTTTTGAATTTGGTTTGCTACTGTTTTGTTGAGTATTTTTGCATCTATGTTCATCAGGGATATTGTTCTGTAGTTTTCTGTGGGGTCTTTGGCCGGTTTTGGTATTAGAGTGATGCTGGCTTCATAGAATGAGTTCGGAAGTATTCCCTCCTCTTCTATTTTTTGGAAAAGTTTACAGAGAATAAGTATTATGTCGTCTGTAAATGTCTGATAAAATTCAGCAGTGAATCCATCTGTTATGGGGGTTTTGTTCATCGGTAGTTTTTTGATTATCAATTCAATTTCATTGCTAGTAATTGGTCTGTTTAGATTTTGTTTTTTCCTTGGTCAGTCTTGGAAGGTTGTATTTTTCTAGGATGTTGTCCATTTCTTCTAGGTTATCCAGTTTGTTACCATATAGATTTTCATAGTATTCTCTAATAATTCTTTGTATTTCTGTGGTGTCTGTTGTGATTTTCCTTTTCTCATTTCTGATTCTGTTTATGTGTGTAGAATCTTCTCTTCTCTTAATAAGTCTGCCTAGGGGTTTATCTATTTTGTTTATTTTCTCAAAGAACCAGCTCTTGGTTTCATTGATTTTTTCTATTGTTTTATTCTTCTCAATTTTATTTATTTTTTCTCTGATGTTTTTTTGTCTCTCCTTCTGCTGACTTTGGGCCTCATTTGTTCTTCTTTCTCTATTTCAATAATTGTGACTTTCGACTACTCATTTGGGAATGTTCTTCCTTCTTTAAATAGGTCTGGATTGCAATATACTTCCCTCTTGTAACTGCCTTTGCTGCGTCCCACAGAAGTTGGGGCTTTGTGTTGTTGTTGTCATTTGTCTCCATATATTTCTTGATCTCTGTTTTAATTTGGTCATTGATCCATTGATTATTTGGGAGCATACTGTTAAGTCTCCATGTGTTTGTGAGCCTTTTTGTTTTCTATGCAAAATTTATTTCTAGTTTTATACCTTTGTGATTTGAGAAGTTAGTTGGTAGAATTTCAATCTTTTTGAATTCACTAGGCTCTTTTTGTGGCCTAGTTTGTGATCTACTTTGAAAAATGTTCCATGTGTACTTGAGAAGAATGTGTATCCTGCTGGTTTTGGGTGTAGAGTTCTGTAGATGTTTGTTAGGTCCATCTGTTTTAGTGTGTTGTTCAGTGCCTCTGTGTCCTTACTTATTTTCTATCTGGTTGATCTGTCCTTTGGAGTGAGTCGTGTGTTGAAATCTCATTGAATGAATGCATTGCATTCTATTTCCTCCTTTAATTCTGTTAGTACTTGTTTCACATATGTTGGTGTTCCTGTGTTGGGTGCATATATATTTATAATGGTTATATCCTCTTGTTGGACTGCCCCCTTTATCATTATGTAATGTCCTTCTTTATCTCTTGTTACTTTCTTTGTTTTGAAGTCTATTTAGTCTGATACAAGTACTGCAACACCTTTTTTCTCCTTATTGTTTACATGAAATATCTTTTTCCATCCCTTCACTTTTAGTCTGTGTATGTCTTTGGGTTTGAGGTGAGTCTCTTGTAAGCAGCATACAGATGGGTCTTTCTTTTTATCCATTCTATTACTCTGTGTCTTTTGATTGGTGCACTCATTCCATTTACGTTTAGGGTGATTATCCAAAGATACGTACTTATGCCATTGCATGTTTTGGGTTTGTGCTTACCAAAGGTTCAGGGGTAGCTTTTTTACTATCTAACCATCTGACTTATCTCTCTTATTACACTTTTATAAACACAATCTGATGATTCTTTATTTCTCTCCCTTCTGATTCTTCCTCTTCTATTCTTTATTTGTTAGGTGTTTTATTCTGTACTCTTTTGTGTTTCCTTTGATTGTTTTTGTGTATTGTTGATTTTCTTTCTTGCCTTTAGTTAGTATATGGTTGGTTTGCTTTCTTTGCTATGAATTTATTTTCTCTGGTGACATCTTTTTAGCCTTAGGAGTGCTTCCATCTAGAGCAGTCCCTTTACAATATCCTGTAGAGGTGGTTTGTGGGAGGCAAATTTCATCAACTTTTGCTGGTCTGGGAATTGTTTAATCCCTCCTTCAAATTTAAATTATAATTGTGCTGGATACAGTATCCTTGGTTCAAGGCCTTTCTGTTCCATTGCATTCAATATATCATGCTATTCTCTTCTGGCCTGTAAGGTTTCTGTTGAGAAGTCTGATGATAGCCTGATAAGTTTTCCTTTGTAGGTGATCTTTTTTCTCTATTTGGCTGCCTTTAATACTATGTCTTTGTCTTTGATCTTTGCCATTTTAATTATTATATGTCTTGGTGTTGTCCTCCTTGGGTCCCTTTTGTTGGAAGATCTGTGGTCTTCCATACTCTGAGAGAATGTTTCCTTCCCCAGATTGAGGTAATTTTCAGCAATTATTTCTTTAAAGACACTTTCTATCCCTTTTTCTCTCTCTTCTTCTGTAGGTACCCCTATAATGTGAATATTGTTCCATTTGGATTAGTCACACAGTTCTTTTAATATTCGTTCATTCCTAGACATCTTTTTATCTCTCTCTGTCTCAGTTTCTCTCTATTGCTGTTGTCTGATTTCTATTCCATTAACAGTCTCTTGCATATCGTCCATTCTGCTCTTAAGACCTTCTATCCATGGTTTCATTTCTGTTATCTCCCTCTGGACTTGATCCCTTAGCTCTTGCATATTTCTCTGCAAGTCCATCAGTATTGTTATAACTTTTATTTTGAATTATTTTTTCAGGAAGATTGGTTATATATATCCCACCAAGGCTTCTCTCTGGGATTGTCTGAGTGATTTTTGGCTGGACTAGATTCTTCTGCCTTTTCATGGTAATAGAAGGGGTCGCAGGCAGGTGGTGCATGTTTCAGCTGGGAGAACAATGTCCTTTCCTGCTTGCTGGTCACCTTGCCCTTCTCCGCTGCCTGTGTCATTACCTGCACACTGGGAGCAGTCTCTGTGATAATCCCCAAGCTGCTGTGGGAGGGGAGGCCCCCTGGATAACTTCTTGCCCTGTGGGGGATCGCAGCTGTGAGGGTGTGTTCTTCTGCGAGAACGGCATCCCTCCATGCCTTCCGGATGTTCCTCCAGCCTCTGCTGCTTATGCCGGTTACCCACACACCAGGAGAAGTCACTGGGATAATCCCTTGAGCTGCCATGGGTGGGGCAGCCTTCAGGATAGCCTAGAGCCCTATGGGGGGGGGGTGGCAGACACGCCGGGTGTGTTCTTTTGTGAGAATGGTACCCCTTTGTGCCTTCCGGACCTTGCTCTGGGTTCCTCTGTCTTACCAGGCCCCTGTGCCCCAGCGGCAGCCTCTGGGTCTGTCCCAGTTAGCTGTGCGCTGGGAGAAGACTCTGTGTGGTTGCTGTGGTCGGGGCTGTTCCCCGCTGCTCCGCAGCTGTGGTGGGTTAGCCAGTTTGCTTGCAGCACCGGCCAGGGGGAATGAATGGCAGGCTGCTTATTGCCATGGGTTGTTTCAGGGCTGGGTTACCCCCCAGAGGGTTAGGGCACCTGACATTCCTTAAGATTCCCAGCCTGCTGGGCTGAGTGTGCTGGGACTATTTTGTCCAATTGTTAAAACCTTGCCCCTTTAAGACTTTTAAAAAGTGCCCACTTCTTTTTGTCCCAGGGGAGCTGGCTGTGTGGACCTGCTCACAGTCTCTGTCTCGGATTTTACTTTTTCATTTCTGTAATATCCAGTACACCATGCAATGTGTGTC
The DNA here is from genome assembly GCA_029783875.1 of Phataginus tricuspis. NCBI lineage: Eukaryota > Metazoa > Chordata > Mammalia > Pholidota > Manidae > Phataginus > Phataginus tricuspis. The sequence continues at coordinate 15,280,926 of JAQQAC010012171.1, read as the reverse complement.
TGTGCTCCTGGTGCAGATCACCAGGGCTGGTTATTTAGCAGTCCTGTGCTTCCACTCCCTCCCCACTCTGATTATTTTCCTCCTGCCAATGAGCAGGGGTGAGGGAAGTGCTCGGGTTCTGCTGGGTCTCAGCTTTGTATCTTATCCTTTTCATGAGATGCTGAGTTCTTGCAGATGTAGATGTAGCCTGGCTGTTCTACTGTATCTTCTGGTCTCTCGTTTAGGAGTAGTTGTATTTGTTCTATTTTCAAAAATATATATGGTTTTGGGAGGAGATTTCTGCGGTCCTACTCATGCCGCCATCTTGAGCCAACTTTTGTGTGTGTATTGATTTTTTATCCTGCAACTTTGCTGAATCCAGTTCTAGCAGTTTTTTGGAAGATTCTTTAGGATTTTCTATGTATAATATCATGCCATCTGAAAATAATGACAGTTTAACTTTTTCCTTTCCAATTTGGATGGCTTTTATGTTTTTGTGTTGCCTGATTGTTGTGGCTAGGGCTTCAAGTACTGTGTTGCATAAAAGTAGAGAGAGTGGGTATCCTTGTCTTGTTTCCGATCTTAGAGTAAAAGCTTTCAGCTTTTTGCTATTAAGTATGACGTTGACTATGAGTTTGTTTTTATGGCCTTTATTATGTTGAGGTAGGTACTTTCTATACTCATTTTATTGAGAGTTTTTATCATGAATGAATACTGAATTTTGTCAAATGCTTTTTCAGCATCTGTTAGATAATCATGTAGCTTTTATCCTTCATTTTGTTAATGTGGTGTAAGATATTGATTGATTTATAAATATTGTACCATCTTAACATCCTTGAAATAAATCCCACTTGGTCATGATAGGTGATCCTTTTGATGTATTATTGGATTTGGTTTGCTAATATTTTGTTGAGGATTTTGCATGTATGTTCATCAGGGATATTGGTCTATAATTTTCTTTTCTTGTGGTGTCTTTGGTTTTGGTATTAGACTGATACCTCATAGAATGAATTGGGAAGTATTCTCTCCTCTTCTGATTTTTGGAATATTTTAAGAAGGATTGGTGTTAGCTCTTCTTTAAATGTGTGGTAGAATTCAATTGTGAAGCCACCTGGACTTTGGTTTGGTTTTGTGGTCTTTTTTTTATTACCGTTTTGGATTAATTGCTGGTCATTTGTCTGTTCAGATTTTTGTTTCTTCCTAGGTCAGTCTTGGAAGGTTGTATTTTTCTAGAAAGTTGTCATTTCTTCTAGGTTGTCCAATTAATTGGCATACAAGTTTTTTATAATATTCTCTTGTAATTTTTGTGTTTCTGTGGTATCCTTTGTGATTATTCTTTCTTCATTTCTGATTTTGTTTATGTGTGTACATTCTCTTTTTTTTTCATAGGTATGGCCAGAGGTCTATCTATTTTGTTTATTTTCTCAAAGAACCAGCTCCTGGTTTAACTGATGTTTTTCTATTGTTTTATTCTCTATTTTATTTATTGTGCTTTGATCTTTATTATTTCCCTTCTTATACTGACTTTGGGCTTCGTTTGTTCTTTTTCTCATTAATTGTGAGTTTATAGTGTTTCTTTGGAATTGTTCTTGTTTCTTGAGGTAAGCTAGTATTGCTATGTACTTTCCTCTTATAATTGCTTTTGCTGCCTCCCACAGATTTTCAGGCCATTTTGTTTTTGTTTTCATTTGTCTCCATGTTTTGCTTGATCCCTGTTTTAATTTGTTCATTGATCCATTAATTATTTACAAGCATATTGTTTAGCCTCGATGTGTTTCTAGGTCTTTTTTCTTTGTGTAATTTATTTCTAATTTCATACAATGTGGTCTTAGAAGCTGCTTGATTCAATTTCAATTTTTAAAATTCATTTAGACTCTTTTGTGACCTAGAGTGTGATCTATTTTGGAGAATGTTTCATGTACACTTGAGAAAAATGTATATGTTGCTGCTTTTGTGTGAAGTGTTCTATCAATAGTCCCTTTGATCTAATGTATTGTTAAGTCCCTTTGATCTAATGTATTGTTCAGTGCCTGTGTTTCCTTATTTATTTTCTGTCTGGTTGATCTATTGATGTGTGTGGTGTGTTAAAGTCTCTTAAAGTGAATGTGCTGTGTTCTATTTCCCCCTTTAATTCTGTTGGTATTTGTTTTACATATTTAGGTGTTCATATGTTGGGTTCATAGATATTTATAGTGGTTATATCCTCTTGTTGGACTGATCTCTTTATCACTATATAATGTCCTTCTTTGTCTCTTGTTAATGTCTTTGTTTTTAAGTCATTTTGCCTGATAAATTTCTGCTAAGCCAGCTTTTCTCCCTATTACTTTCATGAAATATCTTTTTCCATCCCTTCACATATAGTCTATGTCTTTGCACCTGAAATGAGTTTCCTGTAGCCAGCATATAGATGGGTCTTCTTTCCCTATCCATTCATCCACTCTATGTCTTTTGATTGGTGCATTTAGTCCTTTTACATTTAAGGTGATTATTGATAGATATGTACTTATTGCCATTTTATTAATGTTTTTTCTGGTTGCTTTTTATAGCTCCTCCTTATTCCTTTTTTTTCCTCTCTTGCTACTGATGGTTTTCTTTAGTGCTGTAATTGTATTTTTATTTTTTCTTTATTTGTGTGTGTGTGTGCATGTGCATTTATTGTAGGCTTTAGTTTTGTGGTTACCAAAGTTTCAAGGATGGCTTCTTTACTATGTAATAGTCAGTCTTAAACTGCTGATTATTCTATTTTAAACATAATCTAAAGGTACCTTCATTTTTCCTTCTTCTTCCTACTCTACATTTTTCATATTAGATGTTATAATCTGCACTTTTTGTATATCCCTTGAATGAGTTTGTGTGTAGTTGATTTTGCTTCTTTTGTTTTAATTTCATATTTGCTTGGCATTTAGTTGGTCTACTACCTTTACTGTGGGTTTATTTTCACTGGTGAAAGCTATTTAGCCTTAGGGCACTTCCATCTACAACAGTCCCTTTAACATATCCTGTAAGACTCTTTGAGTAGAGGTTAATTCCTTCAATTTTGGTTTATCTGCAATTTATTTAACACCTGTGTCAAATTTAAATGAAAATCTTCCTGATTAGAGAACTTTTGGTTAGAGGACCTTCTGTTTCATTATATTAAATATATCATGCCACTCCCTTATGGCCTGTAGAGTTTCTGTTGAGAAGTCTGATGATAACCTGATGGGATTTGCTTCATAAGTAATCTTTTTTCTCCCTCTTTCAACACTCTCTTCTTATCCTTGATCTTTGCAATTTTAACTGTTATATGCTTTAGTATTGCTTTCCTAAGTTTCCTTTTGTTAGGGGATCTCTTCCTAGGATCTCTTCATAGGGTTCTTTTTGTTAAGAATCTTGAACTTCTGGGCACCAGAGGATGCCTTCTTCATAAAACTGTTACTTTATAGGCCAGAAAGGACAGCAGAGGCATCTAATGCAAAGGAATACACACAGAAACCCTGACAAAATGTGTAGGCAGAGGAATATGACCTAAACAAAACTATAAGACAGAACCCCAGAAAGAGGGCCAAATGAAACAGAGATCACCAGTCTTCTTGATAAAGATTTCAAAATAAAAGTTATAAACATGCTCATGGATTTACAGAAAAGTATTCAGTATCTCAAGGAGGACTTCAACGAAGAGATAGAAATCCTGAAAAAGAGCCACACAGAGCTGAAGAATACAGTATCTGAAATGAAACATACAATGGAGGGATTTAGAGTAGATTAGAACATGCAGAGGAGACGGTAAGTGAAATGGAAATTGGAGAAAAGGAAAACAAAGAAGTTGAGAAACATAGAGAAAAAAGGACCTCTATGAATGAAAGAATGATAAAAAAGCTATGTGACAATATTCGCATAATAGGAGTACCAGAAGGAGAAAGAGACAAAGGGATAAAAAGCTCTTTAAGGGAATAATTGTTGAAAACTTCCCAAATGTGGGGAAGGAAATTGGCACTCAGGTCATGGAAGTGCAGAGATCCCCTAAAAAATTATTTTTGAGCAAAAATTACAAAACTCATATATTATTGCTTTTTAAATATTATACATTAATTCTTACTGCTGTGGGGCTGAGGGTTGGTAATGCATCACCTTAGTATTCCCTAATAATACTATACCTGATGACTGGTAACACATTGCCCAATCTAAGTTGTATCAATAAAGCAGCCTAGTGAATCATTAAGAATGTCTAGTGTTGGCTTTTTAAATTTATTACCTGGTTAATGAATAAGTCTAGGCTATAAATCATCACCCGAATATATTTTATAATTTAATATGTGTACTTAAGTATTTCTATATATATTCATATTCATAACATATACATACATACACATGTATGCACAGCCAATTAGCATTTTATCCTAAGTTTAGGCTCATAAGAGAAGCCATAAACTGAAAACAATGAAATGCTCATCTATCTTCCTTTTATCTGCACTTATATCTGTAGTATGGAATTAAAAAAAAAAAACTACCTTGGAAATGGCCCATGTGGGGAGCCATGTTTGGTTACTGCTTGACATAAGTGAAGCCATTTTGTTACTTCCTCCATATTGTAGAGAGATCTTGTTTATTCTGCAACTTTTGAACTTCCTTGTTCTGCAACTTTTATGCTTGTACAAGCTGTTTTGAGATATGTATGTCAGGGGATAGAGTGACTGTCCTATGACCCTTGGAAGAAGGAACTTGTTAAGGAAATAACTCTATATATAACCATGATGTGCTTTCTTAGGGGAATATATATACTAAGAAAAAATTAAGCTTAGCGCGGCTGCATTGACAGTTTGCCCTCCTGAGTCTTTTCTTTCTTCTTTTCTTCTTTCAATCCTCACCGCCCCTTTCAGGTACTGTTCGACCACTGACGGCCGGCTCCGTCAGCCCATGTTGTCTGAGGGAAGATAAAGACAGCACACTGAATAAGGTTAAGACCTAGGCTAGGACTAGGAATTTTGATTTCCCAGTAAAGAGGGCTCAATAAGTTGCTGAAATGAAGTTAAATCTTCTAAAGGAGTAAAACACAAGCTTAACTAAGGGGAGAAGAACCAAAAATAATCCTGAGGAAAAGGTCTAAAACTTCAAATAATGTATCTGGTGTGTGTTGTGGTCTCAGCAGACTCATTTATAGAGACATATATTTATGTTTAATATAAGAAGCTAAGATTTATCCAAATTAAGTGAATAACAACCAACAGGTTAACCTAGAATTAGTTCTAATAAATCCTTTCCAAGATACCAAGCAAAAGGAGAGCCTTAATGACCCTAATTAGTAGAAAAAGATTTGAATAGAACTTGAGGTGTCATTAGGAGCCCTGAGTACTCTGAATAAAGTGCCTTTACGTAGTAAACCATATTACATATTAGCTTCAGAGCTGATCAGTGAAATAATGTTTGCTTCAGATAACAGTCTCATGCAGAGTCCTCCTCTGTTCTCTCTCTGGTCCGTGCTGTGAGCAGGGAGACAGAGTATTCAAGATAACTAAACATCCTTAGGACCAGGAAACGTGTCTTTTTCCAAGAAACCAGGAGAACCCCTGAGTGTGTCTTTGCACATATAGATGATGTTGATAAAGTGAATAAAAATGTTGAAGAAGCTCATGAATGCATCGTACCTATTCCATTTACTTAACCACCCTCTGTTGCTAAGGACGCATGAGAGGGAGGATGGGCAGGAACAGAACTGAGCCTCTGTTATGCCTGCTACCACATCTGAACACACAAGCCTCAGTATCCCAAATCCCTTATTTAAAATCAAGCCAATAAATTACCTTTGCATTAGTCAGACCTCAGTAAAACGTCCCCAAGGTGATGGCAGAGCTGTGTCACTCCCTGAGCCTTGCAGCACCTTTTGTGGTAACAGGACTATCCTGCCACATAGTCCGAGCTGAGTCATATTTGATGTCCATCTGTGCTGGAATATGTCATTCTTGGGTTGACCCTGGGTTTACAGAGATGCACATAATGACAGGGCTCCTGAAGCCCAGCTCCTATATCTCACCTTCTTTTCTCCTTCTGCACTGGCCCACGACGTTTGTAGTTCCTTAGACTGTGCTTGTGTTGAAGGGCCAGTCCAGGGTCTAGTTCAGGAAGTTGCCTTCTTCCCCACAAGGATTTGAGGCTTCTTTCTAAAGGTGGGATCCTGACCCCGAATCCTAGTGCACACCCCAACTAAAAAGAAATGGTACTGATGGAGATTTCCTCTGTGGATTGTTAGGAGCAGTTCTGTGGATTCCCCTACATAGGTGTGGGGATCTGGGTGCTTATTATTCAGTCTGTCCACTACCCCAAATCGTGCTTTATTGAATCTGGCTCTTGGAACCTGGTCTATTCCCCGTTCTTGCACAGTATCTTTTATCCGAAATAACAAAGAAAAACTAATTATAGGGTTAGTTCAAGGTATAAATTTTAAATAGTTGGCTGAAACAAATTATTTGTGAAATTTCACCAGTTTCAAAAATAATGTAATAGAAAATCCACACATAAAACTAAGACTGTGTTTCCAGAATAAAAAAAAAGGCACTCAAAATAGGGATGAAGAAGAATATGGAGGAAATTCTAGTCTTGGTTTTCCCATCACTAGAAATAAGTACTCACACCGACCACCTCCACAGCTACTGGACTCTCCCTAAAACCCATTCTACTGTCCTCATCACATTTCAAGCCCACACCCTAGGCCAGCAGCAGTTCTCTGCGTAGCAGTTATCTCTGCTCCCAGTGCAGGCAGCTGGGTCTAGGACATCTTCATCGTGGCAAATATTTAAGCTCCTTCTTCAGGAGATTTTCTGGAGCTCTTTCTGCTCACTTCCTGAGACCTATTAATTACTGAAAGAGTCAAATTAGATAAAGTGCTGAAGCATTTAATACACCCTGACCTAATTCTGTAGTTTCTTAGCTGTGTAGTTTCTTTCAGCTGCCACTGTGAATCATTGTAAGATGCGCATCTATTTTCCAATAAGGCAGATGGCATTAGAGCCTGAAAAGGAACAAGATAGAGATGCTATGTGTCTTTCCCATCAACAATCAACGATGTGGGACTTAGACTTTGACAGATTGAACAATAGGGGAGCTACTTGCTCCATTCACCTGAACAGGTAAAATCTCTACAGAGCAGCTGTTGCCTGTCTGTGTAAAGTAGCTCACTTGCCATTAAAGAACAACTATGAAAATCACAAGCTCATTACATGGGCTCCCACAAAAACCAGCACTCTGCAACACCCCTGCTCTTGAGTTTCCCACAGCCAGTTGAAGTGATTGGTTCTTGTTCTTATTAGTGGAGTTCTGTGTGGGGAATGCCAGTCTCCAGTTCCGGAGGAGTGTCCCACGGCCCTCGGCTCCTGAACTGACACGCCAGTTCACTTTAGTTAAGGAACCTGAGCATCTCTGGGCCTTAAATCTTCATTTGTAAGATGAAAAGATTCATCTTTCCTATTTGCTTTACAAGGTATGACAGATAAATAAAATTGTAATAAAGGAACTTTAAAATTTCCCCCAGGGGAGTAGATAAAGCCCCTGATAGTGATTCCTTGTCACCTTTTCTTACATCTAAAAATGAACTTTAAGTACTTCAAAAATGGCTATAAAATGATTAGAACCCCTTAAACGCAATATATATGCATTACTATACCTTTATACTCCATTTCATGAATAAAATTATTAAATATTCCCGGTACTCTAATAGTCATATAACAAAGAATATTAAATTTGAGTTTAATGTACCATTGCTACTCCCCTGATATGTTAGTGTGTGATATGGATTTATAAATTAATTTTAATGTTTACCAGGGAAACTGGTATTTAGGACCAGATCATCTGAAGCACGTAATAAACATACAGCAAGTGCTTAAAGCCTGAGGCTCACAGCATTAGCCTCACCATTGTTGTGTGCAATTTACTGCATTTCTGCTGCAGAAAGCTGGATATCCAGAGTGTGCTGGAAAACTCCGAACTGGTGTGTTAACTTAAGAATATGCAGATTATGACCTGCTGAATGAGGAAGCACGAGCGCCCCTACAGGAGCTGCAACTAGCTCCCTGGGCACCTGAGCTCCCACTCTGGAGAAGAGAAGACCCTGGGTCATTTTGTTGGAAGCACAGTTTCAATACACGTACACCGAGGAAGTAAAATCATAGATTTATTATTTACAAGTCCTAGAATGGGGTACAATGAGTCAAGGGAAAGGCGTTCCTCTGCCCCAGGTCACGGGAGAGCAGGAGATAGCAGGAAAACAAGCCCTGTTCCTTACGAGGTAATTGGGGTGGCAGAACCCGATGTTTCACAGGCTCAACTTTGAATGGTCATGTTGAAAGGTGCCCCAGGGAAAGCAAGGTGGGACCTCAGGGCAGGAATCCTGAACTCGGGTCCTAATCCAAATAGCCAGCCTCTGGGTGTGAGCAGGGCTGTCAAACTGAAACGCCCAAGCAGCAACTCGCAGAGGCTTTTTTTCTCATTACACAGTTAGGCGACTTATGCTGATCTTCCCCTGGGCTGTGAGCATGTGAACGTTACATCTGTGAACCCTGGACCGCCTCTAAAACTGTTTCCTTTCATCATGTGATTGGCTCAAGGTTCACTTCCCGGCCGCCAAAACATCACTCCAGTGACTGCAGTGGGGGCTCCTATGGTGAAGCCCCTTAGACTTCTCCTCAACAAAGCAAAGCCCATGTCCTTTAATCGGGACCCAGAGTGAGGGAATTAGACTGTGTGGTTGGAGATTAAAGAATGGGAGTTTGTGAAGCAAACTGAGCAGATACTCACAGACCTAGATAAACTCTTGACTCATGTATCCTTGAGATGGTTTGTAGGGATTTAGAGACAACAAGTAGTGGATCCCAGACTGGATGGAGCGAGAAGGCTGACTAAGCTCCTGAAACAGTCCTGTCGTTTCACAACTGACCAGTCAGAAGAATTGGGTGCAAGCTGAGCACACCCCTGCCACCCTGTCCCAGAAGTTTGCCCTTAAAAATCCCTGCTTTTAACCCTATGGGGAGTTTGGGATCTTTAGCATTAGCTACCCATTCGCCTCGCTTGGTGCCCTGCCATAAACACCCAGGTTTTTCACTGCATCCTGATGTCAGTGTTTGGTTTGCTGAGATTTTTCAGGTAAGCAGACCCAGGTTTGTTTGGTTTTGTAACAATCTTTCATTTGCAAGGAACCAAGCCTTGTCTCCACATCCTTTACATTATGAGTAAAACGTTGATGTCACACTTGAAACTCAAAATCAGCCAGTTTCTGAACATGACAATTATACCTGCATTCTCCAGAGAAGCAGAGCTAAAAGGAAATTTCTGGTAAAGGATGAGAACAGGATGGAAAAAAACAAAAACAATTCCAGGGATAATTTCGATTGAAAAAATCCTAAGTAATAAAAAGCTTGCAGTGTTCAATGCATGAAAAACTATTGAATCTAGATTTAGGAGGCGAGGGAAGCCCCCCGCATGGTGACCGAGCAGGGCTGGTGACATGAGGACTGAGGGAGGAGAAGACAACAGCTGCAGGGCCTGGAATTAGCACATGGATGGACATTAGCTTGTTTCCTACAGTGAGAAAGATAAGGTTCCTCTACTGAAATGAGGGAAGCAAAAATGGATCTGTATGGGCTTGGAAGGACCAGACTGGAAATCCTAGGCTTATTTTTAAATGTAAGATATTCAGGTGTAGTTATCAGGGAGGCACAGATAAGAGAAATCTGGACCTCAGGAGACAGGTCTACACTAGAGATGTCTGGGACAAGGGCAGGTGTTACATGGCAGTAGTGTCCCAGGCTCTCAGCTAGAGGTGGCCTGACTCCCTCTATGTGGTCTATCACTAGTGTGAGGAATTTACTATTATTCTTAATTACTTCTAATTGAGGACCAAGAACATGATTTAATATCCTATACTTATTTCAATGACAGGTCTATTGATTTAATTTTTAAAGTGAACATTTCAGGGGTCAACAAGGTGTGAGTTTAAATAAATGAATTTAGGAAAATTAAATCAAGTCATTCCCTGTCTATGTTTAGATCTAAAAACCAAAAATAGTTAGAATTTGAATAAATTACCAAATGCTATAAGCCTAAAGAGCTGCTAGATTTTCCTCTCAGTGAGTGTTACATTTTTCTTAAAAATTTATCAACTTGACATTAACAAAACAACTTTGTAAAGGATGATTTTACTTTGCAACAGCTGTTTTTTTTAAAAAAACTTTTAAATTGGTGTTTAAAAGTCTTAAAAGTTAAATGGTCTTCCAAGACAACTGGGTTATAACTTCCATCTATGGAAAGCTCATTAGTCTAATGCTAAGGAAAAAAATCAAAATGTTGGCAATTTATTGAAAAACAAAAACCAAAACACATGATAACTCTGTAATATGAAATACAATAGGAAATATTTAGCATAAGAACAGCCAGTGTTGATTTTTTTAAGTGATTGCATATTATTCATGTTTACCATTCCAATAGTTCTTAAATGAAAAATAGTTGCAGTAGTCAAGGTTTATTGTGGAACATTTTTGCCTATAAAGGAAAATACATTATATAATTCTCCCTGGAGTATTTAAAGTCAAGTGAAGCTGGTGTACCATTTTTCAGTTTCTAAGGATGTTCCTTGGGTGCCCTTTTTATATCAGTTAAAGAAAATGCAACCCTGGTGCAAATATGTTTGTCTCAGAGTTCCTGGACGTTTGTCCCATTCCCTGCTCTTATAATGTGTTACTTTGGACATGTTAATTCATCTCCCTAAAGCCCTTGTTTCTTCATCTACGAGAAGACCAGTCACTCCTGTCTTCAAGGGGTTTTGAAAGTATTGAATGAGATACCACAATGGCACAGTATAGAAGCTTAAAAATGGTATTTTAAAAGCATACTGATTATTTTTGTATTACATGATATACATTTTTCACTTACAGCCAAATGGACATGAGTAGGCCTGGGTTTGTAATGTGCATGGCTGGTAAAATGTCTAGTTCATATGCATGTGTGATCCTCGTGAATGAAGGGGCACATCTCTAGTGGTAAGCGTGCAGACAAGTGTTGGAGAAACTGGTCCTAACGGAATGATTCCATTCACTCTGTGACTCCCGTCATCCCTCAGACCAGCTCCTCTGCTGTCCTCTATCATTTGGTAGTGTAATTCTGGAATTAGAGGAACTGTTAATTCTCACAACATGGACCTGAATCAGGGTTATATAGCCGATATGAAGTCATCAGCCCAAACCCTGTAATATCCAATTTGTATCTCCTCTGAATTTAAGATAGTGATATTTACAGCAGCATTGATATTTCTGTGGCTGAGGCCAAATTGTCTACATTTCTATTTCCACATGTTCTCATTAACCTGCAGAATGTTCAAAGTTCATTCAAATATTCTGAGCAACCAAATGGATACAGATAACTAATATTTTTCCATGTTTCACTGGCTTAATATTCACAACTGGAGAGAATGAATTCATAATACATTAATTTAAAATGTAGAACAATTTTGTACAGCATTGTTCAAAAGGTCTTGGTGAGTGCTCAAGTAGACATTAAGACTTATTTGACAAGAGGCTTCCACCTGAGGAGTCTGGATCCCGTTAAGAACCTATGTGTGACCTTTCCTGTTGCCCCATAGTAATTACAAAGGCTTTACCTGGCAGGCCTCGGGAAGGCTGCCCTCTCCGCAGCCCGGCGCACAGCCAGTGTACCACGGCCTCAGAAGGAGCGGCAGTCAGGGACCTAGGCACCCGGCCTGTCATGGTCTTTGCACATCTAATCCCAGCCATGCCTTAATTTCCAGGTGTCTTTATCTGAGATTTTGGCAAAGTTCTTCAGGAGTGTCTGCTGAGTCCTACTTCTGGGGTGAGAAGGGGGAGAACTTGAAAGCCTTTCTCCATTCTGACTCACCCTGAGTACTTTTCTACCCCTAGCCCTTCTCAGTGTCCATAAAACTGCAGACTTAGGGACTCTCTCATAAGTCAGAGGTAGATAGACGCCTCCACGTCTGCACAGGTTTAGCTGATGCTCCGCTAGTGCGCCACTGCGTGGGAAAACAGAACAGGGTACAGAACAGGGTGCTCAGCTCTTCCCCGGTTTTAGGCTGCAGTTTATTCCCATCGGCAAGTGGCTGAAGGATTAACTCTTCCACCTGTGGTTGTTGCCTTAAGAGATCACTCCGCCACCAGCCAGCTCAGCGCCTCTCCCTGCTCAGCTGAGCTTCCCTTACTCTTCTGACAACTTGGACATGCCAAGGACATCTTTTGTTACCATTACAGACTTCCCCATGTATAAACCTGTAAGAAAGCAAGATTCCAGGTTTCCTTCTAAGCTATTGGTTTCATCAAACTCATGATCATTATTTAAAGTTTAACGTGCCCTAAATTAATTTTCCCAGGTCAATACAATCTTTTGAGTAATTTTTCAGTCATAAGTGAAGCATGAGAAATCTTTAAGTGGAAATGAGAAAACAAAAGAGAAAATTCCAGGAAATTAAAAACACAATTTAAGTAACTTTTCTGGTCTAAAAAAATGGTTCCTCTAACCACTTTTTATGTAATTAATATTACCAATGAATAATACAGGTAATAATGAATAATATAGGTAAATCAGTAGTACTGTTATTACTAAGATAACTTATTCATAAATGTATGCTGAAAACTAAAATGCAATATTTTATATACTCAGATTTCTACAGTATCAATTTAAAAATGAAATTTGAGGAATTACTTTCATTTGTGACCAATGAAACAAAGGGTTAATTTTTTTACTGGGGATATAATACTTCGATTAATTGTGTGAAGGCAGTAGAGTATGGGGTTTAAAGCAAGGCCCAGAAGCCAAACTGCCCGGGTAGAGGCCCCAGCGGTGTGGCTTCCTCACTGGACGAGCTGGAGGACATACTACAACCTCTGCCCTGTAAAGCAGCAGCGCTGTGCTTCCCTGACAGGGTGATCGGGAGCGTTCGGTTGGTTACTCTTTATAAAGGTCCTGACATAATTCATTGAAAACATCGAATACCTGTTTGGAGCAAAGCGTTCGTTCTCTTTCTAATCAGCCACATACTTGACTCTGTTTGTCAGCTGTTTGCATTCTCCAGATGATGTTGGGTGCTCAAAACTAAAATAATTTAAGTTGTATGGGTTTTCCTGATGACTTCAGGTTTTACGTATGTGTGTGTTTGTGTGTGTGCATTTGATGTCTTATTCATGCTTGTAATTTATATTTTTATGTATATAAAACACATGATCTTATAATTCATTTTCCAAAATGGGATACCTTTGAGAGGGAAAGAGGCACTATTAGTACAATTCCACTGGGATAACTAGAAATTTTTACATGTGTTTACATTTGTCCCTCTGTTTTATATGAGGTTAAATATTATTCTTATTCTTTGATGATTCTCATACATGGTAGGGACTCTCATGTGCAGATACATTTATAGACACACGCTGCAGCAGAGGCTGTCCATGCCTTACACGCTCCCAGTGTTCACCTCCTTTTATAACACAGCAAACACCTGCAACGCTGACTGATCTGGTTTTCCTTCTGCAGGAGCACACAAGCCAAAGTGTAAGAGTCAATGTTCCTGGAAGCAGTTCATGACCAGTGAGGACAGGGAGCTGAACAAATAACCCAACTTCCTCACTTCTCAGCTGGAATGGCCTTGAGCCCTAACCCAGCAGTGTTGGACGGCAGGGAACAGTCTGGGGAGCACATCCTCACAGGCCTTCTTCTCTTCCTTTTTTTGCTTCTCTGTGGATCTGTGTAGAGTTGGATCCGGTAGAAACTTAACCCAAAATATGTGAATAAATAAATAAGCATATTGGACAAACCTCAGTGATTATCTAACTTGGGAACTCAAATAAAATAAATGCCTTCCACATAACCTTTAGACTCACTGTTAGAATACAGGATATGGGTACATGCCATTTAAGGTAGAATGGTTTGCCCAAAATTCAGCCCTGTTAAAGAACAAATAATTAGTACCTGTGTGTGGTATATCTGTAGAGTTTGCATATGTACGGGTGAAAGAGAGAGGGAGGGAGAGAGAGATGATATGAAAAGCATGGGAATTTTATATTTGGCTAACCTGACAGAATCAAGATTTTGACAAAGGATTAATTAAACTAATGTGTCTAAAGAAGCAAGTTTACAGCACCACTTTCCTTTTTTCCAATTTTCTCTGTTCACATCTAATTGCTTCACTCACTACATGCCTTCTAGTACTAAAGAGGGATTCAAAATCTTATTAAATGGTCCTCAAAATATTGGCACCTTCACTCCTTAGAAGTGAGGTTTTAGAATGACCTTCCTTGCAGTTGAACTATTCTGAACTAGAATGAGAGAGATCGGCGTACAAATCACCCAGGTCTCCCGAGTTCGGAGTGTTACTGTTGTTCTTTTTTAATTGAGTGATAGTTCACCTACCATCCACGTCACTGGTTTAAAAGTGCAAGTCAATGCTTTCTATTACGTTCACTAAGTTATGCAATCATTGCCACTAACTAATTACAGAACATTTTTATCAGCCCCCAAACAAGCCCTGTGCCTATTAGCAGTCACTTTCCACTTTCCCTGCCCTTGCAAACCCTGACAGCCACTAATCTGCTTTCTCCATTGGACCTGACTATTGTGGTCCTTTCATATAAATGAAACCACATAATATGTGGCCTTGTTTGTCTGGATTCTTTCACTTAGCATAATGTTTTCAGGGTTCATTGATGATTTTTTGGCTCAACAATATACCATTCTATGGATACACCTGTTTTGTTTATCCATGCATCAGTTGATGGACATTATATTTTGGCTATTATAAATAATGTTGCACTGAATATTCATGTACAAGATTTTTTTGGTAGACATATTTGATGTTTAATTTTTGACAGTAAATTTTTGACAGTAAATTTTTACTCATTCCTTCTCCTAGCTCCCTTCTTTTTTCCTAGTTTTATTGATATATAACTGACATAAAACAAACATTTTTGTTTAAAGTTTAAGCATAATGATTTCATACATGTATATATTGCAAAATGGTTACAATAAGTTTACATCCATCATCTCACATAGTTTCCAACTGGCACACATATTTTTAATTCTCTTATATATGTACCTAGGTTACTATTATTGGATTCTATGGTAACTATATGTTACCTTTATGAGGAACTGCCAAATTATTTGCCACAGTGGCTGAACTACTTTATATTCCCACCAACAAGGTATGAGGGTTTCATTTTTCCACATTCTCCCTGCTGTGGGCTGAATTGTTTCCCTCCAAAATTCGTATGTTGAAGCCCTACCATTACCAATGAATGTGACTGTATTTGGATAAAGGGCTTTTAAACTGGTGATTAAGTTAAAAAGAGTCTCTTAGGGTGGGCTGAAATCCAATCTGACCAGTGTTCTTAGACACACAAAGAAATATACAGAGTAACACTAGGGCCTCATTGGCCTAGAGAAAAGGCACGTGAGGAGACAGCAGAGGGCAGCCACCTGCAAGCCCAGGTGAGTGGCTGATGCTTTGATCTTGGACTGTTAGCCTCCAGGATTGCGAGAAAATAAAATTCTGTTGTTTAAAAGCCACCCAGTCTGTGGTAGTTTTATGTGGCAGTACCAGCAAATTAACACCATCCCCAAAATTTGTTTCCTTTTTTTGTTAAAAGCCGTCCTATTAGAAGTAAAGTGCTAACTCAGTATGGTTGCAATTTGACAAACAGTGACTAATAATGTTGAACATCTTTTCACGTGCTTATTGGCTAATGTGTATCTTTGGAGAACTGTCTGTTCATAGCCTTTCTCTAATTTTAACTGTATATTTGTCATTTTAATATTTATTTGTAAAAGTTCTTTATCTATTCCAAATATTAGACCACTGGATGTCAATTTTGTGCAGTTTCCCCATTCTTTGGAGCCTTTTCATGCATGTCCTTTGATAGTGCCCTTTGACACACAAAGGATTCTAATTTTAATGAAGTCCAATTTATCCTTTTTTTTGTGGCTTGTGCTGTTTCTGTAATATCTAGGAAACCATTGCCAGTCCAAAAACATATTTACATGTATGTTTCTTTTAAAAATGTTATAGATGTTAGCTTTATTGTATTTAAGTCTTAATGTAACTTGAATTAATTTTTGCATACAATGTGAGACTTGGCTCCAAATTCACATTTTTGCATGTAGATACCAAGCTACGCCAATGACATTTGATGAAAAGACTATTCTTTCTCCATTGAATGTTCTTGGGAATCTTGTCAAAATCATAGATTCATTTCTGGACTATCTATTCTATCCTTTTGTTTTGTATATATTATACTACATCCCAAGTGCATCAGTTCCTGTAGATTTGAAATCGAAGAGTAAGTCCTCTGTCTTTGTTCTTTGTTTCAATATTGTCTGGAGTATTCTTATTTTTTCATTTGGATTTTAGTATTTGTTTGTCCATTTCTGAAAAATGACAATGTTTTGACAGAAATTGCACTGAATCTGATAATATCATATTAATAATATTGAGTCTTCCAATGCATAAATACAGGATATCTTTCCATTTATTTAGGTTGTCTTTAATTTCTTTCCACAATATTTTTTTAAGTTTTCAGTGCACAAGACTTGCATTTATTTGGTTAGATGTATTTCTAAGCATTTTACTGTTTTCATTGCTATTTCATATGGAGTTATTTTCTTAATTTTATTTTCAGATTGTTCATTGCTATTGTATAGAAATACAAGTAATATTTCAGTTTTGATCTAGTATCTTGAAGCTTTGATGGCCTCATTTATTAACTCTAATAGTTTTTGAACATTTGGAGTATTTATCTCATCCTTTATCATTTCATTCTATCAATGATTTAAATAATCAAGGGATAAAGGAATCTTTATTTTGGTCTACCTTTGTCCAGTGACTTCATTACCTTTTTTTGATTCTGATCTTTTCTGACTGTACATTTTTGCCATGTTCTGAAAATCCCAGCTGTACCTCCGGGAAAAATAAATACAAATCTTTGTTGGTGTAGCTATTAGGGGAATAACCCTCATTGGCATGTGTGATTTTGGTTATTTCATCTACCTCAATTCTTTTAATTTAATTACCAAGTATAACAGATTTTTTGTTTTAAGGATAACTCATTGATTTTAACCATCTTGGTTAGTTCATTAACTGAATGGTTTGAGGCTGATTTGTTTTATAATGAAGATATTAGGAAAGTAGATTGTAATGGATCTTATTTTTAAGGTACACCATTTATTAATTTTTACTGTGTTTTATTAGATGTACAAAAATCTCTTAGTACCTACCAAGGGTGAACTTACTATTAACTGGAAAACATTGAAAACATGTATGAGTAAATTCAAATATAAATTCTAACATAAGTATTTTCTAATTATTTATTAGTATGATCCCCATGATGGATGTCATTTATTTCTGTCTATTTTCATTAAAAACTAAATGATCTAAAGTGACTTAAATGTTAAATACATAAATATATAAATATGGTATATTTGTTAAGGTTTGTTAATATGCCAGTCACATTTTGAATATTGCTTAAAACACTGATAATAAATCATCTGATTAGCACTTTATATTTTACAAACTGTTTCACAAGACTCATCTCATTTTATTTTTACAAAATATTATATAATACATATTACATTAATTTTAAATATATAAAATACTAGCAGGGACTAGTAGGCATTACTAAATTGACTAGGAGTGACGGGCAATTTCTAGTATGAGATACAATGTGCGTCTTTCCCTGTTGGGGCCTGTAATTGATGAATTCCTTCTTGTTTAAGATTCTTGTATGGGGTCTGAGTGACAACTCCTCCTAACCTCCCAACTCTGCTTTTGTCAAGTTTCCCTTTATTAATCTTCACAGTGTGAAAGTTGTTTGTCTATTCTAGGTACAAATCTGTTAGTAGGATGGTGTTTTGTCTATAGTTTCTCCTAGTCTGGATCTTTGGTCTTCATTTTGTAGGTAGAGCAGAATGTCTTGATTTTAATGAAATCCAGTTTATCAAAAATTGTATTTCATGGATCATGCTTTTAGTAACCAAGAAATCGCCATCTGACCCAAATGTAAAAATGAAATTTTCTGCTGTTTCCTTCTAGAAATTTAATAATTTTAGGTTTTATACTTTAGTTGTAGGATAGATTTTGAGTTATATTTTGAATTGAGTCAGGAATATGAATCGGTGCTCATTATTTTGCACATGGATATCCAAATCCTCCAGCACCATTTTTGAAAAGACTATCTTCTCTCTATTAAATAGTCTTTGCACCTTCGGTGAAAACCAGTTAGCCATATATTAACACATCATTTTCTGCAATCTCTTTTACTTTCCATTGATTGATATGGAATTCTTTCTTCAATACCAACTGTGGATTTCCAGGATAAATCTTATTTGGGCATGATGTCATATATAAAATTGGTAAGATGTCCATTTTTTCTCTCAGTTCTATCAGTTTTGGACTCACTTATCATGAAGCTCTGTTGTCAGGTACATACACATTTAAGACTGTAGTATCTTCTTGGTGAACTGCAGCCTTTATCATGAGAAAATATCCTTCCTTTTCTTGTTCTGAAGTCTGCTCTGTCTGAAGACTATTAATCTGCTCCAGCTGTTTGCTTAGGTTACAGAGTACATGTTTCTCCATCCTTCTAACTTATGTCTTTATGTTTAAAGTGGATTTCTTTTAAACAGGATATAGCCTAATCTTTCCATTTTTAATCCTTTAGGCAACTTGTTTTTAAATTATGTTTAGATGATTTTGTTTAATATAATTTTTCATTTATGAGGTAAAATAGTTACCATAATGTTGGTTTTGTGTATTTTTAATTTCTTTTTTGCTCATGTCTCCTTTTCTGTCTGCTTTTAGATTGAGTACTTTTCTGATTCTATTTTACCCCCACTACTAGCTTATTATTTATCTCTTTATGTTTAGATTTTCAATTGTTACCTTAAGATTGACAATGTCAATTATTTACTCATAATCAACTTTCAAGAATGTTATGCTGCTTGCACAGTGTGAGAATCTTAAGAGTCCTAATTACTTGATCTCTTCATTGATACTATTTGTCCGATATTTTATTTTTATTTTTGTTATAAACCACAAAACTTTACTGTTTTGCTTTAGACAGTTATACTGAGTAATCTAAAATTTAAAAAATTATATTTATCTTTATTTTAGCAATTCTACGAAACTATCTTTGTATAGATCACAGTTGCCTGTCTGGTACCATTTTCTGCTTGAAGAACTTCCTTTAACATTCCCTGTAGTACATATCTGTTGGCAATACATTCTTTCAGTGTTTTTGTTCTGATAAAGTATTTATTTATTATTTATTTTAACAAATTGACAGGTGTTTTTTTTTTTTTCTGTTTAGCTTTCCATCGTCCTCTGGGTCAGATGTGTTTCTGTCCCTTCTACAGTCTTCATTAGTCCTCATGTGGCCCAGGGGTGCAGCCTGTACTGTTCTTAACCCCAGGGACCTAAAAATTTCACTCTTTAGAGGAGAATAAATGGTCCAGGCTTCACTCTGATTCTGAAGCTCATGTCCTTCTTTTAGTCCCGTGCCACTGAGGGAAGCTTTTCTGGTCTCCCACCTTGACCCCAGGTCAGTATTAGTTACTTAGTACTGCATCAAAAATAATCTAAAATTTAGACTAAAACAGCCCACATATAATAAAACATAATAAAACAACACACATCTGCTGGCTTCTGTGTGTAAGAATCAAGGCATTGCTTAGCTGGGCCTGGATCTCTCTTAGGATGCAAGCAAGATTTCAGTTGCGCACGTTCATCTGACATGTAGGGCAAATCCACCTCTAAGGTTGCTGGTGCATTAAATTCCTCTGGGCCTCAGGTTCCTGCTGGAAGTAGCTGCTTTCAGTCCTTTTCCGTGTGAGCCTCTTCAGCTCGCTTCATTAGAGTAAGAACATGAGACAATCCAGAGCGTGGGAGTTCTAGCCAGCAAGACAGAAGTAATGTCTTTCATAACCTCATCTTAGACTTCAAACCTATCTTAGTCTGCTACAGCTACCATGACAAAACACCTTAGACTGAGTGGCTTAAACAGTAGAGAACAATTTTCTCATGTAGCTGAAGATCTGGGTGCTACCATGATTGTATTCTGGAGAGAGATCTTTCCTGGCTTGCAGATGGCCACCTTTGCACCGTGTTCTAACATGGAAGAAGAAAGAGAGAGCAAGCTCTCTGGTGTCTTTTCTTATAAGGATGCTAGTCCCATCATGAGGACCCCATGCTCATGACCTTATCTAACCCTCCAAAAGACCCACCTCCAAATACCATCAGATTGGGGGTCAAGTCATAGATATAAGAATTAGTGTGGTTGGGGGAGCCCAAATATTTCAGCCGATAATGTCCTATCACTTTACCTGTTTTCCAATCATTAGAATAAATCAGTAGATCAAGTCACACAAGAGGACGTTGCATAAAGGAGTGAATGCCAGGAGGTGAAATTCCAATTCCTTGGAAGCCATTTTAGAAGCAACCACAGAATCTGTAGACCACCTTCCTTCCCAACCAATGCTTCCCACCTTTTCTAAATGCAAAAAGCAGAACGCAAATGCAGAATGCATCATTCCCTCCTGAGGACACCACAAGTCAAGTCCACATCTTGGAAGGAACTGATTCATGGAAATGGCCCTGAAAAGGGAGCAAACCTCTCCTGCTCTCCTGCATCTATGGCTACCAAGGCTGTTGTATTTTCATGTTGAGCTACGGTTGGTCTTTAGCAATCTATTAAAAATTTTAGCTAAGTTCTTATTGGCTTATAGGTGCCATCCTGTCTTCTTTCCATGCTGTTCCACAGGTGAGCCAGGGCTTGCATTTCATCTCTGTTTGGAGACACTTGTCTTTCTTGAGATTTCTGGGTATTTAAGTGTCCTGAAGCTCAATTGCCCTGGACTCTCTCATAGGTTCAGAAAGTTCTGAAGTTGTATATTATGGAGTTTTTAAAATACAGTTTTGATAGAAAAGACACCTTTACCAGCTGTCCACACATTCAGTAGAAGCTGGAACCTCTGGCAATAATTATTTGACTTTATATTTCAGAAATTTTAAAAATCAAAATATTGTTGTTTTGACCTTACTACCCCTTAATGACCTGATATGGTTTCTTGAACTTCCTCCCTTATGATTAAACATTATACTAAAACAAACTTCAAATGTGCGGATGCTTGTGATGGTCCTGATGCAGCGTTTTCCAAGGCAATCGGTGTGCTCAGCACACTTTCTTAATAGGCATCTTTACTTGGAACATAGTTCCATTATGGAAATAACTATATAAATGCATATGTGTCAAACTAGTTAATATATTTCTTTTTACTATTCCTGGAAAGATTATGAGTATCTGGAATACATTTAAAATTTTTTCAGTTTATGCTTTATTTTATTGAGTATCTTTTAACATTATGGGTTGACCTAATTTCTTGAAGAATGGTTAAACTTCTAAGTAACATATAACGTATTATGTCCAAGGATGTGGAATTATAATAACAGCAACAACTAAAAAACTCCATATATTATACCTTAAAACGGTGGGTGATGAATGAAACATTTTAATAAAATATGCAGTATGATTTGGTGAAATTCAATTTATAAAGAAAAATCAATATTGGCTAAATAAATAATAAATTGATGTCAGTTTATTGAAAACTCAAAAAAATCTCATAGTGAAATAGGCAATTTTTGTAACCAGCATTAACTCTTTATATATCACTTTGAAAAAGAAACACATGTTATAAAGCTGTCCCTTGATAAGTGTTTAGCAAAGTGAACAAAATATAAGGAATTTTAAAAGGTGGCTAAGAGGAATGCCTAGTCCGCACTGTGACATGGACTCTCCTTATTATTTGGATGCTCGGAATGTAAATGTAGGTAACTAGGAACCCCATTTTTCAGCCACTGAAATGTCTGGATTTTAGTCAGACCCAGCGGTCACCCATGGCAAGCTCTGCTTTCAGTCTTGTGGTTCTTGTTCTTGGTGTTCCTTTTCGTCGGTTACTCTGTGTGCTTCTGGCTGAGGACATACTCTGTAGTTTGGTTCAATAATAGAACAGCTGCAGAGGTTCCTTGCTTCCTGCTTATATGGTGGAGCTGCTGCTGTGAGAAACGAGGGCCACTGGGCACTTGGGGTGACTTATATACCAACCTAGGTACTTAGTATGAAACACTTCTGAAATCGGGCAGTTACAGAGGCTGTTTGTCCTGAACCTCATTCAGTTCTCCTGTAGATCATACTGCAGTGGCTGTTTCAAACCGGAGAGATGCTCCTGCAAGCCTCAAGGGCCACTTAGAAGTCTTCCTATCCCCAGTAAAAATGTCATGATCACGTCACTAAGTGTTCAGAATCTGTTGCAGTTCCTATGCGGGAATTGGTTGCCATTGGCCAGGGATCTCCCTATAAGAGTGGATATGACTTACCTAGTAGCTGTACCTCCATTCTCTCCTACCAATGTTTATTCAGGAGAGAGGGTTACCATATTTCTTCATTCATTTGCTAAAACATTAAAAAAATAACTTGCAAAAGAGTGCTCTTCTATGTAAGCATGTCACTTTTTATTAAGAAACAAACTAAATGCCCATGATTGAGAGAATTCATTTCAACCATAAATAGTTAGAAGTCTCCCACTGTGCCAAAGAGTTATTAAAATGCTTTAATGCTTTTTATAAAATATACAAAGGGGAGAGGACTTCCGGGAAGATGGTAGCATGAGCAGGACAGCGGAAATCTCCTCCCAAAACCATATGTATTTATGAAAATACAACAAATACAACTATTCCTAAAATAGAAACCAGAAGATACAGGACAGCACCCAGCCTGTATCTACACCTGAGAGGACTCGGCACCTAATGAAGCGGGTAAGATACGGAACCGCGACCCAGCAGGACTGGAGCACTCCCCCACAGCACTGCACCAGTGGGAGGAGAAGATTCAGAGTGGGGAGAGAGTGGAAGTACAGGCCTGTGAAATAACCAGCACTGGTGACCTGCGCCAGGAGCACTGACACACATCGCGTAGTTTATCGGAGATTGGAGAGACAGAGGGTGCAGGATCTGAGCTGGGGAACGCACCCAGGTCCTCTCAAACTGCTCCCCGGGAAAAATTAATTCATGCGTGTTTTTAGTGGTCTTAAAGAGACAGGGGCCCAATGAAGGAGCAAGATCATCCCAGCAACTCAGTCCAGCAGGCTGGGATCCTGGGGAATTTTGGACACCTTGGCTGGCAACTGGGAAAAAGTAGCTGCACTGAGACTTCCCACAAAGATCAACAGCCTCCCATTCATGCCGCTCCTGCCAAAGCTACAAAGAGCCATGCGGAGGGACGTGGCCATGGCTGCAGAATACTGGAACAGCAGCACCACCGACAGCATCCTCACAGAATCTACTCGGGCAGGGCTTTTTGTTTGTTTTGTTTTTGTTTCTTTTCCTTTTTTTTTCTTTCTTTCTTTCTTTTTTATTCTCTTTTCTTTCTTTTTTTCCTTTTTAGAAGTCTTAAAGAGCCCAGCTGATATACGTGGCACCTACGAGCAACCACTTCTATCGCCATGAAAAGAAAGAGGAATATGGTACAAACAAAGCTTAGAGACTCAGACAACACCAGAGAGGGAGCCTGATGCGCTGGAAATGCACAATCTTCCGAAAAAGAATTCAGAATGAAAGTCATAACCATACTGATGGATCTACAGAGAAATATGCAAGAGCTGAGGGAGGAAGTGAGGGAAGTCAGGAAAGACAATGCAGAAATGAGAAAAGCGATCGACAGGCTTAGCAGCAGACTGGACGAGATGCAAGAGACTGTTAATAGAATAGAAATCAGAGAACAGGAATACATAGCAGTTGACGCAGAGAGAGATAAAAGGCTCTCTAGGAATGAAAGAATATTAAGAGAACTGTGTGACCAATCCAAACGGAACAATATTCGCATAATAGGAGTACCAGAGGAAGAAGAGAGACAAAAAGGAATAGAAAGTGTCTTTGAAGAAATAATTGCTGAAAACTTCCCCATGCTGGGGAAGGAAAAAGTCTTTCAGTAAACGGAAGCCCACAGATCTCCCAACACAAGGGACCCAAGGAAGACAACACCAAGACACATAATAATTAAAATGGCAAAGATCAAAGATAAAGACAGAGTGTTAAAGGCAGCTAGAGAGAGAAAAATGATCACCTACAAAGGAAAACCCATCAGACTATCATCAAACTTCTCCACAGAAACCTTACAGGCCAGAAGAGAACGGCATGATATATTTACCGTAAGGAAACAGAAGGGCCTCAAACCAAGAATACTGTATTCAGAATGATTATCATTTAAATATGATGGAGGGATTAAACAATGTCCAGACAAGCGAAAGCTGAGAGAGTTGGCTTCCCATAAACCACCTCTACAGGATATCTTAAATGGACTGCTCTAGAGGGAAGCACTCCTAAGGTGAAAAAGATGTCACCAGAGAAAATAAAATTGTAGCAAAGAAAGCAGACCATCCAAATACTAACTAAAGGCAAAGAATAAAACATGGAGAGAGGAAGAATAAGAATGGAGAGAAATAATATCTATAAAGAATGGAGGAGGAAGAATAAGAAAGGAGAGAAATAAAGCAACATCAGACTGTGTTTACAAAAACTTAACAAGAAAGTTAACTTAGATTGTTAGATAGTAAAGAAGCAAACCTTGAACCTTTGGTAACCATGAATCTAAAGCCAGCAATGGCAATAAGTACATATCTATTGATAATCACCCTAAATGGACTGAATACACCAATCAAAAGGCACAGAGTAACAGAATGGATAAAAAAGCAAGACCCATCTATATGCTGCTTACAAGAGACTCATATCAAACTCAAAGATATACACAGACTAAAAGTGAAGGGATGGAAAAAGATATTTCATGCAAACAACCAGAAAAAAGCAGGTGTTTCAGTACTTGTATCAGACAAAATAGACTTCAAAATGAAGAAAGTAGCAAGATATAAAGAAGGACATTACATAATGATAAAGGGGCAGTCCAACAAGAGGATATAACCATTATAAATATATATGCACCCAATACAGGAGCGCCGCCATATGTGAAACAAATACTAACAGAATTAAAGGACAAAATAGAAAGCAATGCATTCATTTTAGGAGACTTCAACACACCACTCACTCCAAAGGACAGATTAAACAGACAGAAAATAAGTAAAGACACAGAGGCACTGAACAACACACTAGAACAGATGGACCTAACAGACATCTACAGACCACTACACCCAAAAGCAACAGGATACACATTCTTCTCAAGTGCACATGGAACATTTTCCAGAATAGACCACATACGAGGCCACAAAAAGAACCTCAGTAAATTCAAAAATATTGAAAGCCTTCCAACCAACTTCTCAGATCATAAAGGTATAAAACTAGAATTAAATTATAGAAAGAAAACAGAAAGGCTCACAAATACATGGAGACTTAACAACATTCTCCTAATTAACCAATGGGTTAACGACCAAATCAAAACAGAAATCAAAGAATATCTGGAGACTAATGACAACACCACAAAGCCACAACTTCTGTGGGACACAGCAAAGGAAGTTCTAAGAGGAAAGTATATTGCAATCCAGGCCTATTTAAAGAAGGAAGAACAATCCCAAATGAATAGTCTAAAGACACAATTACTGAAATTGGCAAAAGAAGAACAAATGAGGCCCAAAGTCAGCAGAAGGAGGGACATAATAAAGATCAGAGAAGAAATAAATAAAATTGAGAAGAATAAAACAATAGAAAAAATCAATGAAACCATGAGCTGGTTCTTTGAAAAAAATAAAATATATAACCCCCTAGCCAGACTTATTAAGAGAAAAAGAGAATCTCACATATAAACAGAATCAGAAATGAGAAAGGAAAAAATCACAAAGGACCCCACAGAAATACAAAGAATTATAAGAGAATACTATGAGACTCTATATGCTAAAAAGGTGGAAAACCTAGAAGAAATGGACAACATCCTAGAAAAATACAACCTTCCAAGAGTGACCAAGCAAGAAACAGAAAAACTAAATGAACCAATCACCAGCAACGAAATTGAATCAATAATCAAAAAATTACCGAAGAACAAATCCCCTGGGCTAGATGGATTCACCTCTGAATTCTACCAGACATATAGAGAAGAAACAACAACCATTCTCCTTAAAGTTTTCCAAAATATGGAAGAGGAGGGAATACTTTCAAACTCATTCTATGAAGCCAGCATCACTCTAATACCAAAATCTGGCAAAGACCTCACCAAAAATAAAATTACAGACCAATATCCCTGATGAATGCATATGCAAGACCTACACTCTGAAAATTACAAGACACTCCCTAAGAGAAATTAAAGAGGACACTAACAAATGGAAATTCATCCCATGCTCTTGGCTAGGAAGAATAAATATTGTCAAAATGGCTATACTACCTAAAGCAATCTACAGATTCAATGCAATCCCTATCAAAATACCAACATCTTTCTTCAATTAACTGGAACAAATAATTCCAAAATTCATATGAAACCACAAAAGACCCTGAATAGCCAAAGCAATCCTGAGAAGGAGGAATAAAACAGGAGGAATTACACTCCCTGACTTCAAGTTCTACTCCAAAGCCACAGTAATCAAGACAATTTGGTATTGGCACAAAAACAGACCCACAGACCAGTGGAACAGAATAGAAAATCCAAACATTAATCCAAATATATACAGTCAATTAATATATGATAAATGAGCCTTGGATATACAATGGGGAGATGACAGCCTCTTCAGCAGCTGGTGTTATAAAACATGTAAGAGAATGAAATTGGACTACTGTCTAACCCCATACACAAAGGTAAACTCAAGGTGGATCAAAGACCTGAATGTAAGTCATGAAACCATAAAACTCTTAGAAAAAAACATAGGCAAAAATCTCTTGGACATAAACATGAGCGACTTCTTCATGAACATATCTCCCCGGGCAAGGGAAACAAAAGCAAAAATGAACAAGTGGGACTATATCAAGTTGAAAAGCTTCTGTACAGCAAAGGACACCATCAGTAGAACAAAAAGACACCTTAGAGTATGGGAGAATATATTCATAAATGACGTATCTGATAAGGGGTTGACATCCAAAATATATAAAGAACTCATGCACCTCAACAAACAAAAAGCAAATAATCCAATTAAGAAATGGGCAGAGGACATGAATAGACACTTCTCCAAAGAAGAAATTCAGATGGCCAACAGGCACTTGAAAAGATGCTCCACATCGCTAAACATCAGAGAAATGAAAATTAAAACCGCAAGAGGATATCACCTCACACCAGTGAGGATGGCCCACATCCAAAACACAAACAACAACAAATGTTGTTGAGGATGTGGAGAAAAGGGAACCCTCCTACACTGCTGGTGGGAATGCAAATTAGATCAGCCATGTGGAAAGCAGTATGGAGGCTCCTCAAAAAACTCAAAATAGAAATACCATTTGACCCAGGAATCCCACTCCTAGGAATTTACCCTAAGAATGCAGCAGCCCAATTTTAAAAAGACAGATGCACCCCTATGTTCATCGCAGCACTATTTACAATAGCCAAGAAATGGAAGCAACCTAAGTGCCCATCAGTATATGAATGGATAAAGAAGATGTGGTACATATACACAATGGAATATTATTCAGCCATAAGAAGAAAACAAATCCTACCATTTGTAACAACATGGATGGAGCTTGAGGGCATTATGCTCAGTGAAATAAGCCAAGTGGAAAAAGACAAGTATTAAATGATTTCACTCATATGTGGAGCATAAGAACAAAGAAGAAAACTGAAGGAACAAAATAGCAGCAGACTCACAGAACCCAAGAACGGACTAATAGTTACCAAAGGGAAAGGAACTGAGGAGGATGGGTGGGAAGGGAGGGACAAGGGGGAAAACGGGGCATTATGATTAGCAGATGTAATGTTGGGGGGGCACGGGGAGGGCTGTACAACTCAGAGAAGACAAGTAGTGATTCTGTAGCATCTCACTACACTGATGGACAGTGACTGTAATGGGGTTGGTGGGGGGACCTGATGAAGGGAGTAGTTTAATAACCACAATATTGCACATGTAGTTGCAGATTAAGGATACCAAAATAAAATGTATATATATACACAGAGGGGAAGTATACAGCAGCACACTGAGCATTGTGCTAGATGTGTTAGGATAGTTTAGAAAGGAGGAGATTTAAAATTAAAATTCCTATACATTTAAAGGAAAATATAGACATGGATATACTGGATTCAGTCATGCAATGAGCCTTTGGAACTAATGTTTATATGCCCCTCTCCATTTAATTTAAATAAAATATGTTAGAAACAGAATAATACATTTAAAAACAAAGAAGTGGATTGTAATCATGCAAGCTTTAAAAATGCACAAAAGCCTATCCGTATATGAACCCCAAGTCACTCCAAACTGATGTTTTTATCTGAACCTAAGAGCTCTTGTCTCAACTTGATAGATCTGGCATGTATAAAGTATAGACAATATTAGATTTCACCTACTGCAACCTTGAAGTTCAATATATTGACCCAAGGGTTTGACAATGTACTTTCACGTTTTTAACTGTTCTTTAGAGATGTAGACGGTGACAATATGAGACTGCAGTTTCACCAGGGAAGTGATCGCAGGAGTAACAGCAGTGGGAAACCATCTAACTTTCAACCTCAGCTAAAGCCTCTGTCTTCCTACTTTCCTGAATAACCTTATCGCCACTAACAACAACTTTTGAGGAGCTTTATTTTGTTTCTCTTGATATCGCATGTTCCTGTTATGCAAATGCCTACATTTAAGGCATGACTTTCTGGAAAACTGTTGCCATATATTTTTTATTTATTGTTATTTTCATCAATAGTCCTTCACTTCAGTGTCCTCAACCATCTATATTATGAATATTATTTTCTAAGACTCATAATGGAAGTAAAAGAATTAATGAAGTCTGATGTGGCTTCCTCATTTGGGGAGATAATTGAAAATAGTATAGTTCTGCATTGTAACAGCCACCTGGCAACATCGAAAGGAAATACTGCTGTCCATGTAACAGTGCATAGCGAGCAAGTCTGCAGCCTCGGGAACTGAAGCCACAGAGTGACAGTAAACCAACAGTCACCTATCATGGAAAGAACACCAGGTACCAGTGGGTAACCCCCACCTGTGTTCAGGTTTCACTTGCAGGAAGACTTACTCTCAGAAGCAAGTTAACAGATGAAAATGTACATATAAAATTTATTGCATGAGGAAGGAAATGTATATATCTTTGATTGACAAAGTAAACATCAAAGTAATGCTTACTCGCAATAAACTATAGCCATAAATGTAACCATTTTGATTTCACCTAAATTCAGTTTCTCGAAACAAATTTATCTCTGTTTTGATACATAAATATGTATAAACTTGCACTTCATATATGAAAATTAAACAGCTAAACAATAGTCCTTTCCACAAAATGAATATTGGGAATTTTTTTCTGCCTTTATATTTACTTGAGTAAGCTGCATCTTACCATTGGAAGTAATAAGATATGGTTTCGCTTCCGAGTACAAATATTGTAAATAGTTAAACATTTAGATGAAAACATATTCTAGTAATGCAATACTACCTACTAATAATGGTCTGAAATATAAGCGTCCTACGGGGATGGCAGTTTCCATCATAAAAACATGGGGTGTTGTGACAAAGATGGCTTGGTGTGAATCATAATTACCACAATTCACAGGGGTTTGTCTGGCCTCGGACAACTAATTTCATTCAATAAACCTATGACGGAGTGTAATGGAATGAATTGTTCTCTCCCTCCCACAGCCCTTTTTAATATGTAGAAGTTTTAACCCAGTATCTTAGAGTGGGACTGTATTTTTATACAATCTTTACTGGGAGATGACAGAGTTACAATGGGGTCATTGCGGGAGGCCCTAATTCAATATGACTAGTACCCTTGTAAGAAGAGGCAGTGTGAATACATGCAGATACACACAGAACCAGACCCCGTGAGGACACAGGGAAGGCAGCCGCCTACAGATGAGGAGAGAGGCCTCAGAGGGGACCGACTGCCACACCTTGACCTGACAGGTGGCCTGCAGTACTGGGAGAAAAGTTTCTGTTGTTTAAATTACCCAGTCTGTGATACTTTGTTATGACAGACCTAGCAAAGGAGGGCCCAGGTGTCCTCTGAAGAATGGGAAAAGATAAAAATGTCTATTTCAGAGCAATTCTGTTGCCTGGTTCTTGCTCTCTGATACTTTGGTTGAACCCTCTCACATTCCACAGTTTTGGTCCTCATATCTCACTTCTCTGATCATTACTTACATGACAGGCTGCCTGGGCTTTTGCTCTGGTCACTGAATGCAACAATATGCAGCTCCACATGGGCCACTCTGCCCACATTGGTGTAAACTGATGGGGACCATGCTACATTTTTTGCATCAGTTTATAACCAAAGTCTTACTGTGTAGAAACTTGACTTATCCAGTTAAGTTATATCATGATTGTTCGACTCCAGACACATAATATATGCAGCTGTGCATGGTTTATACAACTCAGAAATAATAAGGCTTAAAAATGTTATCTTGTTAAATAACAATACTAATGCCTAATTTCTACAAACAAGATAAAAATAAAAGTTTGAATAATGACTCATAAGACTAGAAGTGTGAGATCTTTTATTATATTAGAGATGAAGAAAGAGACCATTATGGTCTTACAACCTGTTAAGTTAAAAAGGCATGAAATAATTCTAAAATAATCATTAAATGACTAGAAATATGGTGTATAGCTTCTAAACTAAAGGAAGAAAATATATTTTAAGTAATAGAACAAAATTCATAAAAGTCACCAATAAAGGATCATCAAGACAAGAAAAAATAATAAAATTAGAAAAAGCACAAGATGAGATGAATATATACCAAATATGTGGTGTATATATGTACATTTAGAGAAAAAGAGAGAGTCACTACCAGCATGATTACTGAAAAGAGGTAAAGATATTTTTGTTTTCAGATTGTATTACTCACAGATTGTTCATTTTATGTAAACATAAAATTTTTACATTTCATAGGTGTATGGAATACTACTCTGTAAGGTTTTTGCACCAAATTGATGACTTATAGTTCATTTAGTTTTGAATTAAAGAGTTTGATTTTAAAATATAGTTTTCATTTTTATGTAAGTTACATGATTCCAAGACAAATCTATGAAACAAGGTATATTTGAAAAATATTGGCTTATCTGCCTTTTCACTAGTGTTCCCTTCTTTTTTGTATAATTCATTCAAAATACTTTGGCTTATTCTTCCAGTTGTGAGTATAAGCATATATGTGTATGTGTATATATTTTACTTCTTAGATAAACAGTAATATAACCTACACATTTTTATCCAGTTTGCTTTCTTACCTTGGAAAACAGTCCAAAATAGTTTTTAAAAAGCTTTACGCGTTTTTAGCTTTGTAGAACCATATGACAATCCATCATGTGGGTCTATTCAGAAACTTCTTTAATAACTGGTGTTCAGTTGTTTCGAAATTTATTACATATAGTGCTGTACTAATTAGAAAAGAATATGTATTTTGTAATTTTAATACAAAATTGAGTGGTTTGAATTTCATTTTGCCTCCTTTAAAATGTATGAGCTGCACTTTCTTTTGCTGATTTGGTGTTTATCTTATGAAATATAACACACAACTTTAACTCATCCGCGTCTACCTCAAGAACCATCCTGCTGCTTACATGCACACAGCACCTGCTGCTCGTCATCTCTGCGTACACCCAGTTTCTGTCTGCTGTATTTTCCTTCTCCCTGAAGAGCTCCCTTTAATGTTCTTGTAGTGCATGTCTTGCATCTTTTTCTGTGCAGCTGAAATAGCCAATTTTTCCTTCATTTTTGAAAGGTGTTTGCTTGTATAGAATTCTAAGTTTTTATTTTTGTTTTTGCTTTTGCTTTGTTAAAGATTTTGCTCCATTATATTTCTGGTTTGCATTGTTTCTGGTGAGAAATCCGTTTCTGTATGAGTGTGCTCCCCCCCCCCACACACATACACCAATTTTGGCTTTTTTAAAGATTTTATCTTCATCAATAATTTTAAGAATTTATAGTATGATGTCCTGCGTGTAGTTTCTTTTTTCTTTTTGGAGTTCCTTGAACTTCTCAGATCTGTGGGTTCATAGTTTTTAAGAATTTTTTTTAATGGACGTGGTTCTTCAAATATTTTCCATGCCCAGCTCTTCTTCCTTTGAAACTCCGATTACACATGATTCAGGCTGCGGGACACAGTTCACAGCTCACTGATGCAATGCCATCATGTTCACACATCTTCTGCAATCTATTTTTCATCTCAGCCATTTTATTTTTTTATCTCTAAAATTCCAATCTGAATCTTTTTTGTATGTTCCTTGTCTCTACTTACCATGTTCAATCTTTATTTTCTTTAACATATGGAATAATATTATAATAGTTTCAAAGCCATTTTCTATTAATTCTGGCATTTGTGTCATTATGGATCTACCTCTGCTGATGAATTTTGTCTTATAATTCTGGGTCATATTTTAAGCCATTGTTGAGTGGCTTTATTTTTTGATCAGTTGCAAAATCTTGTAAACGTTACCCATTTGGGAGCCTTATATGCAGGACGGGACACCTCTAGTCTATGGCCAACTCACACTAATGCTGAGTGAATACACTTCTGAGTATCTCTGTGCTTCAGCCTGACTTACAGAGCTTTCCACAGTGATGAGGGGAGGGAATATCAGTGCTCCTGTGCGAACCCTCAGATCCAGTCTACTGCTCCCTTGGGAGGTCCTTGCCCAGCCTTAGGTGGACGCCCGTGCATGGATCAGTGCCATGCTTAAGATCCAGGAGGAACCCTCCCTGCAGCTCTGAGGCTTTGTCACGCTGAAGCCTTCTCCTCTCTGGCCCTCACATCGGGAACTCTGGCTGCCTTGGTTTCCTGGACTCTCAGCTCTACCATTTCAGTTTAGGGAGAAAGTATTCTTTCTGACTCTACTGAGGGTCGCCTTAGGGGTCTGTGGCCTGGAAACTCTCTCCCAAAAGTTAGCTGGAAATATCATACAGCTCACATTGTAACCCAATCCCAAGGATCACTGTCCTGTATTGCCAATGTTTGGAAACAATTTGTTATAGTGTTTCCAGTTCAAGTGAGAGATATTTTTATTGGACATTGAATATCAGTTAGCAGTTCTTTTTTCTTTCCAGACTTTAAAGATATTGTTCTTTTATTCTTGTTTCTGCCATTTTTGAGAACTTATCTGTCAATATTACTACTGTTTTATTTCAGACATTTTACCTTTTTCAAGATTTTTCTGATTTTGATTTTTCAGCAGCTCAGTATATGTCCCTAAGGAGGTTTTCTTCATCTTTGCCCTACCCTAGGTTGACCTACCATCTTGCAATTTTGAGATGATATATTTCACCAATATGAGAATATTAAGCATTGGCTACAATTTTTCTGTAATTTTTCTATTTTCTTATTTTTTAAAAATTGTCTTAAAGTTCATTGCACTTTAAAGTCCTTTGTACATTTATGATTGTCAGAATCTCTACAGAGCCTGTGACTATGACCCTATTATTATTTTCTCTCTCATTTGTTCTCTAATTTTCTGACTGTTTCTTTGGTTACTTTGTTACTGTCACTCTACTTCTATTTCACTATCTTATTTCAAGAGATAAAGAGATTGTATTGACTTTTGTATTTGTTTAATTACACTTTTTTTGCTCATATTTATTAATTTCCTATTTTATTTTTTACATAGATACACAGATAATGAAGGTTTAAATGAACTTTATTTTAAAATGTTTTAGATTTACAGAATATCTGCAAAAGTAAAAGAGGGTACATTCCGCCCAATTTCCCCTATTGTTAGCAACTTACATAAATGCTGTTCATTTGTTAAATTAAAATACATATATTACAGGTTCTAGGAAGATGGCAGCATGAGCAGGTCGGCGGAAATCTCCTCCCAAAACCATATAAATCTATGAAAATACAGCAAATACAACTACTACTAAAAGAGAGACCAGAATTTACAGGACAGCGCACAGCCTGCATCTGCACCTGAGAGGACTCGGCACCTCGCGAGGCTGTCTTAAAGAGCCTAGCTGGCATACGTGGCACCTACCAGTGACCACATCTATTGCCATGAAAAGACAGAGGAATATGGTACAGACGAATATCACCCAGACCCAAACAATACTTGAGAGGAAACCTGAAGGGATAGAAATGCACAATCTTCCTGAAAAAGAATTCAGAATAAAAGTCATAACCATGCTGATGGATCTACAGAGAAATATGCAAGAGCTGAGGGAAGAAGTGAGGGAAGTCAGGAAAGACAGTGCAGAAATAAGACAAGCCATCAATGGGCGTAGCAGCAGACTGGACGAGATGCAAGAGACTGTTAATGGAATAGAAATCAGAGAACAGGAATACAGAGAAGCTGAGGCAGAGAGAGATAAAAGGATCTCTAGGAATGAAAGAATATTAAGAGAACTGTGTGACCATTCCAAATGGAACAATATTTGCATTATAGGAGTACCAGAGGAGGAAGAGAGAGAAAAAGGGAGAGAAAGTGTCTTTGAAGAAATAATTGCTGAAAACTTTCCCACGCTGGGGAAGGAAATAGTCTCACAGTCCACGGAAACCCACAGATCTTCCAACACAAGGGACCCAAGGAAGACAACACCAAGACACATAATAATTAAAATGGCAAAGATCAAAGATAAGTACAGAGTATTAAAGGCAGCTAGAGAGAGAAAAAAGATCACCTACAAAGGAAAACCCATCAGACTATCATCAAACTTCTCAACAGAAGCCTTTTAGGCCAGAAGAGAATGGCATGATATATTTAATGTAATGAAACAGAAGGGCCTTAAACCAAGAATATTGTATCCAGCATGATTATCATTCAAATATGACGGAGAGATGAAACAATTTCCAGACAAGCAAAAGTTGAGAGAATTTACCTCCCATAAACCACCTCTACAGGACATCTTAAAGGAACTTCTCTAGAGGGAAGCACTTCTAAGCCTAAAAAGATGTGACCAGAGAAAATAAAATCATAGCAAAGAAAGCAGACCATCCAAATGCTAACTAAAGGCAAAGAATAAAACAATTACTATATAAAGAATGGAGGAGGAAGAATAAGAAGGGAGAGAAATAAAAAAACATCAGACTGTGTTTACAATAACTTAACAAGAAAGTTAAGTTAGATTGTTAGATAGTAAAGAAGCAACCCTTGAACCTTTGCTAACCACGAATCTAAAGCCAGCAATGGCAATAAGTAAATATCTATTGATAATCACCCTAAATGTAAATGGACTGAATGCACCAATCAAAAGACACAGAGTAACAGAATGGATAAAAAAGCAAGACCCATCTATATGCTGCCTACAAGAAACTCACCTCAAACCCAAACATATACACAGACTAAAAGTGAAGGGATGGAAAAAGGTATTTCATGCAAACAATAAGGAGAAAAAAGAAAGTGTTGCAGTACTTGTATTAGACAAAATAGACTTCAAAACGAAGAAAGTAGCAGGAGATAAAGAAGGACATTACATAACGACAAAGGGGTCAATCCAACAAGAGGATATAACCATTATAAACATATATGCACCCAATACAGGAGCACCTGCATATGTGAAACAAATGCTAACAGAATTAAAGGAGGAAATAGACAGAAATGCATTCATTTTGGAGACTTCAACACACCTCTCACTCCAAAGGACAGATCAACCAGACAGATAATAAGTAAAGACACAGAGGCACTGAACAACACACTAGAAGAGATGGACCTAACAGACATTTACAGAACTCTACACCCAAAAGCAACAGAATACACATTCTTCTCAAGTGCACATGGAACATTTTCCAGAATAGACCACATACCAGGCCACAAAAAGAACCTCAGTAAATTCAAAAATATTGAAATTCTACCAAACAACTTCTCAGATCATAAAGGTATAAAACTAGAAATAAATTTTAGAAAGAAAACAAAAAGGCTCACAAATACATGGAGACTTAACAACATTCTCCTAATTAACCAATGGGTTAATGACCAAATCAAAACAGAAATCAAAGAATATATGGAGACTAATGACAACAACAACACAAAGCCACAACTTCTGTGGGACACAGCAAAGGAAGTTCTAAGAGGAAAGTATACTGCAATCAGGGCCTATTTAAAGAAGGAAGAACATTACAAAATGAATAGTCTAAAGACACAAATACTTAAATTGGAAAAAGAAGAACAAATGAGACCCAAAGTCAGCAGAAGGAGGGACATAATAAAGATCAGAGAAGATATAAATAAAATTGAGAAGAATAAAACAATAGAAAAAATCAATGAAACCATGAGCTGGTTCTTTGAAAAAAATAAAATATATAAACCCCTAGCCAGACTTATTAAGAGAAAAAGAGAATCTACACACATAAACAGAATCAGAAATGAGAAAGGAAAAATATCGACAGACCCCCCCCCAAAATACAAAGAATTATAAGAGAATATGAGAATCTATATGCTAACAAGCTGGAAAACATAGAAGAAATGGACAACTTCTTAGAAAAATACAACCTACCAAGACTGACCAAGCAAGAAACAGAAAAACTAAACATACCAATCACCAGCAATGAAATTGAAGTGGTAATCAAAAAACTACTCAAGAAAAAGAACCCTGGACGAGATGAATTCACCTGTGAATTCTCCCAGACATATAGAGAAGAAATAACACCCATTCTCCTTAAAGTTTTCCAAAAAACAGAAGAGGAGGGAATACTTCCAAACTTATTCTATGAAGCCAGCATCACTCTAATACCAAAACCTGGCAAAGACCTCACCAAAAAAGAAAACTACAGACCAATATCCCTGATGAATGTAGATGCAAAAATACACAACAAAATATTAGCAAACCGAATTCAAAAATACATCAAGAGGATCATACACCATGATCAAGTGGGATTCATCCCAGCGATGCAAGGATGGTACAACATTCGAAAATCCATCAACATCATCCACCACATCAACAAAAAGAAGAACAAAAACCACATGATCATCTCCATAGATGCTGAAAAAGCATTTGACAAAATTCAACGCCCATTCATGATAAAAACTCTCAACAGAATGGGTATAGAGGGCAAGTACTTCAACGTCATAAAGGCCATATATGACAAACCCACAGCTAACATCATACTTAACAGCGAGAAGCTGAAAGCTTTTCGTCTAAGATCGGGAACAAGACAGGGCTGCCCACTCTCTCCAGTTATTCAACATAGTACTGGAGTTCCTAGCCACGGCAATGAGACCAAAAATGAAATACAAGGCATCCAGATTGGTAAAGAAGAAGTCAAATTGTCACTATTTGCAGATGACATGATATTGTACATAAAAAACCCTAAAGAATCCACTCCAAAACTACTAGAACTAATATCTGAATTCAGCAAAGTTGCAGGATACAAAATTAACACACAGAAATCTGTTGGTTTCCTATACACTAATGATGAACTAATAGAAAGAGAAATCAGGAAAATAATTCCATTCACAATTGCATCAACAAGAATAAAATACCTAGGAATAAACCTAATGAAGGAAGTGAAAGACCTATACCCTGAAAACTACAAGACACTCCTAAGAGAAATTGAAGAGGACACTAACAAATGGAAATTCATCCCATGCTCTTGGCTAGGTAGAATAAATATTGTCAAAATGGCTATACTACATAAAGCAATCTACAGATTCAATGCAATCCCTATCAAAATACCAACAGCTTTCTTCAATGAACTGGAACAAATAATTCTAAAATTCATATGGAACCACAAAAGACCCCGAATAGCCAAAGCAATCCTGAGAAGGAGGAATCAAACAGGAGGAATTACGCTCCCTGACTTCAAGCTCTACTACAAAGCCACAGTCATCAAGACAATTTGGTATTGGCACAAAAACAGACCCACAGACCAGTGGAACAGAATAGAAAATCCAAACATTAACCCAAACATATACAGTCAACTAATA
Source organism: Phataginus tricuspis (assembly GCA_029783875.1). Classification (NCBI taxonomy): domain Eukaryota; kingdom Metazoa; phylum Chordata; class Mammalia; order Pholidota; family Manidae; genus Phataginus; species Phataginus tricuspis. The sequence continues at coordinate 15,242,937 of JAQQAC010012171.1, read as the reverse complement.
AACTCACACCCAACTGGCACCCAAAAGTAAAACACCTTGCCCCACCTTCACCATACATTTATTTACCTGTTAAATTTCAGGCATATATATTAGACTATCAAAACTGTTAACTCATACACCTGGAAATGATTTTATCAATGATAGTACTGTGTTTATGTTCTGTCTTTGCCTTACCTTATAGACTCCAGTAATTATTATTTATAAGTTTCTTTCTAGTTTTCTTCAATGACAGTGTACTTTTCATGGTGGCCACAGTAGAACATCATGATTTACATTTGTTACTAAAAAAATAATGTACATTATTCACAAATTTTATTTTTTTTCAATATATCTGTCCATATGCCATGTATTCTCTGTAATTTTTTTAAATATCTGTTTAGAATAACATGTATGGGAGGAGATTTAAGATGGTGGCATGAGAGGTGAGATAGAGGTTTCCACCTAAAACCATATATAATATGAAAATATAATACAACTACTCTTGAAAGGGGAACAGGAAAGAGGACTGCAACAAACTGCATACACCTAGAGATAAGAGCAGACCTCACAGAAAAGGGTACTAAAGCTGTGGTCCTGCTGGATCCAAGCCCTTCCCCCACCCAGCTCACTGGCAGCAGGAAGAGGAACAGAGCAGGGAGGGAGTGGAGATCTGGGACTGCTGAATACCTAACTCCGGAGATCTGTTCTGGGAGCACAAACCTACATTTCATGGTGCTTGCATGATACTCTCATAATTAGGAGGTTGGAAAGCTAAGAGAGGCAGAATTCCTGGAGAGACTAAGATTCCAGCTGCTTGTGGAAAGTGGGGATCCATATCCAGCTGCTCTGGACAAAAGAAGGGCGGGCAGTCTGAGAGACTTCCAAACGAAGAATCCCTTAGCAAGAGGGATGCTAAAGGGGCAAGGATTGCACAGAGCTTACTGCTCAGGAGAAAGGACAGGTAGACAAAATTGTCTGGGTGCACTCTGCCCAGCAGATTTGGAGCTTTCATGATATTCAGGTGCTCCAGCTCCCTAGCTTCATACCCAGCTCCAAGAAGCCCTTCCATGACAGGCAGACTACTGCGCCTTTCTCCTGGCCAGCCCCACCAGGCTTGCAAACCGGGAAACCCTACCCTGGCATTAGGCCAGCCAGAGGGAAGATCTGTCTACAGCAACTAAAAACGCAAAGCACAGAGGCTTAAACCTGTGAGCTTGGCCCATTGGTTCAGGCAGTGGAGACAGGCATAGCATCTGTGAAGCAGGAAACAGCTCTTTCCTCCACCCTGGCACCAATACCACTCACCTGCAACCCCCGACATTGCTTCTGGGACTGAGCAGCTCCAGAGAGTAGAGCTTCTGGGCACTAGAGGGCGCCATACACAAATATGAAATGCCAAAGGAACCTGGTTCAGAGTAAAATTGTTAATACAACTCCTGAGAAAGAATTAAATGATAATGACCTCATGACTCTCACTGAAAGGGAGTTCAAAATAAAAATCATTAATATGCTCATGGAGGTATGAAAATATATTCAGGAATGAATTACAGTCAGAGATCCAATCATTAAAGAGCACATGGACAGTATTAAAAGAAGATTGGATATGGTGGAGGAGATGATAAATGAAATAGAAACTAGAGAAGAGGAATACAAAGACCCTGAGGCACAGAGAGAAAAAAAGATCTCTAAGAATGAAAGAATATTGAGAGAACGGTTTGACCAATCCAAACGGAATAATATTCGCATTATAGAGGTACCAGAAGAAGAAGAAGAGAGAGAAAAAGGGATAGAAAGTGTCTTTGAGAAGGTGATTGCTGAAAACTTCCCCAACCTGGGGAGGGAGAGAGTCTCTTAGGCCGTGGAGGTGCACAGATCTCCCAACACAAGGGACCCAAGGAAGGCAACATCAAGACATAATTAAAATGGCAAAGATCAAGGATAAGGACAGACTATTAAAGGCAGCCAGAGAGAGAAATAAGATCACATAAAAAAGGAAAACCCATCAGGCTATCATCAGAGTACTCAGTAGAAACCTTACAGGGCAGAAGGGAGTGGCATGATGTATTTAATGCAATGAAGGAGAAGGGCCTTGAACCAAGGTTACTTTATCCGGCAAGATAATCATTTAAATTTGAAGGAGTGATTAAACAATTCCCAGATAAGCAAAAGCTGAGAGAATTTACCTCCCACAAACCATCTCTACAGTGTATTTTGGAGGGACTGCTATAGATGGCAGTGTTCCTGCAGTTTAATAGCTGTCACCAGAGGTAATAAAACCACAGTAAAGAATGTGGAACAGCTAATTACTAAGAAAATGCAAAATTAAATTAAATACCCCAAAGTCAATCAAGGGATAGACAAACAGTACAGAATATGATACCTAATATATAAAGAATGGAGGAGGAAGAAAAAGGAGGAGGAAAAAATAAATAAAAAAAAAGAACCTTTAGATGTGTTTGTAATAGCATATTAAGTGAGTTAAGTTAGACTCTTAGATAGCTAGGAAGTTAACCTTGAACCTTTGGTAACCATGAATCTGAAGCCTGCAATGCCAATAAGTACATACCTTTCCATAATTACCCTAAATGTAAATGGACTGGATGCACCAATCAAAGGACATAGAGTCAGTGAATGGATAAAAAAACAAGACCCATCTATATGCTGCCTTCAAGACAGTCACTTTAAACCCAAAGACATACACAGACTAAAAGTGAAGGGATGGAAAAAGACATTTCATGCAACTAATATGGATAAAAAAGCAGGAGTTGCAGTACTTATATCAGACAAAATAGACTTCAAAACAAAGAAAGTCCCAAGAGACAAAGAAGGACCTTACATAATGATAAAAGGATCAATTCAACAAGAAGATATAAACATTATAAATATCTATGCACCCAACACAGGAGCTCCGGCATATGTGAAACAAATACTAACAGAATTAAAGGGGGAAATAGAATCCAATGCATTCATTCTAGGAAACTTCAACACACCACTCACTTTGAAGGACAGATCAACCAGACAGAAAAAAAGTAAGGAGACAGAGCCACTGAACAACACATTAGAACAGATGGACCTAACAGACATCTACAGAACTCTACACCCAAAAGCAGCAGAATACACATTCTTCTCAAGTGCACATGGAACATTTTCAAAAATAGATCATATACTACGCCACAAAAAGGGCCTTGGTAAATTTAAAAAGTTTTAAATTGTACAAACCAGCTTCTCAGACCACAAAAGAATGAAACTAGAAATGAATTACACAAAGAAAATGAAAAATCCCACAAATACATGAAGGCTTAATAACATGCTCCTAAATAATCAATGTATTAATGACCAATACAGAGATCAAGTAATATATGGAGACAAATGACAACAATAATTCAACCCCGCAAAATCTGTGGGTTACAGTGAAGGCTGTGCTAAAAGGAAAGTATATTGCAATACAGGCCTACCTCAGGAAAGAAGAACATTCCCATATGAGCAGTTTAAACTCACAATTAATGAAACTAGAGAAAGAAGAACAAATAAGACCCAAAGTCAGTAAAAGAAGGGACATAATAAAGACTACAGCAGAAATAAATAAAATCAAGAAAAATAAAACAATAGAAAGGACCAACGAAAGCAAGAGCTGGTTCTTCCAGAAAATAAGCAAAACAGATACCCCCCTAGCCAGACTGATCAAGAAAAAAAGAGAGTCTACACACATAAACAGAATCAGAAATGAGAAAGGAAAAATCACTACGGAAAGCACAGAAATACAAAGAATTTTTAGAGAATACTATGAAAAATTATATGCTAACAAACTGGATAACCTAGAAGAAATGGACAATTTTCTAAAAAATGCAACCTTCCAAGGCTGACCCAGAAAGAAAGAGAAAATCTCAACAGATCAATTACCAGCAAGAAAATTGAACTGGTAATCAAAAACCTGTCTAAGAACAAAATACCTGGACCAGATGGCTTCACCACCGAATTTTATCAAACGTTCAGTGAAGACCTAATACCCATCCTCCTTAAAGTTTTCCATGAAGTAGAAGAAGAGGGAATACTTCCAAACTCATTCTATGAGGCCAGCTGCACTCTAATACCAAAATGGGGCAGACACCACAAAAAAAAAAGAAAACTACGGACCAATATCCCTGATGAACATAGACGCAAAAAAACTCAACAAAATATTAGCAAACCGAATTCAAAAATACATCAAAAATATCATCCATCATGATCAAGTAGGATTTATTCCAGGGCTGCAAGGATGATTCAACATTCGAAAATCCATCAACATCATCCACCACATCAACAAATAAGGACAAAAACCACATGATCGTCTCCATAGATGCTGAAAAAGCATTTGACAAAATTCAACATCCATTCGTGATAAAAACTCTCAACAAAAAGGGGATAGGGGGCAAGTACCTCAACATAATTAAGGCCATATATGACAAACCCACAGCCAACATTATATTTAACAGCGAGAAGCTGAATGATTTTCCTTTAAGATCAGGAACAAGACAAGGATGCCCACTCTCCCCACTTCTATTTAATATAGCACTGGAGGTCCTAGCCACAGCAATCAGACAACACAAAGAAATAAAAGTATCCAGATTGGCAGGGAAGAAGTTAAACTGTCCCTGTTTGCAGATTACATGATATTGTACATAAAGAACTCTAAAGAATCTACTCCAAAACTACTAGATTTAATATCTGAATTTAGCAAAGTTGCAGGATACAAAATTAATACGCAGAAATCTGTGGCATTCCTATACACTAAAAATGACCTAGCAGAGATAGAAAACAGGAAAACGATTCCATTCTAAGTTGCATCAAAAAGAGTAAAATACCTGGGATAAACCTAACCAAGGAAGTGAAAGACCTATACTCTGAAAACTACAAGACACTCATGAGAGAAATTAAAGAAGATACTATTAAACAGAAACACATCCCGTGCTCATGGATAGGAAGAATTAATATTGTCAAAATCGTCATCCTGCCTAAAGCAATCTACAGATTCAATGCAATTCCTGTCAAATACCAACAGCATTTTTCAACGAAGTAGAGAAAATCATTCTAAAATTCATATGGAACCACTAAAGTCCCCGAATAGCTAAAGCAATCCTGAGAAGGAAGAATAAAGCGGGGGTATTATGCTCCCCAACTTCAAGCTTTACTACAAAGCCACAATACTCAAGATAATTTGGTACTGGCACAAGAACAGACCCATAGACCAATGGAACAGACTAGAGAGCCCTGATATAAACCCAACAATATATGGTCAATTAGTATATGATAAAGGAGCCATGGACATACAATGGGAAAAGACAGTCTCTTCAACAGCTGGTGTTGGCAAAACTGGACAGTTAAATGCAAGAGAATGAAACTGGATTATTGTTTAACCCTATACACAAAAGTAAACTTGAAATGGTTCAAGGACCTGAATGTAAGGCATGAAACCATAAAACTCTTAGAAGACAACATAGGCAAAAATATCCTGAATATAAGCATGAGCAACTTCTTCCTGAACGCATCCCCTCGAGCAAGGGAAACAAAAGCAAAAATGAACTCATGGGACTACATCAAACTAAAAAGTTTCTGTATGGCAAAGGACACTATCAACAGAACAAAAAGGCATCCTACAGTATGGGAGGATATCTTTGAAAATGACATATCTGACAAGGGGTTAACATCCAAAATATATGAAGAACTTACACTCCTCAACACCCAAAAAGCAAATAACCCAATTAAAAAATGGGCAGAGGGTATGAAGAGACAGTTCTCCAAAGAAGAAATTCAGATGGCCAACAGACACGTGAAAAGATGCTCCACATCACTAATCATCAGGAAAATGCAAATTAAAACCACAATGAGATATCACCTCACACCAGTAAGGATGGCCATCATCCAAAAGACTAAGAACAACAAAAACTGGCCAGGATGCGGAGAAAGGGGAATCCTCCTACATTGCTGGTGGGAATGTAAGCTAGTTCAACCATTGTGGAAAGCAATATGGAGGTTCCTCAAAAAACTAAAAATGCAAATACCATTTGACCCGGGAATCCCACTCCTTGGAATTTACCCAAAGAATACAACTTCTCAGATTCAAAAAGACATGTGCACCCCTATGTTTATTGCAGCACTTTTTACAATAGCCAAGATATGGAGGCAACCTAAGTGTCCATCAGTAGATGAATGGATAAAGAAGGTGTGGTACATAGACACAATGGAATATTATTCAGGCATAAGAAGGAAACAAATCCTGCCATTTGCAACAACATGGATGGAACTGGAGGATATTATGCTTAGTGAAATAACCCAGGTGGAGAAAGACAAGTGTCAAATGATTTCCCTCATTTGTGGAGTATAGCAACGAAGCAAAACTGAAAGGACAAAATAGTAGCAGACTCAGAGACTCCAAGAAGGATCTAGTGGTTACCAAAGGGGAGGGGTGTGGGAAGGTGGGTGAGTGGGTGGCAGAAGGGGATGGTGGGATATTATGTTTAGTACACATAGTGTGGGGAATCACGGGGAAAACAGTGTAGCACAGAGAAGGACAACAGTGAATCTGTCATCTTACTTTTTGGACAGTGACTGAATTGGGGTATGAGTGGGGACTTGATAATATGGGTAGAAACCACATTGTTTTTTCATGTGAAACCTTCATAAGAGTGTATATCAATAATACCTTAATAATTAAAAAAAGAATAACATGTATGGATTCACACTTATAGAACATTTTCTCCATAATATTTGTTATCTTATATAAGAAACATGCAACATCCTTGCATATACAGAATTGAATATTCCTATCTGGAAGATATATTCTTACATGTGAGTTACTAGATTAAATTGACCTGTAATAAATATTATGATATATAGTATTAACTTGTTTTCTAAAGGAGATTATATTAATTTCACTAATGCATAGTGAATGAGATTGCCAGTATCTACAGATTATGTCTAAATATTGCAGCATATTTCCCTAAGATTTGTTTTGCTAAATTGATAAGCATATCACTAGTATTAAATTTGTATCTACTTATTATTACCATGCCCAGATTTGAACATTATTGCAATCCTAATTTATATATATATATAATTTTGGAATATACTCACAAACCTTTTTGTTAAATCTTAGATTCTATGTCATTTTTGGACAGTCTAAAAATATTTAAATATTTTACATTTTTTGGAAATGTTAACATTTAATTTTGCTCCCATGGAACTTATTTTAAGGAGTGAGTCTGAGATATTTTTCTAAAATATCTTGGTAATTGCTCTACTGATATAAATTGAGGCCGTTAACATATTCAAAATCACTACAGAGTTTGATTTTTTTTTCTTGATAATCCATTATGTTTCACTGATCTTTCAATATACACTTGTGTTTGGAACAAAGGGTTAATTCATACATCTCAGTAATACAATCTTAGGACTTTGTAAGCTTATTCTGCTACCATGAGGTATTTTAATGATATGACTTCTAATTATATTATTATATTCAATTTATACAGCAGAATAGAATATTATACATGCACTTTGTTCTCATTCAAAACACCATGACCAAAAGTTGAGAGTAAAATGAATTAAGATGTAAATTGAAATAATTTTTGGGGTGATCATACAAAAAGTTTTAAAAACCATTTTTAATTTTCCAAATTTTGTATATTGAATATATATTAGTATTAAATATGAATTAACAAATTATTAAAAGAAATAAAATTATACAAAGTAATTATAGATAAATTTCTATATTCATTCTAGTTCTCTTTACTTAACTTTTCCTATTATTTTTGAATATGAAACTAGTTTTTGAGAAACCTAGGTCTTAAACTGTTTTGTGATCTATAATACACGGAACATGTCACATTTTAATTTAATTTGTTGGCTATTTTTGGCTTCAGTTAGAAATCTTGAACTTTTGCACAGTTATTCACTTGTTAAATGTGGGCTAGGTCTTTCTTTCCATGGTGTCTACATTTCACTGATGAAAGAAAATGCATGTAGCATTTGTTGCTAATTCAAAGCTGCCCTCTAGAAATATAGTTTGAGTTGGTACTAATTCATTTAATGGATTGCTCAGCTAATCAGACAAAATTAATTCATAGTCTTTGAGGCAGAAAGAAATTCAGAATGATAGGGGAAGCCAGTCACTTTTTATAATCATGCCCTTTCACTGCACTGCAGTAACTCACCGTCAATAGGTGGTCACATCTGATCAGCATCCCAGATTTAGAGCGCACTGCTATCTCAATCTCAGCTTTCTCAGTAAGTGAGAATCTTACATAGATTTAACAAATCTGTGTGTTTGTGTGTGAAGTAAGCCTGTATTAACCCAAAGTACTTCATTTGAAACAAAATTCTCAATTCAACAAACAGGTATTTTAAAACATCTAGATACTCTACTGGATGTCCCAAGCTCTTCAAATGAATATAGAGAATTCATTCATTCATTCACTTCACTCCCATTCTCTCCAATGCCGTTCCCATCAGAGCTCTTAGTTCTTAAGGTATATATACATGTGTGTGGGGTTTTTGAAATCTAGCCCCTCAGGTACCTGAGCTCATCTTCTTCAGTGTACTTGAACTCTGCTTGCCTTAACTGCTCATCCTGGTAGTTATACCCTAGGACTCCATCATTACCTATTTGAGTCCCCCAGAACATCATTGACTTTTTTTCACTCTCCTCCTGCTGACTCCTGTCTTTTAATATAAATTCCTAAATACTACAACTCCAATGAAAGTTTAGCCCCAAACAGCTTCCAAAGAATTGATCCTGCATTTGTAATCTGCCCCCTTATTCTGCACTTCCTTATTTATCCAGTTTAAATTCAATGGCCAGTCCTAATACCACTTCTTGTACCTACAACCAAGATTACCTTTACGCCTTGATAGGGCAATACAAACTCTTGCCAAATGCATGTGTTTAATAATCTCTTTCCTTATACCCTGGTAACTATTATGGCTGTAAAAAAATGTATAATTATGCTGAAAGGGATCCTTTTAAATTCACAATCACCACATCCTCAATTTGCCCTATGAATATCAGAGATCCTGGCACCCTCTGCCCATGGTCTCACCCATGGCCCTCTTTCAGCTAGTTTATAAAGAACACCACTCTTGTGCATATCTCTAGCCACTGTCTCCACGGCTGTATATGTTACAACTTCTATTTAGATGCCCATAGTTGAGTGAGTCACATTCACAGTAGTCTGTCCAAAATTGACCTCACCTTCTCCCTAAAATCTATTCTTCTAATTCCTGTTGTAATGAAAGGCACAGCCATCTATCTATAAGTTTGCCCAAATTAGCTACCGAGACATTATCTTTAAATCATGCATATCACTTGTTTTCACATCTGAATAACAAACATGCTGTGTGATTTCTACTCCTTAAATACTCATATCCATCCACTGTTTTTCCTTATCTTTCCTTCAAACAGGCACCGCCATCTCTTCCCTAAATTCCTTCAACACACTCAGCACTGGTCCCATGCCTCATTCCACTCCTGGTTCACAATGCCTTAGAGTGATCTATCTTTGACCAAAATATGAACCAGTTACTTTAAAACACTGTAATAATCTTTTCACCTTTCAAGTCAAATCCAAACTTGTTGACATGGTTTACATGGCCCAGATTCCTTTCATTTCATAGACTTTGCTCATCATTATATCCTTGGCATGCTATTCCCAGATAAACCAGATTTTCAGTTTAGTTCTTGGGCATATTATGTTGGCATTCACTTTTGGAAATTATTATATACTTTATACTTTATATCTGTCTAGAATACTGCTGTCTTCCACTCACCCTTTCTCAGAAATTCCTGTTCACACTACATACTCACAAATGTGGTAATGTTACTCTCTCATTCTGTGTCTCCTTGCACTTGGTACCCCCCGCCTCCTTTATCATACTTGTTTTATTTAAAGGATTGTCTGTGTAACTGATATTGTGTGATATCTCTGAGAGCAGGAGTCAATGATTCTTTTTATATCATGTTTATCTTTCCACACTGACAAAGAGGAGACATTCAATAATTATGAGGTGGATGAATTAACCGATTTTTCTTCTCAGCTCGTAAATATAAAACATTAATCTAAAGAAGATATGTTAACTCTTTAAATATTTAAATAGATTTCATGAAGTATATTAAATTTCTTGTATGGCTTTTCAGTGATGAATCAGCATTAGAAAGCAAAAGTTATAAAGAAAGAAAATTTCATCTGGTTACAGTGAAGTACTTTTTAATGGTCAGAAGTATCTAGAAATAGAATGTGTTAGCTCAGGGGAGAGTAAGCTCCCAAGTCAGAGGCTAAACTTTTGCAATGGAGGAATAATGTAGAGGCAAGTCATTTATATAGTCAGGCGTACCAGGATTTCACAAAATTTTGCTATATTGTGAATGGTTTGAAGGCACTAAAAATGGTCACGAATCACTTATAAAATATTACCCAAAATCTGCTCTTGGTTTTGCCAAAGCTAAGTGTGATATTAATCTGCATATATGGCAAAACAGTGCAGGTACCCCTTGTTGGCTACATTAATATCAGTCCCCCAGGTCTGAAACTAAGTGACAGTGTTAGTGGGAATGATTTTGGGGTTAAATTTGTAGTAAGACATCTCCAGGACATTCATAAATGAATCACGATCTCCATACCCTGGAGGAAGATGTCTTAACTTTTCCAGAACAATGAGGATATAAATCTAGATAGAATAAGCTTCATGCATCACTACCAATGTCATCAGTCACATTGGGCCCCAGCTTCAGAGGTCCCCATGCTTAGGGGTTTAATGTTTCGTGTCATTGTTTTGAAATTCTTAATAATTTTTTCTTTCACTTTGTTTTTTAACTTAAAAGTCTGGTGGAACAATGGAGCATGTGTGAGGGGCTTGGAGCTTCAGCACATAAGCAGCCCCAACTGCCATTGCCTCCCCGCCTAGGCTTCTCAGTTGCTTCGCCTTCCTGCTTCTGCCTCATGACCACTATGCCCCCTGCCTGCAGCAGTGACCAGGAGGTTTGGAAGCCTGAGGTGGGGGCAGACACATTCTTCTGTTACTCTCTGCCCTGATGGAGACTTGATCTCCAAGAAGGGTTGGGGTTAGGCATGCAGCCATGGCATCTCTGGTTAGGTTGAGGCAGTGGTCATCTATCGTAGGATGATAGGGCCACGATGCATTTGATGGATAACCCTGCTATGACCTCCTACTCATCCACAATCTCAGTACTGAGAGCTTTAGTCAGGGAGGTTGCAATGCCTTAAGGTTGCCATTCCACAATGGGTTGGGATGGTAGGCTCCTGGCAAGGGTGTTAACTTCCCCTTCCCCAGGGCAGTTCCTGGATTTTCATTTTGCAGTGGGCACACAAATTCTGCAGCTAACACTGTCTAGAAGCCAAATGCATATTCATTTAAAATACAGCTTTTAAGTCAATGGGAGCTGGTTAATGACATGTGTAGATGTGATTATATGTACAAATGCTGTACACATACACACACACACACATAGTTGCTGTGTATATATACACAAATGCTATATATATACACACACACACACATACACACATACACAAAGATATATATATATCTTTGTATGTGTTTGGGTTTAATGGGACATATTTTCATATAGATAAGCTCAACAAATGGGAAGTTTGAGTACATTAAAACAATAGACTGAAAGGAAAGAAATAGTTAAGAATCAGAAATGTGGAGTATATTCATGCTTCAGTTTGACTTAACATTATATGTATAAATATGTATGTTCATCAGTCTTTTAGTCAAATATCCTTTAGAAATTGGTGGATGACTTTTATACTGAGATCCTAGCTGTTTTGCTTCCCTACTTCATGCTTCTCAGTGGTGTTATTCCACAGCAGCACGGGGTCGGGTTAATTGCCCCTGTGGCTATTGCTACTTCAAGTCTTTGGAAGGTTATTTGGGTACATAAAGTGAGCAGTTGTCTCCCAGGTGGCAGGGCTAATATGATAAACTCTAGCTTCTTGAATCTGTTTCAGAAAACTTAATAAAAATGTTCACCTTTAATTCACATTGCTAGAAATTCATTTTGCTTCTAGGGGCCCCAAAATACTAACTCTCTATTGCTCTTATCCTCATCTGGAAGGCTTAAAATCCCTTGGATGTCTCCTATGAATGCAAATAAACCAGAAGCTGTCTGGATAGAATGCGTCCCAGTAACTTCTTGCGAGATACTAACTGATTAAATTTCAAGTGCCCAACCACTTTTTTGGTTCATTACCTCTCGGGACTAATTCATGGAAATTAAATGATACATTAACTTATAGGTCAAAGTCAAATGTGTTGCCCCAGGCAGGAATTTTTGCTCAAATTTGCCATTCTACTTGAAATAAACCTTTCCTCTTACACTTCAGCAGTCTGAGTCCAACTTCCAAGCTCTGTGAGGCCCAACCACAAATCCTCCAAGGAACAGATTCTTCCAGACAGATCTAGGTGCTGACATGTCCCCTGAGGACACTTTCTGCTATGCATGCTTCCTGTAACAAGCAGTGGGCTTCCTAGCAAGCAACAAATTACAAAGATTTTGTCCAAATTAGGGTTAGGTAACTAGGCTTGTGACAGTTTAATTCAATAGATACTGCCTCTTTTTTCATTTTACTATACAGTATTCTCTGAAGGTAAGATATATAGAACTATGAAAACATGAAGTGAAAAGTCAAACAGGTTAGCCAAGACTCTCAGAATTTAATACTAAGATAAATGATCTTTTGATTTAAAAGTGATTAATATATACATTAGGGATATATTCAAATACATAACATATTTAAAATAATAAAGTCATAGAAGAGACAGTTGAGTAGCGTAAGTGTAAACAAGTGCCAACATTATATGATTATGTTAATATCAACTTTTAACTCAGAGCCCTGCTCTCTTGTGCACAGATAACTAAATTTTCCTAAGTAGTATTTCTTTGCTTCCAATCTTGAGACAAACTTGGCTGCTTCACACTGGCGTAGGACGGGATTTTCACAGACATCCTTCAGATAAGGTTTCCATAATCCCCACACCTGTTTTTTTCAGTATCTGTAAATTCAGACTCGTGCAGGGCTTCGCTCTAAGGCTGGAATTCACAATCCTGTTTCAACATTCAGGTGTGTACCTTCCTCTGCACCGGTTAAATCCCCTCCCACTTCCCGATTCTGACCCTTTTCCTGAAATTCACCCCAACCCTTTAATTTACTGATTTTCTACACTCCTTCCTTCATTTACTCACCTGAGTCTGTTAAGGCACTGTAATTTGAATAGATTTTTTCAGAGGGAATTGTGGAAAGTTGTATCACAAACCTTGATTCCCTGAGTTAGATCCCCTCAGGTCAGCTGAGTTCAGCTACAGCTGTGGTAAACAGTGTCCTAGAATGCAGACTCAGGCCAAAGGCATCCTACTTCATGGACATTCATATCTGTCTAATAACCATCTCAGACTTTCTGTGAAACATGCTCAGCACATTGAGACAGTCTGAGAATGAGAAGAGCTAACACTCTTGAATAAAATTACTTGTAGATAAATACTGCAGTCCCCTTTCCTTCACGCAGATCATTCTGAAAGTCTATAATAATGTCTCAGTAGAATTACATTTGTCAACACGTGACCATATAGCCTACTTCAGCTGCACCGATGAGGTGTATTAAGGTCATGCCTATTGCTTCTGGTGATTGCCAGCAAAGGAAAAATAAACCCAGGCCTCATTCACAGATGGGTCACCTCGGTTTGTCTTGAATGACCTGATCACGGACTGATGCAATACTAACTCTCAATAAGAAAAGAGGATTTAAACATTGGTGATGGTGGGGAAACTCCTCCAGTGGGTAAAATGGTAAACATTATATGGCGGTTGTCTTCTTTCAATGGATCAACAAATGGACTGAGGTAAGTACATGCAGGCCTTCTGTGCTGTGGCAAATAGCTTGGCTATCTCAAATAATACTCACGGGAGAGTTTTGTAGAATAGGAACACAACCAGTAAGTGGTCACTCTGCCCAGAGGATGTCAGAGATGTCAACCAGACTCCAGTGCTTGCAGATAGGCTCCATGACGACAGAGATGATACATGGTCCCGGTAGCAAGGGCTCATGCTTACCAAGGCCAGTTTGTTCATTTTCACAACTATTCCTTGAGGAACCTAGATAATCACTGAATGACAGATGGATCACTTTTGGAGACTCCAACCCTGAATTTGTACACAGTGGTCTTCATATCTACCCCATAAATATGAATTTGTTTGTCTATGTTATTTTTTTCTGATTTTATCCCATCTCTAGGGCTAAGGAAATTCAGATCCTGCATACCATTGCTTGTCAAGAGGTGCACTTCACACGGAAGTGGGGTGCAGGGTGTGTACACAGCTTCCACCTCCACTGGAGGCTGTTAACAAAAGGGAACATTGGAAGGGCCTAGAAAAGCTCAGATAAGGGACCATCACACTTGTCAGGTTGAGATGATGCTTCCAGAAAATGGTGTATTCACTGAGCCGACATCCTATATGGGCTGCTGGGAGTGTCACAAGTAAGAACACAGGGCACGGAGGATGGAGGAGTGGAAGTCAGGGGGACCACTCTCAACAGCCTTTGGTGATTGGAAGTAAGTCTTCACTTTCTTTTCTCACGCCTCAATGTCTGTCGGATTAGACTCCAGCAGAGGGAGGGTACATCAGGGTAACTCGAAAAATGTTTCACTGTGTCTGAGGTTACAGTGACTATCTGGTTAATTTGGTCTTATCATGATAGTGGAACAGCAGGCAAAAATAACAATAATTACTCTTAATTAATTAATTAAAATCTCCTGATAACAATGGGGATAATTAGCCCTGATTATCATGAGGAACCTAGTTACTGCTACTTAATGGGATCTGACAAAAGCATGTTTGGAACTCAGGATAATCACTTGGGACATTTGCTGGTGTTTCCCAGGCTGACAATCATTGTGAAAATAAAATTTCTTGACCATGGCTTAATGAGAGCAAGACAGCGTATGATCTGACCACAGGTGGATGAAAGTTTGTTTCATCTCCCCAGAGAAACTAGACCAGCCAAAACACTGAATGAATCTGAAGGAGAGGACAAGTCAAATGTAACCTGGGGGGCCTTCGCAGCAGAAGACATGTCTAATTTCACTAAATTTCCTACATTAAGAAAATAAGGGAACGACCCCTCAGAAGCTAAGTTAGTGCAGAGCAATGACAGATATGAACAGTGCAAGGGGCGGACTGTATGGGGGCTCGCAGCACCTTCGCCCACGTGGCTTCAGTTCAGCTGTATTGCACAGTTCCCGGGAGGATGGATTCATGATGACGGCCTCCTGCTTCAAGACTATATTATGCATTTTTCTTCTTTTCTGCCTTAGGTTTTCCCTGAAGATGTAGCAGCCCACTTGGCCTGAGCAAAAGCAAAGCCCAGAAAGGCAGATAAGTTAATAACTCTCAGAGGCAACCTTCAAAGAAAGGAGATTGGAGCTGGTGAACCACACACCAGCCTCCAGCTTTAGGTAGAAAATTTCAAGCATTTGTCAGTTCATCAGAGGTCTGTATGGGGTAATAACTCCATTGCCTACTGCAACCTCAATAAGGTATCATTAACATTATATTTTTCTCTTTTTTTTTATCACTTTCCTGATTCCTGGGATCACTTCTCAAATTACCCAGCTTCTCCCAAGTTCATTTTTGAGGTTCAGGTTTCATATGAAATTAATTACTACTGAAAATATGTGTCTTAATTTATCTTTAACTGTGTGCATTATGAAAATGATGCTAATTCTTATTTTTAATGAATGGCCCTGTATCTAGGAAAATGATATTAATATTTTTAGTATATTTCATCTCCAGTTGTTTCTTCCATCATGTATTCCTTTCTACTACCTTCCTTTCATTCTAAGAAATAGCAGATATTTTTTGAGATGAGATGCTATATAACACAAATGTTTAAAAAAATGAAATAAAATAACTATATTCATTCTGGAACATAGACATATTTGTTTTAAAATATGTGCAGTTATGTATGTGTTTCTCCTTTCAGCTTGTAAATTCCTTGAAATTAGGGGCATGGATGACTTTTCCTTTTTTTATTATATTGTCAAGCAATGAAATTTTTTTGGCATCAAATTAAGTTTAGGTACTCTCCACTTTACAACTTCATTTTACAACAACTCCACTTTATAACAACTTTACAAGTTGAACTTGCTGAAAATCCTTGCTCTAATCCAAGATAAATACTTTGACTTAAACATTTTAAGTCCTTATCCACATTACCAGTGAAATTAGCCATAATATGCATCAATTAAAAAATAAAACAGAGAAGAAATATGGGAAAAATAAAAATACTTAAAAATTTTCAGAGAATAAAAAATTCTGTGTGGAATGTAATGTAGTTCTAGAATACATGCTCTAGAATTCTAGAGAAGTTATTAATGATAAAACACAATAAAACCCTTGAATATACTACCGAATGAGACTAAATCTTTTACATTTCCAGCTGTTGGTGTTGAGGCAATTTGCAAGAATAAATAAAATTAAACTTTTCTAATTAAACTACTTTCCTCATCCTGTAAGTATGTTAGTTGCTAGAGAAAAGGAATAATCTGGCCTCTAGTCACTTCCATGTAGCAAATCTAACATACCTTATTTAACCACCTTAAACAGAGCAGAGATGAAATGATGAAAAAAATAAGGCAAAAAATGGATGGTCGTAATTTTTATACAGTAAGAAAAAGTGACAAACATTTTTCATTTGGGCTGATATATTCATAAAAGATAGCCCTTGAACTGGAATAATTTAAGAAAAGTACAAAAGAGAAAATAATGCCTTGGAAAAGGAATGTAGAGCACAGAGGAAGCTAAAGAAAGATAAGAAATATATGTAGAGTACAAGGGATAATTTGAAATCAGGAAAAATGTAATGAATAACAGTGGGAAGTATTATTAAACCATGACAATAAAGGAAATTTTACAGAATATGTTGAAAACCAGCCTGAGAGGTATATATTTAATGCAAGAGTAGAAGCAGCAGTAATAGTAAGTAAAGTTTTGTTCTTTCGAAAGTTGAGTTTGGAAAGAATCAAAGATAACTACTGGTTTTCAGTCATGATACTAGAAGAACATGGAACCGACGGCAAAAACATGGCAGCTGGAGAGGGCGAAGTTAGAAATTCCACTTAAAGAGTATAAAAAAATGTGCCCTAGATCTGCAGATTAGAGAGGTGACTCATTTGAGAGGAAAGGCTGGAGACACTGGTCCTTTTCATTTGGAGGTGATTGTTGAATACATGAAAACAGAAGAATTTATTAATGGAGTAAATAAAAATATAAGATCAAAAGAATGAAACCAAAGGCTAAGCTGTATGCCTATTTAATAAAAGAAAATAAAGCAAAGACACAGAAGTACAGAGAAAAAAAGAGTAGTTAGAACTGTATTTAGAATCAAACATGGAAAGCAAGCAAAATCAGATTAGACCCATACCTGACATTGAACACAAAAACAAATTGCAGAACTATTAGTAACTTTGGTGTCCACAGCTGTTGAGTTTAAATTCAATATTTATTTTTAATTCCTCTGGTTTCATACTATATCTCACTAGAGATGTAGACTGAAAACATTGTTGTGGAATCATTCAAAATAAATACTTTCTATATAAAGATAGGTTACCAATTTCATACATATCTGGTTGAATTATTAGTTTGCTTTCAGTTTCAGAGTGTGTGGAATTTTCTTGAATATGCAAAACAATAATATGATTAAAAATCAAAACTTGTAAAAAACATATGTACTAGGGATCATGTAGCTTGCGTGTCTGTACCCTCTATCCTATTTGAACATCCCATATCCTAGAGATAACATTGTAATGAATGTCTGGTTTATTCATCCAGTACTATATTTTATATATAGTACAAGATGAATATGCAAAAGATATCTTTATTGTTTACTTTTTTTCCCGTTCTTACAGAGGATGAAGCCTACTATGTACATCAATTTTCATTTAATTATGTAACCTGGAGATCACTGCATATTAGCTATATAAAAACTCATTATTTGTTTTTATGACTGCATAGTATGGATGGAATGTGGAAAAATATGAAAAATTCACTTTTCCCCAATCTTTTACTGTCACGAATAATACCACAATGAATCGTATTACTGAGTTTTACTTATCCAAGTTCAGACTGAGGATAGATTTCTAGAGAAAGAATTGTCAGGACAAACCTATGCACAGTTATGCTAGATATTTTCACAATGCCGGTCCATCCCCCTACCCCCCCAAAAGGACTTTGGATTTTGCATTTCTACACTGTATCAGACTTTATTTTCCCCCATGGCTTCATATCAACTCACTGAAAAATATTCTGTTCAATGCAGTAACATACCTATATGTTTGAGATCTCATGCAGGAAATTTTTAACTTTCTTTTATTTCATATGACTAAATTACCTCCGATAATCAAAAAATGAAATAAATGATACTAAAGAAACGATAAAACACAATAAAATCCTTGAATATACTACCGAATGATACTAAATCTTTTACATTTCCAGCTGTTGGTGTTGAGGCAATTCGGAAGAATAAATAAAATTAATTTTATTGAACTTCGTATATATAATAAAGCCATTTAAAATAAACAACAGAAAAATACATGAAATATCATAGCACAAAAATGAAAAAAATACTTTAATTACATTAGTGCATTTTTAAACAGGAAAACAATTATTCTTGCATTTTAGTCTGTTTTTTTAATGAATAACATATTTACCATTTCTGTTAAGTTTTAACTTTTGCAAATGTGTGAGTGGTTTTGTTAAAATTGATCTCATTAATTTTCTTGTTCTATACACAATATAGACAGAATTATCAATATTCATTCCTGGTTGATTAACATTTTCATTAATTTGTAAAAAATAATATTTTCTTTTCCATGAGGCAATACATACATGAATATTAGGAAAGTATTAAATATAAAGATTAATTTATAAAAAGCTCATGTACAGAAATTTTGCAACAGATTCCAGAAATTTAAATATTGTCCATTTCTTTGTTCTTACAAGAGAGGCTTTAACAGGATTCAAATGTCTCCATAGTTAGAAAATGTAAAATGTAAATTAAAATAAGTGATTTTTGTATACTATGACATAATCGTAATTTGAGTTAGTTTGGTTTGTATTCAAGCTATGCTATCATTGTTAATTGTATTTACTATTTAAATATATATTTACTACATATATATGTATATGTTGTATTTAAATACATATGTATATAACAATGCATGTATGTAAGTACATACAGATGTGTATCACCCACAGAGGCTGGAGCCATAAGCTAAGTGAATTTTAATGATTTGGAAGCCTTAAGAATCTATCCTAAGTGAAAATTGTTGCTCAGCCTGCATTTTATGGAGCTGGTACTATAATTGGGAGGGCTCCAATTTTCCCAGTTTCATTGAGATATGATTGACATGCATCAGTATATAAGTTTAAGACATACAGTATGATGGCTTGATTTACATATATTGTGAAATGATTATCACAATAGGTTCAGATAACATCCATCATCTCATATAGATACAATAAAAATAAAGAAGAAATGGAAAAACGTTTTCTCCTTATGGTAAGAACTTTTGGATTTACTATCCTAACAACTTTCCTATATATCATACAGCATAGTCATCATGTTGGATATCACATCCCTAGTACCTATTTATCTTACAATTGTATGTTCATACCTTGTGATTACCTGCTACCAATCCCTCCTCCATCACTTTGCAACTCTGATAACCACATGATCTCTGATATCCTCAAAGACCTCTTTTTCCATGAGTTTATTTATTTTTTTAGATTCCACATGTAAGTGAGATAATAGAGTATTTGTCTTTCTCTGAATTATTTCACTTAATATAATGACTTCAAGTTCAAATCCATGTTGTCACAGATGGTAGGAGTTCCTCTTTTTTTTGCAGCAAATTGCATTGCTTTTGGTGGTAATAACATTTTTACAACATTAATTCTTCCAATCCATGATCATGGGGATAACTTTTGCATTTATTTGTCTTCTTCAATCTCTTGAATCAATGCCTTATAGTTTTCAGAGTAAATATCTTTCATCTCCTTGGTTAAATTTATTCCTGAGTATTTTATTATTTATAACGCTACTGTAAATGGGACTGATATCTTCATTTCTTTTTCAGAAAATTCGTTGTTAGTGTATAGAAATGCTACTGACTGTTGTATGTTAATTTTTAATCCTGCTACTTTACTGCAATAATTGGTTAGATCTAACAGGTTTTTTTTTTTTGGTTGAGTATTTAGGATACTCTATATAAAATCATGTCATCTGCAAATAGATAATTTTACTTCTTCCTTTGCAATAATAATACATTTTCTTTCTTTTTCTTGCATAACTGTTTTTGCTAGGCTCTCCAGTAATACACTGAACAGGAGTGGTGGAAGTGGGCACACACCCTTGTCTTATTCTTGATTTTTGAGGAAAAACTTTCAACCTTTCACATCATTGAGGATGACATCACATATGGCATTTACTATATGCATTATTTGTTAAGAATTTTTATCATGACTGGATGTGTTGAATTTTGTCAAATGCTCCTTCTGTGTCTACTGAGATGATAATATGATTCTTTTCTTTCATTTTATTAATGGGATGTATGACGTGGATAGATTTGCATAAATTGAGCCATCCTTTAATCCCAGGAATACATCCTACTTGATCATAATGATTAATCATTTTAATGTGTAACTGTACTCTTCTCTAGTATTTTGTTGAAAATTTTCGCACTCTATTCATCAGAGATATTGGCTTATAGTTTTCTTTTCTAGAAGTGCCCTGTCCTGGTTTTTGTATCAGTATAATGCTGGCCTCTTGAAATGACTTGGATTATTCAATTTATTGGGAGAATCTGAGAAGGATTGGTATTAATTTTTTTAATATTTGCTAAAATAAACCAGTGAGGCCACCTGGTCCTTGGTTTTTCTTCATTGAGGGAATTTCGATTGCTGATTCACTCTCTTTATTAGCAAATGGTATATTCAGATTTATGTTTCTTCCTGTTTCAGTCTTGGTAAATTGTATGTTTCTAAGAATTTTTTCATTTCTTATAGGTCGTCCACTTTGTTGTCATAGAGTTGTTCAATAACTTTATATAATACCTTTTATTTCTATGATGTCAGTTATAATGTCTTTTTTTACATTTATAATTTTGTTGACTTGGATAATTTCTCTTTTTATCTTAATCTAGCTAAGCTTTTGTCAATTTTGTTTATATTTTAGAGAACCAATTCAGTTTCACTAATCTTTTCTATTCTTTTTACTCTGTGTCATTTCATTTACTCCTACTCTAATCATTATTTCCTTTCTTCAGCAAATATTGGGTTCAGTTTGTCCTCTTTCTAGTTCCTTAAGATGTAGAGTTAGGTTGTTTTGGGGGGAATATTTCTTGCTTCTTAAAATAGGTGTTTATTGCTATGAAGTCCACTATTAGAACTGTTTTTGCTGTATCTCATAAGTTCTGGTATGTTGTATTTCATTTTCATTTGTGTCAAGAAACTACTTCATTTCCCCTTTAATTTCTTCTTTGGTCCATTGGATGTTAAGGAGAATGTTTAATTTCCACATGTTCATGAATTTTCCAGCCTTCCGCTTGTCATTGACTTCTAGTACCGGTCCGCCGGGATCTGAGTAGATATGTGCAATGATGTTAATTTTCTTGAATTTTCTGACTTGTTTTGTGGCCTAACATATTGTCTGCCCAAAAGAATATTTAATGTGTTCTTGAAAAGAATTTGTATTCTGTTGGTGTTAGATAAAATGTTCTGTGTATATCTGTTAGGTCTATTTGGTCTACAGTGTTGCTGAAATCCATTGTTTCCTTACTGATTTTATGAATGGAGGGTCTCCATTTTTGAGAGTGGGGTATTAAAGCTTCAACTATTATGGTATTACTCTTTGTATCTTCTTTGTAGCTCTGCTGGTTTTTTTCTTTATATATTTAGGAACTCTAACATTGGATCGTAAAAATTTACAATTATGTTTTCTGGGTGGATTGATGGCTTTTGTCATTATGTAATGACCTTCTTTGTCTCTTTTTACAATTTTAAAGTCTATTTTGTCTAATGTAAGTATAGCTACATATGTTTTTATCATTTTTTTGTTATCATTTGCTTAAAATAACTTTCTATCATTTCATTCTTAGCCTATATGTATCTTCAAGGCTAAAGTGAGTCTCTTTGGATCTTGTTTTTTTAATTCATGCAGTCATTCTGTCTTTCATTGGATAATTTAATCTGCTTGCATTTAAAGTAATTATTGATAGGTAAGTATTCACTCATACCATTTTGTTACTTGTTTCCTGGTTGTTTTGTAGATCTGTCATTCCTTGTCTTATTCTGCTGTCATTTTTAATATTTTGATATATTTTGGTATCAGTATGTTTTGACTTACCAAGGTCTTTTGTGTAATTGCTACAGTTTTTTCCCTTGTGGTCACCTTCAAGCTTACATAGAAAATCCTATTTTAAGCTGTTAACTTAACTGATAGTATTCCTAATTTTTACCCTTTTACTTCTCCTTTTCACATTTTAGGTTACTGCTGTTATAATTTACATATTTTCATATTGTGTAACTAATAACATTATTACAGTTAAGATTATTTTTACTTCATTCTTTTTTCTAATAAAAAATAAATGAGTTTTAAGTGCATTTTGCACCACTATTACCATATACAGATTCTAACTTTGACTATACATTTACCTTTACCAATGAGTTTTATACTGTGTTTTTATGTTTTTATGATATTAATTAGTATCTTTTTACTTCCAAAGAACTCCCTTTAGCATTTCTTGTTGTGAGGTCTAGTGGTAGTGAACTCCCAGATTTTCTTTGGGAGAATTTTTATCCTTGCCTCATTGCTAAAGAACAGCTTTGCCAGGTATAGTGTTCTTGAGTGATAGTTTCTTTCTTCCAAATATTTTGAATATGTCATCCTGTTCTCTCATGTTCTGGAATGTTTCTCTTGTGCTTACTTTCTTATGTGGATTTCCCTGTATGTAACTTCTCTATTTTCTCTTGCTGCTTCTAAAATTATTTCTTTGTGTTTGACTTTTGACAAATTTTATAATAGTGTGTCTCAGTGTAGCCCTGATCATGGTCAACCTATTTGGTGGCCACTAGGCCTTGTGGTTCTGGTTGCCAATTTCCCTTCCAGGTTTAGGAAGTTTTCAGAATTACTGCTTTAAATATACTTTCTGTCCCTGTCTCTTTCTCTTTTCCTTCTGGAATTCCCATAATGTGAATATATTTTTCTTTTAATTGTGCCCTATAAGTCTTGCAAGCTTTCTTCACTTTTTCATTCCCTTTTTCTTTTTCCTTTACTGACTGATTTTTAATGATTGGTCCTCCAAGTCAATGATTCTTTCTTCTGCATGATTAAGTCTGCATTTACAACTCTATTGAATTTTTCAGTTCAGTTATTTAATTTTTCAACTCTAAGACTTTTTTTATGTTCTTATTGCTGTGTTGGACTTTTTGTTTTGTTCATGCATTATTTCCCTAATTTCATTTAGTTGTCTATGTGTCCTCGTAGTTCACTAAATTTCATTAAAAGGGTTATTCTGAATTCTTTGACAGTTCTTAGGTCTCCGTTTCTTTGAGATCAGTTATTAGAGTTATGATATTAATAAATATGATATTGTTTATTACTTTCCCTCAGTAGAGTTATCTTTATCTGCTTTTTCATGATCCTTGATTCCCTATGGAGCACTATGCAGCACACATTATATACAAAGCTTCAGTTATTCTTATACAAAAATAGAGGCCAGCCTCACTAGGGTTCCAGGTCCATTGGCACCTCAATTGTGTACATATACTTCATGAAAAGCAGGAATGAAATTTGAACACACCCTTCCTTCTCCATTCCCCAATCTACTCCAGTTACATAACAGCACGGAAAAGGGCAATGCATTACATCTGGTCAGTTGATGATTGCCTAGTTAGGTCACTGTATGAACTTCATATTGCTGGATTGGAAATGTGCTATTCTTAAGGGAACCAATGGACATTTCTACTATATGGTTAATCTCAGAGCAGGGAATAAGAACGGCCCTCAGATCTAGGGGTGAAGAATGTTGTATCTGTGATGACTGGTATAGCCTGTCTTAGGAGAATTCATTTGATGACATTGGGTTATGCATGGTTGCATGGAGATTGATCAGGATAAAACCACACCTGCAGCATGACCTGAGCTAAATTACCAGCATTTTGGAACACTAAAAATAAACAATTTCAAGCTCAAGAAGGATAGGTTTGGAGAGTGGCCTGATTTTCTGTTCCATTAGTGAACTACAAGGACAGCTGACGTAGGGAGAAGAGTGACCTCATGTAGGTCACAGCATGCATCAACAGTTCTGAAAAGCAAAGGCCTCTGGACTATGTGAGTGGGACTCCCACACAAGTAGCTTGAGTATCGGAGGAAGAAGACAAGCAGGAAGAAAAAAGAAAGCAGAGATTTCTCTGAAATGTATAAATGACAATAGAAAACTCCAAAAATAACTGGGGACATATTCAGGAGTATCTAAGTCCTGGCAAGGAGTTTTTCATCTAAAGCAGAATGCATTATTGCCTCAAATTTACAGAGGACAAAGCTGTAAATGGATTATAATTAATTATGGTGTTTCTTCTCTTCATGAAAAGAGGCTGGGGTAATCATTTCTCCATGTTTTAGGCTGTTTTCTAGTTATTTTGATTTTAAATTATGGAATATTTCCAATTATATTTATTTTTGTGCTACCAGATTTTTTCAGTCTCTACTCATAGCATATCAGGAAAATAACAAAGCTAACTCTGTATACCCCACCTAAATAGCCAAAATTTCAGATCACACAGCACTAGGAGTACAATAGAGACTTATCTTAGGTTCAGGTTGAATGATGTCACATAATATCAAACACAAATTATGGGTTTTCAGACTTGTTTTTCCTAAAAATATTTATTACATCTCTCCAACCTCATCTCATCTCGTAAATTACAAAGTTTTTATGTTAGAAATGGAAAGGAAGTAAAATAAGAATTATTGAAAAAAATTAGATAGATCAAAAACTTTGAGGTTCAAAACCACATAGATTCAAGAATGAAGAGTTAAGAAAAAGGTAAAGAACAAATAACATTGCACTTTGAAAATGCAAAGTTTTGCAATATGTGCTCTCTGGGAAGCTTATTTTGAGATAATTAACATCATGAAGTTTATTCAGGAAATTTCTCAGAAATTAACACCCATAGAAGGGAATTAAGAAGAAAACTGCTCTGTGACTTTGTCTCTAATGATCCCATAGTAAGTAGGGAGTTGCAAAGAGTGGTCCTAAGTTGCATCTAAGGAGCCAGGACTGTATTCTCCCCCATAGGTTAATCATTAGATATGGGCCATCCTGTAAGAAAGCATGGCCTTGGCTGAGTCCTAAATCCTCTACTAAGGCCATCCTTGCAGGGGTTTGCAGCTATGTGCTTTCTGCTAGAGGTGCTCCCAGCACCTGAGGAAGTCACTCTTTCCTTTCTGCAGGGATATCTGCTGGCCACGTCTCAGCATTCACCATGTGAGAATTAGCTGCTCAAGTGAAACCTAAGAGAGAAAAGTTTCTGTCAGCTTGGGGACAGGTCCAAGATTGAAGAGAGAATTTAATATATTTGGAAATTTCCAGTAGTTCAGTTGGCATAAGCACAGCAGTGAAAGACAGTAGATGAGATTAGAAATATAACTCTAGAAAATGATTTGTATGCACCACTAAAAATTGTGCTTTTTAAAAATGTAAACCATGAGAAGACACTGAATGATGGTAAAACTGAGATTGGAATAATGAAATTTATATTTTAAAGGTATTTCCTGATTTATTTATGATTTGTAATGCCTTTTTACCATAAACTATGAAAGCAATGAAAGTATAGGTCTTGTTGACCATGTTTCCATACTATACTGCCTGGTACATACTAGATTAAAAGATTTGTAGAAATGAAAAAAATGTAACTATTTGCATGGTGATGGGCTTGATTTGAATATGTAGGGTGCCTTGAGGACAATATCATAAAGATCAATAGTACACACTATGAATTGCATGCTACAGTTTGTCAAAATAAATATAAAAATATTTTAACAGCTATTTTTAGAGTGGAAAGGACATTAGGCAAAATTCAGCACTTTTAAAATGCTCCCAAGGGTGCAGTGCTTTACATTCATTGCAATAGTTTGTGATCCCTATGTCACCACTAATTGGAAAATGTCTCTTATGTATGTTACCTAACATAGTTATTAAATTAGAACAAATGTTCATAGCATTTTCAATCTAATTTCTTGCTGAAGACAAGCAAGGTCGAAAAAGAGAGGCAAAAATAACTTTCTATTGCAAGTGCCACCATCAAAAAGGTTAACTAAAAAGAAAATCAATGTTCAAAGTAATTCTTAATTGTTGAGTAGTGCTTATTTTTGTCGAAAATGACTACTGTAAAAAATGCATATCAATTTACAGTCAGAACTAATTTTAATATTCAATCAAATCTAGCCTATCTATATAACCATTTCTCTTATAATTTTCTTCTTCCTTCTAATGTGTGGTAGTATTAAAAAGGTTTCTATGACTATACTTTTAGTACCCAAAGCCAGATAATGAGAGAATGAGGAAAGAAGAGAAATACTTCAGGGATTAATGGCTGACTATTTCAGTTTTTAAATTTGTAAAAAATACTGACCTAAAAAAATCCAAGAAACTCGGTGAACTCTAAGTAGGAAAAGAGGAATCCAATAGCTACACCATAGTCAAAGTTCTGTAATTCAGCCATGCAGAAAATATGGTATAAGCCATCAGAGAAAAAGAGTATGTATCACATTTAAAGGAGCACTTGTATGAATAGAATGAATGTGCATTCTGGGGAAGAGGGTATTATTTAGCCTATTATATCTAAAAAGTAGAAACTGAAGGGAGAAAATGGGATAAACTGAAAATAAATAGCAAAGTGGCATACTTAAACTCAAATATGTCAGTGATTACAACAAGTATAAATGAGCTAAATTCTGCAATTACAGAACAAATATTACCAGAAACATTTATTGTAAATGACCTAAAACTGTGGTGCATTTAAGAAATGCACTTTATTTGTCTATTTTATTAATGTATAGTTGATATACAATATTATAGTTTCAGGTGTATAGCACACTGATTCAATATATATTATGACATGTTTACCATGATAGGTGTAGTTAACATCTATCACCATACAGTTATCACAATATTATTGACCATATTCCATGACTTATTTATCTTATTTCATATATTTCATATACAATATTATTCTGGTTTCAGATTAACAGCTTAGTGATTCATCAATTATATACACTATTAAATACTCACCATGATGAATGCAGTAATCATTTGTCACCACACAAAGATATTACAATATTAGGCTCTATATTCTCTATGATATACTTCCATCTTGTGACTAAATTATTTTAAAATTTGAGTTTGTACCTCTTTATCCCTTTCATTTAATTCATATTTCAATGGTAACCAACCATCCAGTCTCTGTTTATGTCTATTTCTTTTTCATTTTTCAGATGCCACATATAAGTGAAACTATATAGTGGTCACCTTTCTCTGACTTGTTTATTTCACCTAACATAATACTCTATAGGTCCATCCACATCACTGCAAATGGCAAGATTTCTTTCTTTTTTTATGGATTAATAATATTCCATTGTATATAGGTACCACATCTTTATCCATTCATCTATCCATGGACACTTTGCTTCCGTATCTTGGTTATTGTGAATAATACTGCAATTAACATAGGGGTTAATATGTATTTTCAAATTAATGATTTCTTTAGATAGACTCCCAGAAGTAGAGAATAGCTGGGTCTTACGGTTATTTCTATTTTAGTTTTTTGAGAAACCTTCATACTGCTTTCCATAGTGGCTGCACCAATTTGCAGTCCCATGAACTATGTATGAGGGTTTCCTTTTCTCCACATCCTTTCCAACACTTATTTCTTGTTTTTTGATATTAGCCATTCTGACTGGTGTGAGGTGATATTTCATTGTAGTTTTAATTCAGATTTTCCTGAAAATTAATGATGCTGGGCATCTTTTCATATGTCTATTAGCCATCTGTATGTCTTTGGAAAAATGTCTATTCAGTCCTCTGCCCATTTGTTATTAGATTATTTTGGTTGTTGAATTGTATGAGTTCTTTATATGTTTTTCGATATTAGCCCCTTAAAAGATAAATCATTTCCAAATATACTTTCCCATACAGTAGGTTACCTTTTAATTTTGTTGTTGGTTTTCTTTGCTGTACAGAGCTTTTTAGTTTCATGTAATCCCACTTGTTTTTGCTTCGGTTTCCCTTGTCTGGGAGACATATCTAGAAAAAAGTTTCTAATGTTGATGTTTAAAAATGTACTGCCTGTGCTTTCTTCTGTAGTTTTATGGTTTCAGATCTTATATTTAGGTCTTTAATCCATTTTTATTTTATTTTTGTCTATGGTGTAAGACAATGAGCCAGTTTCATTCTTTCACACACAGGTTTCCAGTTTTCCCAACACTATTTATTGAAAAGACTGTCTTTTCCCCCATTATATATTATTGCCTCCTTTGTCATACATTAACTGACCATACAGGTGTAGACTTATTTCTGAACTCTCTATTCCATTCCATTTGTGTATGTATGTAAGTGCTCTTGTACAAGAACCTTACTGTTTTGATTACTGTAGCTTTGTAGTCCAATTCGAAATCAGGGAGCATGATAACTCCAGATATGCTCTTTCTCAATATTGCTTTGGTTATTCAGGGTATTTTGTGTCTCCATACAAATTTTATCATTATTTGCCCTAGTTCAGGGAAGAATGCCATTGATATTTTAACATGGATTACATTGACTTTGTAGGATGCTTTGAGCAATATGACCATTTTAACAATTTTAATTCTCCCTATCCATGAACATGGAATAGCTTTCTATTTATTTATGCCATCTTCAATTTCTTTCATCAGTGCTTTATAGTTTTCAGAGCATGGGTCTTTCACCTCCTTGGTCAGATTTATTCCTAGGTGTTTTATTCTTTTTGATGAAATTAAAAATGTGATTATTTTCTGAATTTCCTTTTCTGCTTGCTCATTATTTGCATGTAGAAATGTAACCAATTTCTGTATGTTGATTTTGTATCTTGCAACGTTACTGAATTCCTTTATTAATTCGAACTACTTTTTGGTGGAGCCCTTACTTTTTTCTAAAAGTGTACATGTATATCTATAGCATCATGTTATCTACAGATAGTGACAATTTTAATTCTTCCTTACCAATTTGGGTGCCTTTTATTTACTTTTGTTGGCTGATCACTGTGTTGAGGATGTCCAGTACTATACGGAATAAAAGTCGTAAGAATGGCATCCATGTCTTATTCCTGATCTTAAAGAAAAAGTTTACCATTTTTTTGCTATTGAATATTATGTGTGTTTGCTGCATATGGCTTTATTATGTTAAGAAATAGAGATACCCACTATGTTGAGAATTTTTATCATGAATATATGTTGAATTTTGTCAAATGATTTCTCAGCATTTATTGAGAGGATTATATGGTTTTTATCTTTCCTTTTGTTAATGTGGTGTATCACATTGATTTGTGCATATTGAACCATCTTTGCCTCCTTGAGACAAATCCTGCTTGGTCATGGTGAACCATCTTAATGTTTTTTTTTGCATTTGGTTTGCTAATATTTTATTCAGGATTTTTGCATCTTTCTTCATCAGCGATATTGGCTTGTGATTTTTTTTATTTTTCTGTAGTGCTCTTCGTCTGGTTTTGGTTCCAGTGCTAGGTTGGCCTCATAGGATGAATTTGGAAGTCTATCTTCCTCTTCAATTTTTTGGAATAGTTTCTGCGGAAGATATGCCAGTTCTTAATGTTTTTGATAGAATTCACCTGTGATGCCATCTGGTCTCGAGTTTTTGTTTTCTGGGAGTTTTTTTTATTACAAATTCAAATTCATTACTTGTAACTGGTCTGTTCTAATTTTCTACTTTCTTCTTATTCAGTCTTATAAGACTATATGTTTCTAGGAATTTATCTATTTCTTCTAAGTTGTTTGTTGGCATCAATTTCTCCATAATACTGTTATAATCATTTGTATTTGAATTTCTGTGGTTTGTTGTAATTTATCCTGTTTCATTTCTGATTTTATTTATTTGAATCCTCTCTCTTTTCTTTTTCTTGTTGAGTCTAGATAAAGGTTTATAAATTTTGTTTTGCTTTTCAAAGAACCAGCTCTTGGTTTCATTGATCTTTTGTATTGTTTTTATTTTTTTTTGTCTGTTTCACTTATTTCCACTCTTACTTTTGTTATTTCCTTTATTCTACTAACTTTGGGATTTGTCTGTTCTTCTTATTTTAGTTTCTTGAGTCATCAGGTTAGATTGTTTATTTGAGATGTTTCTTGCTTCTTGAGGTAGACCTGTGTTGCTATTCACATCCCTCTTAGGACTTCTTTTCCTGCATTTCAAAGATTTTGAACTTTTATATTTCTATTTATTTCCAAGTATTGATTGATTTCTTCTTTGATTTATTTGATGACCCATTCGTTGCTCAGTACTTTGGTGTTTAGCCTCCCTATGCTTGCCCTTTACTCTTTTCATTCTTGTAATTGATTTCCAGTTTCATACTGTGTAGTTGGAAAAGGTGCTTTTTATGATTTCACTCTTCTTAAATTTATTGAGGCTTGCTTTTTAGCCTAACATGTGATATAGTCTAGAGAATGTTCCATGTGCATTTGAAAAAAATGTGTACTCTACTGTTTTTGCATGTAATGTTTTATATATATATGTTAATTCCATTTGGTAAGAAATACACATTAAATACCTATGCAGGCAGAGTTGAAAGTAAAAGATTAGAAAAATGATATATCTTGATTACTGGCATGACTCTGCTAATATGAGACAAAGTACACTTTAAGACAAGAAAGTCATACTGATAAAGAGGGATGTTTTATAATGATAAAAGTGTCAATCAATTTTTCAGGACAATAAGCTTATATACCTAATAAAAGAGTCTCAATTTGAAGCAACAACTGATAGAATAAATGGGAAAGTATACAAATCTCCAAGAATAGTTGATAATTTTAACACTCCTCTCTCAATAGTTAATAAGGCAAATAAACATGATTTAGTAAGGATATATAACATCTGAATAAGACAAGACGTGATTCAAAACAAATTGACATATATAAAATAATACAAGTACCTATAGAATATACATATTTATCAAGTGCATTGAAATGTTCATTAAGATGACAGTAGCCTGAGTCATAAGCAATCTCAGTATTGTTAAAGGGTTAAAATAGTATAGTGTCTCTGCACAGATGGAATTAAATACAAATAAGTAAGAATATCTAGAAATTCTTTAAATACCTGAAAATAAATTGTATAATAATAAATAATTAATGAGTCATAAAAAATCACAGTGAAATATTAAAAAATCAAAGTGAATGATGAATATTAAAATACTGGTAAAAGGAAAATGTATGCCTTTAAATTCCAGTATTATAAAAGAAGAAAGATTTCAAATGAATGTTTTCACTTCTTTAAGTGAAAGAAGAGCAGATTAAACCTAAATTCTATAAAAGCAAGAAAACTACAAAAATGTATCTTAACATTATGTGGTATAAAACTGACACAAAAAGTAGATACTGTGTTTGTTTAATTCTTCCATCTATTAGAAGCTGAAGAATAGGTAAACCTGACCTATGATAACAGAAATAAAGCAATAGAAAATGACGCCATTTATCTAGTCATCTAAACCAAATCCATGTAGTTTCTCTTTCTACATCTCAAAACCTATAGTAAATGTAACACTGAGTCTCATTGTTTTTATCTTTTCAGCCTCTTCCATGTAGACATTTCAACTCTTTTACTGCTTTGTTATTATATTAGTGTAAGCCATGACTCATCATGGGGATTATGGTAGTTTAGAGCCAGTATTTCATTTTTTTATTAGTCAAATATTAAGTAAATGACACTATATAGCAAGCTCTGATATTCAATAAGAAAATGAGAGTCAGCAAATGTGCATGGCTTCTGTTTTGCAGAACTGGAAGGATGTATCAATGTCTTCCTGAAAAGTAACAGCCAGGAGTAGAAAGAGAATACCAATTTAGTTCCACAGGAAAAGCTTCAAGAGCAACACAGAAGGAAACAGTTTGAAGGTCAATATAAGAGGCAAGAGTTATGCTCCTATGAAGACCAAAGGAAATTCAAGAAAAGAAAACTATAGAACTTTATCATTCATGAATACATTTACAAAGTATCTTTTAAAAGTGTAGGAAATGCATTACTACAAAATACAAAATGTTAAAACACCATAACCAATTGTTTTCCAAACCAGGAATGCAAGAGACATTTATTAATGAAAACTAATCAGTGTCATTTACCTTATCCTCTTAAAAGGAATCTATGGAAAACATATAGCTAACATCATATTTAAATGGTTGTATACCCCAAGATAGGGAATAAGGTAAGGATATCTGCTTCAGAATTTTTATTTACTAGTATTTGCCAGTAACTAGAAGTTGTAGCTACCACAATACAAGTGAGGAAAATAAATAAAATACAGTTATTGGAAAGAAATAAGTTAACATATTTATATGCTTGTACAACATGATTATCAAAGTAGAACAACCTAAGAAATTAACCCCAAGTATATATATCATGATATATTATCATTAAATACAGAAATAAGTAAAAAGAATGTGGTCTAAGAAGTCCATATATGTCCAAACTATAACTATAAGAAAACCACAAAAATGCATTAAATAATATTTAATTGATTTTTATTCTCCAAATCCACTAAAATATATTATTTATAATAGCCAGGATATAGGTGATTCTTTGTAGTTAATGACTTTTAAGTGTAATTTGAATAACTTTTGGAGATATTGGGAAAGAGTATTGAATCTTCAGTCACATAAAGTTTAGGTTATTTTCCAAGCCTGATGTTCTACTTCAACAAATTGTACAGTAAGTAATAACTGTGAAAATAAAGCATATCCACAGTACCTTCTTTTAATGTTAATTTTTATGTTGGAATAAATGAACCATTTATAAAATAAAAGAATTATGACTAATGTCAGCAGTGTGGAAAAGACACATGGTCGTCATGGAAAAATGAGCCAAGAGAAGGTTAAAAATGTGATTAGGAGACTCTTTTCTGACAAATACTTTATGCTTCCACTTACAACACATAATTTTAGAATGCTATGGGGAACCCATCAAATTTATTCATAACAGTGTAAAATAGAATATCTTAGTGGTACTAAAATTAGTATGGCACTGGAAAATAAATGCACTTTGCATTCATTATTAGGTGGAATGTAATGAATAGTCATTAATCAGAACTTATATCTCATCTCTCCTAACATTGATGAAAGATGTTAGGACACATTCTAAATGGATGAACAAATGATATTTTCATTTATAAGATATAGCCAGTAGTCCTGAAAAAATGAAACATTCCAAGCTTACCAGAAACCCTTGCCATTTCAGGAAAATATAAATTTTAAGATTCAGATAAGCACTGTGGCCAAATCTGTCCCCAGTCCTCTGGTTTTAATTTTAACTTCCACTCTTTTTATAAGCTACATTATTTTTTAAAATAGTTTTACAGAGGCATGAATATGAGCCCAGAATACCTCTAAGTATTTTGAGGTTAAATGAAGGAAACAATTGTCAGCCCAGCAACTGGAATCTGGGAAAATGTCCACTTCTGCCAATTTATTATTTCCCTAAATTAGCTCATTAAACCCTCCCCATACCTGAACCACTTCCCCTCTTCACTTTTCTCCTTCTCAATATTATTACTTTTGTATATAAATAACACTCACATGCAGTTCCTGACACTTCAATTCCTTGTAATCACATCTAGAAATTTTCCAGCTCAAAATTAAGCTTACTTTTTCAAAAATGTTAGAAAATATTCTCATGAACCCTTCAGTTTAACTTTAGAATCTAGCTTTCCTTATCACAGTAGCCCACCTATATCCTCTGTTGAGTCCTCATAATTTGACTGTAATAACATTATAAACACTTTAAAATAATTCCCATGTATTAGTTGACTTTGTATCTCCTTGGCATATGTAGCATGTTAGACACCACCTGTTGAATAAAATAATGTTGAAAGAATGAATAAAACATTGCCTGCACTCTTTCCTTGTTTTATTCTTCTCTTTCCTTGTTTTTCATAATCTCTGCTGCTGCAGCTCCCCTCCACTGCCCATCCTCATTCTTCTTGGAGAACCCCCTTTACTTCTCCTATTTTAAAAGTTCAGATTTCCAAGACGTCTATCTAATATTACCCTTTCTTTTCTTCTTCTGTTTGTGCTGTCTTGTTTATCTCATTTATTCTCATGACTTCACTACTTTCATAAGATGACCAGATCAAATATTACAGATAAAATTTATGTTCACGGCTCCAGGCTATTTTTCTTACCTTCTCAATAGACATCTCCACAACCAAAATAATATACTCTTTCTGCTAATCATAACCTTTGTCACAGATCAGCTATTCTGGAAGCACATTTTGTGGCAGAGATTAGTGTACAGGATATTTATATGGGTGTGCCTTTGGGATTTACACCTGCAGAGGGTATGAAAGCAGCAGGGTCAGACAGAGAGAGAAGTTGATTTGTGATGCAGGCCCGAGAACAGCATTGGTCAATGACAGTGGGGAGTTCAGAAGCTAAGATGATCCATCTTAGTTATTCTGAGTTAGGTCAAGATGGTCAGACCTTTATAACCCAAATAAGTGATTGCATGGGTCATCCCAGAAAGAGGCCAGGCCCTTCCCTGATGAGGCAGTACCTGAAGGCATCACAGTGGCAGGTGTCTTCTGAGAGCATTCCCTGCACTGGGTTAAGGTTTGTCCTACAAGGGACAACTGGACAGTATATCTAATGTCCATCACACCACTTATATTTTATTTCCAGTCACTAAAACGTATTACTAATAGCTCAGGCACCTCATTTACTAAAGTGTCTTCATCTACATCTCATTTACTCTTGAGTATAAATATCAAGTATTTACATGTATATTTTTTAATTAAGTTCCTTTTTGAGGACAATTCCAGACTTAGAGAAAAATTGAAAGATTGTCTAGAGAGCTTCCATATAAAGCATGGATCCTAGAGTCACAGAAGTAAGTGTGGCCCATCAATGAGAGGAAAGTCTGGACACACTGATGGTCTTCAACATCAGCTCCCCTATTATTAACATTTTACCTTAGTCTGATCCATTGGTTACAATTCATAAAATAGCACTGATGCATTACTGTTATATAAAGCCCATATTTTATTCAGATCCTTAGATTTTACCTTCATTTTTGAATTTCAGTATCCCATGCAAGATACTACAGTAAAATTAGGAGCCATTTCTCCTTAGGTTTTTCTTGGCTGTGATAGTTTCTCAGACTTGACTATTTTGATGAGCTTGGCAGTTTTAAAGAGAGCCGGTCAAGTGTTTGTAAAATATCACTTCATCTATTTAGCTCTCCCATTGAATCCCTAGCAGCCTGTTTTTTTTATTCACTCAGCAATATGCATTTAAAATTCAGCCATGTCTTTTCATGACCTGATGGCTTATTTATTTTTATTGTTGAATAGTATTCCATTGTAAGGTCATGCCAAAGTTTAATTCATGCGCCTTTTGAAAGACAGTGGCTTCCAGATTTGGCAATTATGAATAAAGTTGCCATAAGCACTTACATGCAAGTTTTTGTGTGGGAATATGAGTTTTTAAATCAGGTAGGTAAATACCTAAGAAAACAACTGATGGATCACATGGTAAATCTATGTTTAGCTTTATCTTAAATTGCTAAACTGCCTTCCAAATGGCACGTCACAAACCGATTTGTATTTTACTTTTTCTTTGTAATACCTTTGGCCTGGTTTTTATTGTTAGTATAATACTGGCTTCATAGCATGAGTCAGGGAGTGGTTCCTCTGCTTGTATTTCTTGGCACAGATTGGAGAGAACTGGTGTAATTTCTTTCATAGTTGTTTGGTAGAATTCACAGTGAATTCATCTGAGAGTGGCATTTTTTGTTTTGGAAGTTTTAATTAGTGATTTGATGTATTCAATATATACAGAGCTATTCAGTTTATCTATACCTCTTTGTGCGGAGTCATGCTATATTTTGTGAGTTTTTGCATAAGAGTAACCCTGGCCTAATAAAGTAAGTTAGGACATATTCCCTCCTATATTTTTTGAATAGATTGTGAAAGATTGGTAATTTTTATTTAAACAGTTGAGAGAATTCACCACAGAACCCACCAAGGTTTAAACTTTTCTTTGGTGTATTTTAAAACACTAATACAATTCCTTTATTATTGTCTGTCTATTCTGATTATTTATTTCTTCTGGAGTCAAGTTCAGTAGTTTGTCCATTTGATGTAGGTTATTAAATTTGTTGGTATGTGCTTACACATAGTGCTCTCTTAAAATCCTCTTTCGATTCCCATAAGATTAATAGTAATATCTTTTCTTTCATTCTTGATTATAAAACATGAGCCTTCTCTTTCATTCTTGATCAGCTCAGGTAAAATCTGTATATTTTGTTAATCATTTCAAAGAATTAAATTCTGGCTTCACTGATTTTCTTTTGTTTGCCTTTGGTTTATTTCATTTATTTCTGCTCCTGTCATATTATTTCCCTTCCTGCTACTTGATTTGTAGTTAATTTGCTCCTCTATTTCTAGTTTCTTAAGATACAATATTTATTTGAAATAATTTTTATTTTTAACATCAGCATTTACAATTATAAAGTTTCCTCTGGGCACTCCTTTTGTTGCATCTCCTAAATTTTGATATGTTATGTTTTTGCATTATCAAAATATTTTCAATATCACTTGTGGCTTTTCAGTTTAACTCCCTGGTTATTTAGACTGTGTTTATTTCTATATATAAGTGATTTCACAAATTTCATTCTGTTATTGATTTTTAAATCTCAATCTATTGTGGTAAAGTACATATTTTGTATAATTTCAATCTTCTTGGATTTATGAAAACATTTTGTGGCCTAGTATATAGCTTATCCAGAAATATTCTATGTGTGCTTTTGAAGAATATTATACTGTTCTTGAATGAGTACCTTAGGTCATGTTTGTTATTATTGTTTGTTGTTCAAGTCTTCTATTTACTTGTTTAATTTTTCAATCCACTATTGAATGTTAGCTATTGATGTATTCCATTATTATTATATTATTGCATATGTCTCCCTCCAATTTGGTCAGTTTTTGCTTCGTGCATTTCAGGGCTCTTTTGTTAGGTGCATTTGTTTACGCTTCATGTATGTCCTTGATGGATTGATTTTTATCATTATTAAATGTCCCTATTTCCTGCTAGTAACATTTGTCTTAAACTTTTATTACATCTGATATTAATATAGACAGCTATTTTTTATTACTTTTAGCATGTTTTCCATTATTTTAATTTCAACTTCTTCATGGCTTTGAATATAAAGTACATTTTTCTTAAACAGCATATAGTTGTATTATATTGTTTAATCCATTCTGATAATGTCTTTTAACATATTTTTTGGTTATAAATATATATAAAATTTGCCATTATAATAATTTAAAGGGATACATTCCAGTGGCATTTAGTGCATTCACAATATTGTGAGATCATCACAGCTATTTAGTTCCAGAACATTTTTATCACCAAAAATGAAAAGCCATACACATTAAGTAGTCACTCACCATTTATTCTTTCCAGAATCTTGCTAACCACTGATTTGCTTTCTGTCCCTCTGGATTTGCCTATTCTGAAAATTTTATATAAATGGAGTCTTATAAGACCTTTTGTCTGGCTTTTTCTACTTTGCATATTTTCAAGGTACCTCTATGCTTTAGCATGTATCAGGGAATTATTCCATTTTGTGGCTGAATAATATTCCATTACATGTATGTGCCATATATTTTTATTCATTCACCAGGTGATAGCCATTTGGTTATTTCCACTTTTTTTTAACTTTTGTCGGTAGCACTGGTATGAACATCCATGAACAAGTTTATGTTTGAACATACGATTTCCATTCTTTGAGTATAATTAGAACTGTAATGGGTGGATCATGTGGAAATTCTACATAACTTTTTTTTTTTAATAATTTATTTTATTTTAGTATCATTAACCTACAATTACATGAGCAATACCGTGATGATTGAACTCCCCCCTTCACCAGGTCCCCCCCACCAACCCCACCACAGTCACTGTCCATCAGCGTAGTTAGATGAGAATCACTACTTGTCTTCTCTGAGCTGTACAGTCCCCCCCGTGCCCCCCCACTCTATGTCTGCCAATCGTAATGCCCCTTTTACCCTCTTATCCCTCCCTTCCCACCCATCTCCCCAGTCCCTTTCCCTTTGGTAACTGTTAGTCCATTCGTGGGTTCTGTGAGTCTGCTGCTGTTTTGTTCCTTCATTTATTTATTTATTTATTTATTTTTTCTTTGTTCTTATACTCCACATATGAGTGAGATCATTTGGTACTTGTCTTTTTCGGCCTGGCTTATTTCACTGAGCATAATACCCTCTAGCTCCATCCATGTTGTTGCAAATGGTAGGATTTGTTTCTTTCTTATTGCTGCGTAATATTCCATTGTGTATATCTACATAACTTTTTGATGAAACTAAATTGTTTTCCACAATGGCTGTGCTATTTCATATTCCCATCAACAATGTATGTGGGTTCTAATTTCTTCACATCCTCATCAAAATATTATTCTAGTTTTCTTTCCAATTATAGC
Source organism: Phataginus tricuspis (assembly GCA_029783875.1). Lineage (NCBI taxonomy): Eukaryota > Metazoa > Chordata > Mammalia > Pholidota > Manidae > Phataginus > Phataginus tricuspis. The sequence goes on along the minus strand of JAQQAC010012171.1, from coordinate 15,204,125 downwards.
CATACCGGTTGATATAAAGTAGTATCTCACTATGGATTTAATTATGTTGCATTTAATGTAATCACTGATAAGGGAGGACTTATATCTGCCGTCTGCTATTTATTTTTGCTATGTCATGTCTTTTATTGTATTTCTATCCTTCTATTATTCTCTGCTTTTATGTTAAGTAGGTATTTTCTAGTGCACCATTTTAATTCCCTTTTTGCTACTTTTTCTATATTTTTCCACATCATTTCTTAGTACTTACTCTGGGGGTTACAATTTACATCTTAAACTAAACCATTGTAGTCCAAGATTAATACCAACTTAATTTCAAAATTGTACAAAAACCTTCCTCCAAAGTGATAGTTTCCTTCTTACCCTCTTTTTGCGACATTCTCATACAAGTTACATCTTTATATGCCATAAGTTCACCAACAGTGTAATCACTGTACTCTGCAATACTATGTTATACATCTGAAGTTATGTTAAGTCATTTACTCATATACTTTAGTCCTCAACCTGTTTATTATAAGTAAGGTTCATTCCAAAGAGGATGAGAACATGAAGGCTGACAGAGGTTATAAACCTTTGTGATTTAACACAGAAAGGCTGAAACTTAGGGATGACTCTTCATCTTGCCTGGTTTCAAAGTTTATCTATGCATTAATGTGTACCCTTTATTGCCCCCCAATGATTACTGGCTTGTATTTTCCAAAGAGAAAGACTTGTGATAATATTGTACAAAAAGGCCTGAAAAGTATATTGATTTTTGCTCTTTTGATTTAGTTCAGTTAAATCTGTACTTATGTGGCAGCATGGCACAGTATAAAGGGACTGAAGGAGAATAAGGAGACTACCATATCCACATCTAAATATAGGAGTGAGATGGTGAAAAATGCAAAGAAACTGCAATTTTAGCTAGTTCAAGAAAATATTTCCTCCTGAATATACATTAGTGAAAACCAGCACATTCTTTCATTATCCAGAATTGCTGTATTTTCAGGAAGTTGATAGGTGCATTTTTTAATTTTATTTTTATCTGAAAGCCTTATTACTGGGTGGAATTTATAAAGGAATCAGCAGGCATCAGTGGAGATTTTGCTGATTAATTTTGGATAAGTTGCAATGACATTACTGGCTAATTAAGGATTAGGCCACATAAAGCATTTTAAAGATTTTTTTTAACTCTATTGTGTCTTACAAATCCCAGGAATATTTATATGCATCTATCTTTGTCTTTTTCTCTCTACATAATAGTATTATAAATCAGTTATTATATATATTAGTATTATAAAATCAGTTATTAAAGCATTCAGAAATTTTGACTGAGCCCAAATATAAATGTAGTTTTATTCTGCAGTTAGTAAACTTATTTCAGATGACCATCTTAGCATTACATTTAAAGCATAGGATGACGTGTTTCAATATTAGGCCTTTCAAAATGATTGGTCTTATCTATTTGAAATGTTATAACATACATGGTTTGAGTCACAAATATATGGACTATACTAACTAACATGGTTCCTATGAATATTTACTGGCAAAGGGGAGAGAAAACTCAGTGACCTAACCAGCTGTGTAAATTACAGCATAACCTTCGACCTCATCAGTATCATCGACAATACTGAACTAATAGTATTCTGATATTATATTATGCTACTTGCATTTGAATAATAATTTATACTTTTAAACACATTTTCAATAATAATCTCACAATCGTGGGACAAAACTATGCCCATCTTGAAGACCAAGAAACTAAACTCATATTAATACATACAAATGATGTTAATTTTAGCTCTAGAACATAGGTCATAAGTTCTCCTCTATATCATATTTATACAAGAATATAATATACATACATATATATAAACATATATGAATATATAATTTTATTATATATTCATATATGGTTCTTATATACTTATATTAATGATTATTATATATTAACATAATAGAAGGTATATTATTTTATATTATAATATATTAATATAATAAATGTGTTTTATATTATATTTATATCTTTGTATATATTATTTATATTTTTTAACATACCTAGTATATATTATTATAACAGAATATATGCAACTTACAACTTGCACTATCATTTATATTTAATTTTGTTATTATTTACTAGATATTATATTTCAATTAATAATGTCAGTTCAAATACAGAGGATTAGGACAAGAGAATGAGGCAGAATAAAGTAAACTCTAGGACAGATGTAGGTGTGTTTTCAATTGTGTCTATGTCATGTTCCACAAAACTGTGGCATTATAAGTTGAAATTTGTAATCAGATCCTTTAACTTTATGCTGGGAAGGGGGGCATTTGATATAATCAGAAATTTAAGGGAATCATGTTAGGATCTTCAAGCAGGTTCTGCGTTGCTAATGCAGGAAATTGTCATAGGAACAGTTAATGCTGTATAACCCTTTGATTTAGGAAATCATTCATATAGAGACCTCCCTATCAACCATAGATCTGGTTCTGTCAACACCTATAGGTAAATATTCTATCACCCATATCCTGATAACAAAGACGTGTTTTGCTGTTTGATTCACTGGAACAAGTACCTGATGGGAAAATCACTCAAGGAATGACATCCATTAAGTTGTACATTACGTATTCTGTTAAAAATAGTACAAGATGGGTCACACTGAATTACCTTAATAACGTACTATAATTTATTATTTTGGTCTGTTATTCAAATAAAACTAAATCATATCAGGATATAAATTAATAAAACTAGCAATCCTTTTGAAACAATCTGTAATGAGTTTTAAGTCCACATATAATGCCCACAGATATATGACTTAGAATTTGAGTCCCAAAATCTTCCTGTAGATAGAAACTGAATGGACTACCCAGACCTGCTCTATTATGAACTGGGTACAATTAAAGCCATTAAATATTTAGGGCAACTTAACTATCCTGGTTTTGGACCTATTTTCAAAGTACAATTTTCTGATTATGAGTGGTTTTATAACCAGGTCTCCCGTAAAGAAAATAACACAAACATAAGACTGAGTTCATATATTTAAGTTCCTAAGACACACTTTGATTGTTGTGAATCAATGTGTCTGTCATACTGATGTCCACTCCAGCCTCAGATTCACTTTGACAAGACAGGATAATAGCCATGAAGACTAATAATCACCAAGCATAAGCCAGGGAACTTAGGACTTTCAAAGCTAAATAGCCAGTCTCCTGGGACTTCCCCTAGGACATCACCATCACCTCCGTCTCTCTCCTTGTACTGAGTTTCAAAGTCTGCTTTTCTCCTGTTTATTAAAGAAGCAAAAACAAAAAATCTTACCAGTGACATAAAACATTATTTATGGTTTAAAACAAATGAAATAGGGTAGTATTAAAAGTTCACATTCTAAAACCTCAGCATAAAATATGTTTTATTTTTGCCAAAATACATAGCATGGGCTTTATTTTGTTACAGTTGATGGTTGAGAGCATTTATCATTGAATTACATCTTATAAAAGTTGGTCGTGAATATTTCTTTTGGAACAGAGCTATAGTAAAACCAAAATAAGTAATTCTAGAAATAAACCAGGTCATGCAGCAAATGAAGTAGCAAAGATAAGATGAGCAAAGATTTTACAGTATTAGGATACATAAAATAAACATAAGACTTCTGAATATGCTTTAAAAATAATGTCAGAAATTCTGTCACTATTCTTAACAGCATTAAGGGCCACTAGACATTATTTTTAGGAAAAACATTCTAAAATTAGGGCCTTGCATTCTTATGTGGTATAATTAAAATACAGGCTTTATTTTAGCTCATTGTTTTCTTATTTTCCATTTAAAGGGGAAGAATAATATTCAAGAATAGAAAAAGAATCATTAGGGAAAACCAGTAATAGCCCATCTTGCCTATAAAATAAAAGCTATCTCAGGAGATAACTGGAAGGACTGTGTAGGAGGCCCTCACTGACGCTCATAATTTGGGCTCTTGAGGGCCTAGAGGAGCCCCATCAAGTGGGCTGTCTCACGGGGCTGTAAACCTGCAGCCTCTGGGGCCCACTGGGGAGGAGTCCTTGAAGGGTCCTCGTGACACAGATTCCAGCACAGGAAACAGATGGTTCGTGCTCACGAAGACCTCCAGGAAAACCCCGGGCCATCAGCTGAGACAACCTGTCACCAACGGGAGAACATGCTTGTGAGTGTGGATTCCATAAATCTCATTGCAGAAATATATGGACAGAATTTTTGTCCCAACCCTGATCATTAAGAAGTCATTCGATTACTGTGAATCCTATCAGACTGCTCACTGTCAGAACTGATGACCTCTTACTAATATGACCCACATCTCTGAGGGAACATATAATGATTGTCTTAGTCTGCTGCCAGAGACTGAGTGACTTGAAAAACTGAAATTAATTTTCTCAAAGCTCCAGAAGTAAGGAGTCTGAGATAGGATTTCTTCCAGGCCTCCTTTTTTGGCTTGTAGAAGGCTGCCTTCAGCACGTGTGGTCATAACCTTTTCTCTGTGTGGGTTTATCACTGGCCTCTTATGAAGTCACCACATAGACTGGATTAGGGTCACATTATCAGCCTCACTTTAACATTTCACCTCTATAAAGGCCTCCATTTTATGTCCAAATATAGTCACATTCTGACTTACTGGGTTTTAGGATTTCAACATATAAGTTTCCTGGGTACTAAATCCAGCAGTATCAATCATGTTAGGAAAATACAAATGGCCAATAGACATGAGGCATTTAAAAAATTTCTAAAAATGTTACGATTTCATTACAATTCAAAGATACAGATGATTTACATGTCAAATAAAATAATTCAGGGCTGAGAAAATAAACCTAAGTGTTGAAATTAATTCAGTGTTGCAGGCTTGTTCTGATTGTTAAACTAGACAATGATACATTAAAACAAAAACAACAGACTCTGTCTACCTACCTTCTCCAAAATTACTCTTTTAAAAACTAAGAAAAACAAACCCAAATTGAATCAGTGTTTCTAACAAAAGATTAATGCATTTTATATGCAGATTTGTCTACTATTGTTTTCTTATAAGCACTAGGTAAATTAGTTAAAGGTGATAAAACATATGAAAAACTCCATGATTTAGGGCTAAATGAAAGCTTAACATCTGAAAGCCGATAGCTATTTTATAGCTAGAAAAATTAGGTAGGAAAAAAAGAGAAAAAACTTTTTATCACAGATGGAAAAATATCAGAAAGAAATTTAACAAGAAATATGAAGTCTAGAGATTAATCTACTTGAAAAGCTCAAGAAACACTGATGTTTTATAATTTTGTCAGTCATGCTTCAATAAAGCTGAAGTAGTGATTATTAAAATGTGACACAAATTTTTTTCCAAAATTAACTTAGTAATGTAAAACACTTTACATTCAAAATTCAAAAATATCTTTGAGGATCCTTAACTAATGATTATAAATTCTTTCTTTAAAACAAGCCAACTAACCAGTGATAATAGCTAATTATTGAAGAGAGAAACAGATTGATAGAGTAAAAGAGAGAGAGACTGAGACTGGAACCATGACAGGGCTCTCACTTTAACGCCTACCGCTTGACCAATTGACTGTGTGTGTGTGTGTGTGCGTGGGGGGGGGTCTACAAAATTATACTGTGGAATTTTATTTATAGTAAGAATCTATAAAGACTCAGTTAATGTCGCTATTACTTGCACAATTTTCTAGAACCTCTAAAAAGTCTTTAATTTTAGTGGGTTGTTTTGCCTGATAATGCTTCTGATAATACAAGATTACTTGACATCTCTTTATCCTAAAATTATCTATAATTGTGCAATTTTTTTTTCATTTCTTCTGTGTTCTCCCTGTATGCATCAAAGGCTAAAAAACATTCCTTTGTAGAAGTCTTAATCCAAATGAAAAGTATGAAGGTCTTTGTTTAATTTGCAACCATTTATTCTTTCTTTATGCTGACAGCTAAGTGTCCCTTCCCTGTCTCTTTTTGATATTACTCCTTCCCAGTGGTGAAGGAAGAGCAATGTATCTCGTAGAGAAAGACATCACTTCCTTTTCCCTAATGACAGTGTTAAGTACTTCAGTATGTGTGACAGTACAAGGGGCATATGGTCAGTGCCTCATGTACATATGATGCTGTTCTGTCTCATATTTTACACAGTTGTCTTCAACAGAGAAGTAAACAAGAATGACTCTTGTGAATGTTCCCAGGGTGACAGTTTATGCCATGACGCATTCACTGAGTGTCTACTGTTACCCTATGGGATTGACATATAAGGTAAAATGCCCTGCACTCTTTCTACCCCTAGGAATGAAAAATTCTCTCTGCAGGTGCAAGGAAAGTGGGGGAATTCCTGCCTCCTTTTCTTCTGGAATTCCAATTTACTAGCAGTCCTTTCTTATGGATTCAACTGGTAGTAAGGAAAGACAAAGACAATCATAGTTCAAATGTTATATTTAGGGGAATTAAAAAAGATAAAAAAGATTTTTAAATAAATGATATATGAAGCGTGAATTGTTTCTTATATATACTGTTAACATTTGGAAGTGACAAGAGTAAATCTTGTCTTTAGTCTCTCTCTCTCTCACACACACACACACACACACACACACACACACACACACAAGCTTGCTCCTTTATACTTATTTATTCTTCTTTCTGGCCAACTGAGTACCATGGTAGGGAAGGGACTGAGTTTGATATTGAAAGATGGATAGAAATAAAGCCTTGATACATTTATCAAGATATAAAATTTTGTCAGCTTCTTGTGTAGGCAAAGGTACTTTAGTTCAGAGTTTGATAGGAGATCACTTTTTTTCTGGGTAAAAATCTCAAAATAGTAAAAAGTACCTATTTTCATGGCCTTGTCCTCTTGGCTTATATATATCTTAGGAAAGTTGGGGAGTAACAGCCCAGAGCTGTTTTATGATTCAGGGAACACACATTCAGAATCCACAGATACAGCAAACTATTTTTCTCTATATATCTAGGCCAGGATTCATACAAGTCTGTATCTTTATGTCATTTTTTGAGAAGACCGATTTGCTATAGCTATTTCTTGTTACATTCACTTTAAGTATTTCATATTTCTATACAAAAATTGGATTGTTTAATTTTTCTTTTTAGTTGAAATTTCTATTTGGTTTATTCCTTATGCATTGATTTATTTATGTAACTTCCCAATATACTGAAATCTATAATTAATTCTTATCATCAATCAGTTCTTTTGGATTTTTCAATAAAATTTTAACATGAGAAAATACTGATGATATTACCCCCTAACATGTGATGTTTAGATCTAAATTTTTCTCGACTTACTACATGGAAGAATATTGATAAAATCAGTCAGTGTGGTGGTAGACAGCAGCCATACCTGGAATTTAATGGGCATTTATCAGATTTCTGTCCATTAATATGCTGCACAAAAATGTTTGCCAATTTATCAAGTCTTAGTATGTGCCAGACATTATATCAGGCACTGAAGATCCTTCCTTTGGATGTTTCTTAGAAATTAGTATTCTTTACTGAGTTGAGGAAATGTGCTTCTACTTCATGTCTACCATGGATTTCTTTATGTTTGGGCATCAATCAAAAGAATTCATGACTATAGTAATTATATCCGGTAACATAATTATGTAATTAATTATACCAAAGTAATTTTATATGTTGAAATATCCTCATGCTATTTTTAAAAAATTGGTCATAATGTAATTTATCTTATTGCTGGAGTCTCTCTGCTTGATTTAGAATTTAAATGATACATGGACACATAAAGTAGTTTAGTTGTCACATATCTTTATGTAAATTAGCTTACATTGAATATGTATAATATGAGAAAATATTGTAACATTGTATATATGTGGGATATGTATATATATATATATATATATATAGCCTAATAAATATATATAGATAGATAAATATATATATATAGCCTAATAAAATTGGTGGTTACCCTGAATAGTAAAATTATAGTTTATTTTCTACTTAGAAGTGGCTATATTTATTAGAATTATCCAATGGAGCTTATATTTGTTTTCACAATTATGTTTTAATCCATGAAAAGCCCAATGGCTGCAGTTAAAAAATTGACAGATGAATTAAAAGACAAGCCACAAAAAGGTATGGCATACATTGTGAATATAAATATATGGAAATGTCTGACTTTATTAGTAATTCACAAAATGAAAGTGAATTAAAACGAAATGTTCATATCTCTGACTAGGGATTTGAAACGTTATTATCAAATGTAAGCAAATATTTGGGGGACATTAAAATTCCTTTGCCCAGGAAGAAGGCAACACCATCCCTTCTCACTACTTCCAGCATCAGACTGGAAGCCCTACCTAATGCAGGAAGGGAAGGAAGTAAGAGGTGCATAGATTAGAAAGGAGGAAATAAAACTGTCTTTCTTCACAGATGATGTAATTATCTATGTGGATAATTCATAGGAACTGAAACTCCTAGAACTAAGGTTGCAGGATATAAAGCTAATATTTAAAAAATCACCTTTTTAATAAACAGATTTCTGTGTATTAATTTTGTATCCTGCAACTTTGCTGAATTCAGATATTCTAGTAGTTTGGGGGTGGAATCTTTAGGGTGTTTTATGTACAATATGTCAGCTGCAAACAGTGACAGTTTAACTTCTTCCTTACCAATCTGGATGTCTTTTGTTTCTTTGTGTTGTATGATTGCCATGGCTAAGAACTACAGTAGTATGTTGAATAAAAGTGTGGAGAGTGGGCATCCTTGTCTTGTTCCCGATCTTAAAGTAAAAACTTTCAGGTTCTCACTGTTAAATATGATGTTGGGTACTTATCCTCTATACCCAGTTTGGGAGAGTTTTTATCATGAATTCAATTTCATTGCTGGTAACTTGTCTGTGAAGATTTTTCTGATTCTTCCTGGGTCACCCTTGGAAGGTTGTATTTTTCTAGAAAACTGTCCATTTCTTCTAGGTTATCCAATTGGCTAGCATACAATTTTCATAATATTCTCTAATAATTCTTTGTATGTCTGTGGTGTCTGCAGTGATTTTTCCTTTCTCTTTTCTGATTCTGTTTAAGTATGTACACTCTCTTTCTTTCTTGATAAGTCTGGCTAGGGGTTTATCTATTTTATTTTCTCAAAGAAACATCTTCTAGTTTCATTGATTCTTTCTATTTATTCTTCTTGATCTTATTTCTGCTTTTATCTTTATTAAGTCCCTCCTTCTACTGACTTGGGGCCTCATTTCTTCTTTTTCTAATTTCATTGATTGTGAGTTTAGTCTGTTCATTTGGGATTGTTCTTCTTTCCTGAGGGAGGCCTGTTTTGCAATATATTTCCCTCTTAGCACGGCCTTCACTGTGTCCCAAAAATTTTTCGGTGTTGAGTTATTGTTTTCATTTGTCTCCATATATTACTTGATCTCTGTTTTTATTTGGTCATTGATCCATTGAGTATTTAGGAGCATGTTGTTAAGTATCCACCTGTTTGTGGGCCTTTTTGTTTTCTTTGCACAATTTATTTCTAGTTTCAAACCTTTGTGATCTGAGAAGCTGGTTGGTACAATTTCAATCTTTTTGAATTTGCTGAGGCTCTTTTTGTGGCCTAGTATGTGATCTATTCTGGAAAATGTTCCATGTGCACTTGAGAAGAATGTGTATCCTGTTACTTTGTGTGGTGTGTTCTGTAGATGTCTCTTGTGTTCATTTGTTCCATTTGTTCAGTGACTCTTTCTCCTTACTTATTTTCTGTCTGGTTTATCTGTCCATTGGAGTGAGTGGTGTGTTGAAGTCTCCTAAATGAATGCATTGCATTCTATTTCCCTCTTTAATTTTGCTAGTATTTGTTTCACACATGTAGGTGCTCTTGTGTTGGGTGCACACATATTGATAATGATTCTTTCTCTTGTTGACTGACCCCTTTATGTTTATTTAATGTCCTTCTTTGTCTCTTCTTCCATTCTTTGTTTAGAAGTCTATTTTGTCTGACATAAGTACTGTAACTCCTGCTATTTTTTCCCTATTATTTGTATGGAATATTTTTTTCCATCCCTTGACTTTTAGTCTATGTGTTTTGGGTTTGAAGTGAGTCTTTTGTAAGCAGCATATAGATGTGTCTTGTTTTTTTATCCAGTAACTCTATGTCTTTTGATTGGTGCCTTCAGTCTATTTACATTTAGTGTGATTATTGAAAGACATGCACTTATTGCTGTTGCAGGCTTTAGATTTGTGGTTACCAAAGGTTCTAAGGTGGCTTCTTTGCTATGTAACAGTCTAACTTAACTTGCTTGTATGCTATTTCAAATACAATCTAAAGGTTCTTTTGTTTTCTTCTCTTCTTTGTCTTCCTCCTCCTCTTTATATATTAGTTGTCATATTCTGTACTCTTTGTGTATCCCTTGACTGACTTTGTGGGTAGCTGATTTCATTTTGCATTTGGTTAGTAATTAATTGGTCTGCTTCCTTTACTGTGGTTTTATTTTCTCTGGTGACAGCTATTTAGTCTTTAGGCGCACTTCCATCTATAAGGAGTCTCTTTAAAATACACTGTAGATATGGTTTGTGGGAGGTAAATTCCCTCAACGTTTTCTTATCTGGAAATTGTTTAATCCCTCCTTCAAATTTAAATAATAATCTTGCCACATAGAGTATTCTTGGTTCAAGGCCCTTCTGTTTCATTGCATTAAATATACCATGCCACTCCCTTCTGACCTGCAAGGTTTCTGCTGAGAAGTCTGATGATAGCCTGATGGGTTTTCTTTTGTAGGTGATCTCTTATCTCTCTCTGGCTGCTTTTCATACTCTGTCCTTGTCCTTGATTTTTGCCATTTTAATTTTTATGTCTTGGTGTTGTCTTCCTTGGGTCCCTTGTGTTGGTAGATCTGTGCACCTCCATAGCCTGAGAGACTATCTTCTTCCACAGATTGGGGAAGTTTTCAACAATTATTTCTTCAAAGACACTTTCTGTCCCTTTTTCTCTCTCTTCTTCTTGTACCCCTCTAATGAGAATATTGTTCTGTTTGGTCACACAGTTCCCTTACTATTCTTTTCTTCCTAGCGATCCTTTTTTTCTCTGTGCCTCATTTTCTTTATATTCCTGTTCTCTAATTTCTATTTCATTTGCCATCTCCTCTACCTTATTTAATCTTCTTTTAAATTCCTCCATTGTGTGTTTCAACTTGGATACTGTATTTTTCAAAGTTTCTCTCTTTCTTGAAGTCCTTCCTGAGGTCTTTAATATTTTTCTGTAGCTCTGTGAACATGTTTATGATTTTTCTTTTGAAATCTTTATCAGGATGACTGGTGATTTCAGTTTCTCTTGGCCCTCTTTCTGGTGTTTGTGGGATTTTGGTTTGTACCAGGTTCTTTTGACATTTCTTATTTGTAATGAATAATATGGAATAATCACTTTCTGTAGGTGGTGCCCTCTAGTGCCCATAAGCTCTACTTTCTGGAACTGCCTAGCCCCTGGAGTGATGATGGGCACCACAGGCATGGAGCACCCCTGCCTGCCAGGATGAAAGAGCTCTTTCCTGCTTCCTGGCTGCACTGCCTGCCTCCACTGCCAGGGCCAATTGGCTGATCACACAGGAGGAACCTCTGTTATGCCCCTGTAGCTGCCATAGGCAGAGCTGCCATCTGGCTGGCCTGGCCAGTAGCAGGTGCAGCATGTTTACTAGCAGGTGGTGGCATGGAGGAAGGAGCAGCAGGTTGTGTCTCACAGTGGGTGGCCTTGGGGCTGCATTGCCAGCTGTAGGGATGGAGTGCCTGAAGCTACTGAAATTTCCCCACCTGCTGGATTGAGTTTGCTGGGACAATTTTGTTCACCTGTCCTTTCTATTGAGCAGCAAGGTCTGTGTGGTCCTTGTCCTTTTAGCAGCCCTCTCACTGTTGGGAAGTCTCTCAGAGTGCCTGCCTTTCTTTTGTCCCAGGGCTGCTAGTTGTGGGTACATTTTCTCCATAACTGGCTGGAATCTCAGTCTCTCTGAGTATTGTGCCTGTCTTATCTTTCCAACCCTACTAATCTCCAGATCATCATGTAATGTAGGTTTATGTTCCTAGAGCAGATCTCCAGGGCTGGGTGTTCAGCAGTCCTAGGCCTCCAGCCCTTCCCTGCTCCATTTCTATTACTCCTGTCAGTGAGCTGTGGTGGGGAAGGGCTTTGGTCCTGGTGGATCATGGCTTTACTACTTTACTCTTTTCCGTGAGGTCTTCCCTTTTCCCCAGATGTAGTCAGTGTGTCACAGTCTTCTTTCCTGTTGCTCTTTCAGGATTAGTTGTATTTGCTATATTTTCATATTATATGTGGTTTTGGGAGGTTTCTGTCTCACTTCTCACACCACCATATTTAAGACCCTCTCCATCACATTCTCTATCCATTCATTTAATTATGGACACGTTGGTTGCTTCCATATCTTGGTTATTGTACATAATGAGGCAATAAACATAGGGATGCATATAGCTTTGAATAAGAGATTTTGTTTTCTTCAGAAAAATTTATAGATGTGGAATTACTGGGTCTTTGGTATTTCTATTTTTAGTTTTTTGAAGAACTTCATACTGATTTCCACAGTGGCTGCACCAATTTATAGCCCCACCAGCATGGTAGGGGTTTCCTTTTTCTCCACATCTTTGCCAACACTTATTATTTCTTATCTTTAGGATAGTGGTCATTCCTTTCTACTTGTTTCCATCTATGTTAATGCACAAGTAATTCAATAGCCTTCTTCAAAGTTTTCCTGAGAGCTTCAAACTTTACATAACTTATTAAGTATATTAATTGGTATTTTACAATTTTTTTGTATCATATAACGGGTACTTCTTTTACTAAATATTTTAACTATACGTTGCTTGCATAAATAAATGGTATTGATATTTTTGCCTGCTAATTTTGTGAATCATTTTTTCCTTATTTTTTCATTCTTTGAAATAGCTTTTCAGCTTTTTTTCTCTTAAGTTTTTCTGGTAAACCAACTATATCACATGTAAATAATCATACATTTATTTCCTCTTTCAAATTTGTATATCTTAACTTTACTATTGTGTCTAATTATTTGTTTAATATCCCTATGGTAATGTTTGATAATAGAGATGATGAGAATGATTCTTTTAGTGCTTTGGGTATAATGGAGAAACATCAATTTTTGTCTCATTACATCTAATGTGAAGTTTGTGCTGAGGATTAAATTTATCATGTTAAGATAACAAAGGCTTACAATATATTGTGTTTGAGGTGTGGGAAGATTTCCTAACTACAAACACCCTAATGTCAAAGTAAAAAATAAACAAACATAAATCAAAATTAAGATCTTTTGTTCATTGAAAAGATCATGGAAAGAAAGAAAAGGCAAGCTACAGAATGGAAGACAATGGGCTAGAATATATAATAGCCTTTATATATCAGTAAGAAAAACACAACTCAATAGAGAAATAATGAACTAGACACTTGATCTGAAACTTCAGAAAAGCATATCCAATATCCAAAAAAAAAAAAGCATGGATAGGTGCATGATTTCATAAGAATAATGCAAGTCAAAACAATGAGAATTGTTAATTAATGGCTAATTAATGATTAAATTAAAAATGTTTAAAATTTGTCAATATTAAATATTGACATAATTGATAATACCAAGTATTGCCTCAGTTGTGGAATAAATTAAACATAAATAAATTATGCTGGAGGGAATTTAACTGATAAAATATACGCTGTAAAAACATTTACAAGAATATAAAGTGTTATCTGTATCTGTGAATATGTGCATATCTCATGATTCAGAAATTCCATTTCTAATGATTATTTAAATCAGTGAAGAACTGCATGCATCTGTGCAACAGGAGATACAAGCTGGAATGCTCATAGTCACAATCTTTACAACAGCATGTAATGAAAACTATCCAAGTGGCTGTCAACAAGAAGAGTAGATAAGTAAATTACCAAAGAGCTATTGATAGGAACAAAAATAGACAATAAAAATAAACAAATTTGTGCACCTGATAACAATTATCAGGAATCTCACAGACATTACTGAGATAAAGATGCCAGACACACAATAATACTTAAACACTATGTGAGTTCATTTATGTACATTTCAAAACTAGCCAGAACTAAGCTCAAGTATTAGGTTAAATGTTATTTCCTTTGGAGACAAAAACAAGCCAAGGATTGGAAAGGGGCTGAGGTACTGGCTGTATTTTGTATCTATCCACTCTCAAGTGCTCACTATGTAATAACTCACTGTGCACTCATATCCTAGGAAATTTTCTGTATGTGTTGTTATATTTCAATTTTAAGTAAGAATCTCTGTATTGACTAATCCAGACAATTTCTCCCAACATATGATGTACTTTTCAATATGTAGATTTGCATTTTTATTTTTTAATTGAAATATAGTTGGTATGCAATATTATATTGGTTTCAGGTGCACAATATAGTATATTATTTGCATTATACACATTACAAATAGTAATGCATAATATAAATGTATATAACTACTTTTAATTGCTTGTGAATTATATACATGTCTAAATGTTCAGCATGATATGTATAGTTACCTCTGTCAACATACAAAGATATTAAAATATTATTGACTATGCTCCTCTTATGCTGCACTCCCATCACTGTGAGTTTATTTTATAAATGTAATTTTATACCTATTTATCCCCTTCACTGATTTCACCCACTCCAACCTTCACTCTGTCATATATATTTAAAAAATTAATTATTTGTTGCATTAAAAATTATTTTTCACTTAAAAACCCCAAAATCCCTATGTTGTCTCTACGTTTGTCTTTCCTTTTCTCTATAATCATTTTAAATTCCTTGTTTCCTTTTAATGATTTTCTTGTCTATCCTTTTCTATCTTTATTGGGCATTTAATACCAGTTATTTTCTTACATATTTCTTCCTATTTGCTTTAATATAAGGAATCAATTTTCCCATCATTTTCTCAGTTCTACCAGCTTCTATTGCATATACGCATATACATTTTTCAACTTTTTCTAAATGCTTGTGAATATTCTCTGTTGTCTTATTCAAAGATGTGATGGATTCAGCATTATTAAACTTGAGATTCAATGCCACTTCTAGGAATTTACTCCCAAAAAGCAAAATCCCTGATCCAAAAAAATATATGTGCCCCTATGTTTATTGCTGTATTATTTAAAATAAACAAGGTATAGAAGCAACCTAAGTGTCCATCAATAGATAAATGGATAAAGAAGATGTGGTACATATACACAATGGAATATTATATACAGCCATAAAAAGAAAGAAATCCTGTCATTTGCAACAACTTGGAAGGATCTAGGGGATATTACACTCAGTGGAATAAGCCAGGCAGAGAAAGACAAATACCATAGGATTACACATTTTTGGAATGTAAATACAAAGCAAAACAGAATAGCAGTAGATGCATATTCACTGAGAAGTGACTGGTGATTACCATGGGGGAGGGGTTGGGGTGGGTGGATGAGGAAGGGGAGGAATAAAAGGGCACAAAATTTCTCAGAGATAATATTTGGTCACAGGGATGGTAGTACAGCATGAAAAATATAGCCAATGTTGCTGTAACATCTTCCTATGTTGACAGATAGTAACTGCACTAGTGGGGGTGAGGATCTAACAATATGGGTAACAGTTGAACCACTGTGCTGTATGCTTGAAACTAATATCAGATTGTATATAAAAAATATTTTCGTCCATTTTCAGTGATTTTTCTTGAATGTGTTCTGTTGGTAAGTTTCCCTGCATTTTTCCTCCCACCTCCTGTTTTGTGGTATTGTTATATGGATGATTTTTAGCAGTTTTTAAAATATTACTCATTTTCAAAGCATATGGTATTTCCTGGTCTGATGTTTGGAAGAATGAGGAGACCTCTGGAGCATGAGGAGAAATCCAGACTAGTATTGCAGGCTATCCAGGTTTCATAAAGCAAACTCTCCCCATTCAATATTTTTCTGACTATGTTGCTCTCTCAGTAGGAATGAAAAAAAAAGATTAATGTTGCTAGCAAAAACTTTTATTATTATTATTATTTTTTAGTCCATGCTCTTTTGAGCATCCCACTGCAAACAGATGCAGATTGTTCACCTTAGTTGGTTCTATCAGCTTTAGGGAATGTATTTCTGCCTGCTCTTTCTCCTCTTGGTGTCCTCACCACCTATTTCTCTGTCTAGGTCATGTGATCTCTCAGGTCTTTCCTGCATAGACCGTCTCAACTGTGCCCATCTACACCTTTCTTTGATGAGAAGAAACTTGAACTTCTCTCTTTTTCTAAAAGTCTAGTCACAAAATCTCACTTTTAATATATATTAGTTATGGGGATGAAAGTACAGCATAGTCAATGGCTCTGTAACATCTTTCTATGTTGACAGATAGTAACTGCATTAGTTGCAGTGAGCATTTAATAATGTAGAAAACCATTGAATCATGTGTTGTATGCTTGAGACCAATATAATATTATATATCAGCTGTACACCAATAAAAGATATTTTAAAAGAATAAAGGATAAAGATAGTGTTCAAACCATCAGTCTAAAGCATCTTTTTCATATTACATATGATATTTTTGTGAATTATGTATTACCAGCAAATAATAACTATCATAAGTACTTATTTCAGTTTTGTCTTATATAAATGAAATTACAGTTATCTATATATCTATGCACTTATATGACTGTGCTATGCATTTATAAAATATATTTCAGTGTAAACCATACATATACTTATGTGTTGGTGGAAAATTGTATTTCTATCAAGAAGAGGACTAAATAGGGGAGTATACACCATTCACTGATATTGTTCTATAGCAATTTATACTAAATAACCATTATTGGAATATCCAGCTGATGTAACATGACTTCTACCAATGTAATGGAAGATTGAGGTTAGCTAGTTCCTTAGAACATCACCCAGAGGACTCAGGTAACTTTGAATATTAGTGATATGTATTAATCTTATGAAAAAAAAAGGTAAATGTAGAACACAATTTTTATGTATAATAAGCTTTCTCTTTTTCCAGACATAGAGTCTGAAATCCACAAATTGATTTTCTTTAAAAATCAAGGAATGATTGAGACTTCTGGAAAGATGGTGGTGTGAGCAGGGTAGCAAAAATCTCCTCCCAAAACTATATATAGCTATGAACATACAGCAAATACAACTATTCCTAAAAGAGAGACCAGAATACACAGGAAAGCACAAAGCATGCAGGTACACCTGAGAGGACATGGCACCCTGCGAGGTGGGTAAGATATGGAGCCACGACCTGGCAGGACCCAAGCACTCACTCACCCCAGCGCACCGGCAGGGGGAGAGGATTCAGAGCCAGGAGGGAGTGGAAGTACACCCCACGAAATAACCAGCCCTGGTGATCTGTGCGGGGAGTGCTGACACACATTGTGTGGTATAGCAGAGATTGGAGAGACAGAGGATGCAGGATCTGAGCGGATCACACGCCAGGGTGCTTGCAGCCGGCTCCAGGGAAGGAAAGGAAAAAAAAAGAAAAGCACGCAATTTTTTCAGCAGTCTTAAAGAGACAGGAGCCCAGTGGAGGAGCTGGATTTCCCCGGCACACTCAGCCCAGTAGGCTGGGAGTCCTGGGGAGTATCGGACCCCATAGCTGGAGACTGGGAAAGGGTAGCTGCACTTAGACTTCCCACAGAGATCAACAGCCTCCCATTCGTTCCCATCCCGGCCAGAGCTATAAAGGGCCCTGTGGAGTGGCGTGGCCATGGCTGCAGAATAGTGGAGCAACAGCTCCACCTACAGCATCCCCACAGAATCTGCTCCCAGTGGAAGTTTTTTGTTTTGTTTTGTTTCTTTTGTTTTGTTTTTTTTTCTTCTCTTTATTTTTTATTTTCTTTTTTCTTTCTTTTTTCTTTTTTTCTTTCTAAAGTCTTAAAGAGACAGCTGACATACATGGCAACTACCAGCGACCACTTCTTTAGCCATGAAAAGACAGAAGAATATGGTACAGACAAAGCTCCAGACACAGACAACCACAGAGAGGGAACCTGAAGGGATGGAAATGCACAGTCTTCCTGAAAAAGAATTCAGAATAAAAGTCATAACCATGTTGATGGATCTACAGAGAAATGTGCAAGAGCTGAGGGAGGAAGGGAAGTGAGGAAAGACTATGCAGAAATCAGACAAGCCATCGACGGGCTTAACAGCAGACTGGACGAGATGCAAGAGACTGTTAATGGAATAGAAATCAGAGAACAGGAATACAGAGAACTTGAGGCAGAGAGAGATAAAAGGATCTCTAAGAATGAAAGAATATTAAGAGAACTGTGTGACCAATCCAAACGGACCAATATTCGCATTATAGGAGTACCAGAGGAAGAAGAGAGAGAAAAAGGAATAGAAAGTGTCTTTGAAGAAATAATAGCTGAAAACTTTCCCATGCTGGGGAAGGAAATAGTCTCGCGTCCACGGAAACCCACAGATCTCCCAACACAAGGGACCCAAGGAAGACAGCACCAAGACACATAATAATTAAGATGGCAAAGATCAAAGATAAAGACAGAGTATTAAAGGCAGCTAGGGAGAGAAAAAAGATCACCTACAATGGAAAACCCATCAGACTGTCATCAGACTTCTCAACAGAAATCTTAAAGGCCAGAAGAGAATGGCATGATATGTTTAATGTAATGAAACAGAAGGGCCTCGAACCAAGAATATTGTATCCAGCACGATTATAATTTAAATATGTTGGAGGGATTAAACAATTTCCAGACAAATGAAAGTTGAGAGAGTTTGCCTCTCCTAAACCACCACTACAGGATATCTTAAACAGACTTCTCTAGAGGGAAGCACCCTTAAGGCTAAAAAGATGTCACCAGAGAAAATAAAATTATAGCAAAGAAAGCAGAACATTCAAATACTAACTAAAGGCAAAGAATAAAGCACCTAATATATAAGGAATGGAGGAGGAAGAATAGGAAGGGAGAGATAAACATCAAATGGTGTTCACAATAACTTAACAAGAAAGTTATGTTAGATTCTTAGATAGTAAAGAAGCAACGCTTGAACCTTTGGTAACCATGAAACTAAAGCCAGCAATGGCAATAAGTACATATCTATCAATAATCACCCTAAATGTAAATGGACTGAATGCACCAATCAAAAGACACAGAGTAACAGAGTGGATAAAAAAGCAAGACCCATCTATATGCTGCTTACAAGAGACTCACCTCAAACCCAAAGATATACACAGACTAAAAGTGAAGGGATGGAAAAAGATATTTCATGCAAACAACAAAGAGAAAAAAGGAGGTGTTGCAGTACTTGAATCAGACAAAATAGACTTCAAAACGAAGAAAGTAGCAAGAGATAAGAAGAACATTACATAATGATAAAGGGGTCAGTCCAACAAGAAGATATAACCATTATAAATGTATATGCACCCAATACAGGAGCGTCAGCATATGTGAAACAAATACTAACAGAAGTGAGGGAGGAAATGGACAGCAATGCAATTATTTTAGGAGACTTTAACACACCACTCACTCCAAAGGATAGAACAACCAGGCAGAGGATAAGTAAAGACACAGAGGCACTGAACAACACACTAGAACAGATGGACCTAACAGATATCTACAGAACTCTGCACCCAAAAGCAGCAGGATACACATTCTTCTCAAGTGCACATGGAACATTTTCCAGAATAGACCACATACTAGGCCACAAAAGAACCTCAGTAAATTCAAAAATATTGAAATACTACCAACCAACTTCTCAGATCACAAAGGTAGAAAACTAGAAATAAATTTTAGAAAGAAATCAAAAAGGCTCACAAATACATGGAGACTTAACAACATTCTCCTAATGAATCAGTGGGTTAACGACCAAATCAAAACAGAAATCAAAGAATATATGGAAACTAATGACAACAACAACACAAAGCCACAACTTCTGTGAGATGCAACAAAGGCAGTTCTAAGAGGAAAGTATATTGCAATCCAGGCCTATTTAAAGAAGAAAAAACATTCCCAAATGAATAGTCTAAAGACACAATTACTGAAATTGGAAAAAGAAGAACAAATGAGGCCCAAGGTCAGCAGAAGGAGGGACATAATAAAGATCAGAGAAGAAATAAATAAAATTGAGAAGAATAGAACAATAGAAAAAAATCAATGAAACCAAGAGCTGGTTCTTTGAAAAAATAAATAAAACAGATAAACCCCTAGCCAGACTTACTAAGAGAAAAAGAGAATCTACACACATAAACAGAATCAGAAATGAGGAAGGAAAAATAATGACGGACCCCACAGAAATACAAAGAATTTTAAGAGAATATTATGAGAATCTGTATGCTAACAAGCTGGAAAACATAGAAGAAATGGACTTCTTAGAAAAACACAACCTTCCAAGACTGACCAAGCAAGAAACAGAAAAATTAAACAGACCAATCACCAACAACGAAATTGAATCAGTAATCAAATAACTACCCAAGAACAAAACCCCCGGACCAGATGGATTCACCTGTGAATTCTGCCAGACATATAGGGAAGAAATAACACCCATTCTCCTTAAAGTTTTTCAAAAAATAGAAGAGGAGGGAATATTTCCAAACTCATTCTATGTAGCCAGCATCACTCTAACACCAAAACCGGGCAAAGACCTCACCAAAAAAGAAAATTACCCACCAATATCCCTGATGAACGTAGATGCAAAAATACTCAACAAAATATTAGCAAACGAATTGAAAAATACATCAAGAGGATCATACACCATGATCAAGTGGGATTCATCCCAGGGATGCAAGGATGGTACAATATTCGAAAATCCATCAATATCATCCACCACATCAACAAAAAGAAGAACAAAAACCACATGATCATCTCCAGAGATGCTGAAAAAGCTTTGACAAAATTCAGCATTCATGATTAAAACTCTCAACAAAATGGATATAAATGGCAAGTACCTCAACATCATAAAGGCCATATATGATGAACCCACAGCCAACATCATACTTAACAGCGAGAAGCTGAAACCTTTTCATCTAAGATCAGGAACAAGACAGGGATGCCCACTCTCTCCACTGTTATTCAACATACTACTGGAGGTCCTAGTCACGGCAATCAGACAAAACAAAGACATACAAGGCATCCAGATTGGTAAAGAAGAAGTCAAATTGTCACTATTTACAGATAACATGATATTGTACATAAAAAACCCTAAAGAATCCACTCCGAAACTACTAGAACTAATATCTGAATTCAGCAAAGTTTCAGGATACAAGATTAACACACAGAAGTCTGTTGCTTTCCTATACACTAACGATGAACTAACAGAAAGAGAAATTAGAATAACAATTCCATTCACAATTGCATCAAAAAGAATAAAATACCTAGGAATAAACCTAACCAAGGAAGTGAAAGACCTGTACTCTGAAAACTACAAGACACTCCTAAGAGAAATTAAAGAGGACACTAACAAATGGAAATGCATCCCATGCTCTTGCTAGGTAGAATAAATATTTAAAAATGGCTATACTACCTAAAGCAATCAACAGATTCAATGCAATCCCTATCAAACTACCAACAGCTTTCTTCAATGAACTGGAACAAATAATTCTAAAATTCATATGGAACCAGAAAAGACCCCGAATAGCCAAAGCAATCCTGAGGAGGAATCAAACAGGGGGAATTACGCTCCCTGACTTCAAGTTGTACTACAAAGCCAGAGTAATCAAGACAATTTGGTACTGGCACAAAGACAGACCCACAGACCAGTGGAACAGAATAGAAAATTCAAACATTAACCCAAACATTTACAGCCAATTAATATTTGATAAAGG